>CM040404.1:22704481-22754481 GCA_022702515.1 Ilyophis sp. 1 JC-2022 | reverse complement strand
TTGCCCCCATTGGCTCGGACCATGTTGTCCTTCAGGAAGCGTGGGTTGAGCTCAGTGTCCTCATAGTCAACGTCATAGCCACAGTTGCTCTCCTGAGATCTGCCCCGGCAGATGGGCTTGCGGAATTCCGACATACCAGTGGCCAGGTTTCCAGGCAGGGAGTGCAGGGACCTCTTCCGCTCCATCTGAATAGCCTGGCTGCCTAGGTTGCTGATCTTGTCTGAGACCTCTCTGTCATTGACCTTCACCAGCCCCTTCTCGTGGTGGTACTCCATGTTGACGTAGAAGGGCTTCTCCATGCCTCCTGCCCCGCCGCCTCCCACCTTCCCCTCTGCGGAGGAGTGCGAATTAGCCCTCTTGATCCGCTCAAAGTTTGACCTCAGTGCTGCCACCCCTAAGCCCATGCCCATCTTCTCCTTTGGGGAGGAGTCCAAGGGCACCTCCTTGTCCACCATTCCCTGGGCAGCAGCAGGCCTGCGAGAGGATGACCCGCCTCTGTGTTTGGATGGTGAAAGCCCGTCCACCTCGCTCTCGCCATGATATCTACATCTGTCCGTCTCCCCTGGCTCCCCCTGATGCACCTCTTGTGCAAGTTGGGGCTCTGGGCCCTCAATGTGGGAGGAAGATTTCCTGGGAGGGGGAGGCCTGGGCCTGAACTTTTCCTCCCCAGCAGAGTGGGGCTTGCCCCGATCCCCCTCTCCTTGCTCCTGCCCATGGGGCTGCTGTGGCTCCGCACCTGTGGGCTGGTCCCCCTCCTGCATCTGGGACACTCTTCTGAAGCCCCACCTCTGCCGATCATAGCTCTTCCTCTCCTTAGCCAGCAGCGTCTGCAGGTAAATCATCCGAAAGCGTTCCTTGTTCACCTCCATCTCCAGCCGCCTAATGGATGCCTTACAATTCTCCAGTTCCTGCTCAATGTCCCCCACAGTATTCAACTCCATTTGAGGGGGGTCAGAGTCAGGAAACTGTGCTTTCCAAGCTTCAACAAAACCTACTGGTTCCACCATGATTGATAGCTCAATTATACTTTTTTAAAAGAATATAATAAATCAACACTTTATTTCCTCCGAATTGGTTTTACTTTCAAGATAACATAAAGCTACGACTTTAAGTCCCAAATTATAATCATGATAAAATATATCAACACATAGCTAGAGTGCTACCTTGTTTTCACGGGTTTCAAGGTACAGATCGTCCTTTGGCTTTTTAGTGCATCTTTGTCAATTTTAGTTCATCGTACACATACAGACAGTGGTTTTATCTAAATTTTATGGAGAACCTTCCACCAGTTTATTTTCGTACATGTCAAAGGCTCATAAAAATCCATAGCGCATGGTCATTATCCAGTATTACTCCCGATCAGATCCGGAATTGATAGGGAAGATAATCAGCGTACGATACTACAACATCTGCCTCCCAGGGCGAAGGTCCAGACATGAAACTCTCGCTGTGCAGAGAAAAGTGAATGCAGCGTGTTTATTTCTCTTCTTTTGTACTTTATTCCACGACCATCCACTCTTCTTCATTCATCGTGAGACGTCATTCTCTATTATCTCCAGTTGTTTCAGCCTCTTTGTAGACAGCCTCCCAAGAAAATTAAATGGAAAGAAAGATGGGGAAATTCCGTTTTTCCAGTGACGCCCGTTTTCCCCGTTCCTGTAGGGGACTGCGGGTAAATTGCTATCGTTTCAGTTTCGTTATCCCATGTTTTTACAGTAAATATTAGCATACATTTTATCCAAGATTTCCTCTGTTCTCCTTGCTGTTGATCTTCTGCGCTCTCCTCATTTCACTCTTCTGCTCTACCCAGTTGCTGCAGGAAAGGGAGGGACTAGTCTGGATATGATTGACAGTGATTAGAATGACTTGTGCTGCTTAAAGAGACAGGACATTGTCCTTTCTGCCCAATGTTGCTCCCTTTTGAAGACATTTTGAAGCTTTTATTTGTTTTTATTTCGGCCATGCATTATTTTGTTGTCCTATTCACATTTCCCAATCTATTTTCTTCTGTACTCGACAAAGGGCTGTACCCTCAGAAATTGTATTTCATAAAACAGCTTTGAAAATAAGTTATGATTTAGGCTACTGTCAGTTGCATGTTATAGATTTTAAAAGCGAGAAAGCATGCGATTTTCTAACTTACGGTAAAGTGATGATTTAGACACAATATACCCCCACTACAAACGGCCATTAGGCCTACCCTTAACCAAACTTGATCTCAAAGACAGCACATACCATTATTTGATGCTGTTTAAAACAAAAAGTCTGTCAATCTTGCGTCCACATTCTCTTGTAGGCTATTGGTTATTTGGTAAAGGACTTCATGGGTTTTCCTGTTGAAAAAAGTTAATTTCTTACAAATGTAATACTGCCTATTACATTTCTGAGTTAATCCTAGTTTTGTTTCCAACTCTTACATACAAATGTCTGTCCTTCATTTTTAAAATGTAATTGTAGCCTACGTGTGATGTGATGATTTATCATTGTTATCATTTGATATTCTGATTGTTTATGCTTTATTTAACTTACTATGGTCAACTGAGAATGTATCCTTTACAGTGACATCTTACATAAACAAGCGGGGAATGCAAGGGCACTTACAATATAGCTAGCAATTAAGTGGCCAGATTGAGAGCAGCATATTGGAAATTTGGCCAGGATAATACGGTTAATACCTGTACTCTTTCGATAAGTTCCATGGCCACCATAATGACCACTGTCAAACGGTTATTCAGTGTGACAATGTAACCCTAATGACAGCACCTCATACAGGACAGTGCCCAATCACTGCACTGGGAATTTGATTTACTCGTTCCAGAGGATTGAGTTTCCTGTATTGGTGCAACAACACCACTTCAAGAAGCAAAATTGTTTTATGAGCCCTCCCATCAATGCGTAAACCAGGACCTGCTCCATTTAGGCTCAACAATTTTGCACCAGAAGTCTGCAGGATGTCCTGCAGTTGGACAGCAACACTGAAATGCTCCAATTGCAAACATTATTATTATTATTATGTTTTATATGGTTGTATCTGAGTTATCATAATGTTCATTATATGGAAATGTTTCAGTAAGATTGTGACTGCTTAAATGCTAAAGAATAGTAGGCTACATTTTCATAGTGTTGAACAGCTGAAAAGCTGCAGCTTTAATACAATGAATTGATAATTTCATTGTTGCAATATAACTTTTATTATTTTTTTCTGGGCACAACAGCAAAGAACAAGGGATGTCTAGATTTGCTTGTGGTTGGGTTTTATTCGAGGGGCACCATGGAAGTTTATCTTCTTCTTTGGGGTTTACCAGAAAATGGATTTGCCTTATACAACAGTGCCCTCATGTGACGTCTAATCCAAAGCACTTGCCATAAACTAAATTTACAGGTGTACAGCCAACTGCAGATATTAGACTGTTGAAGCAGATGTACCCCAAAGAGAACACGAGTTTCTTTGACCATCTTGTGATTCTTATCTCTTATTATAGCTATAATAGGCTAGCCTACATCACTAAGGCTACTGTTTTTACTTGTTGCTATACTTCCTGCTGTCTATTGGGACTGCTTAATCTAAAAACCTTAACATGGAATTGCATTAATTTGATCAATCTTATGTATAAATCTATACGAAAGAGTACTGGTATACTATTGGCTATATTTTATTTATTGCGTGAACATGGTAACTAACTAACAGTATGTGACAACAGACCACAATAATTGTTATTAGCAGCGTTTAAGAACAATGTACGCGAACACTCATAACTAGTTTTCTCACTGTTTTTAAAAAAAACTTTGTGGTGTGGTGCTGAAATTTTTTTATGGTCTTGAAATATATATTTTTAGAAAGTCACAGGAAGTTACGTTACACCAACTTCCTCTTAGCAACCAACCTGCTCCACGCTATCTTTGGTTTCTAGGACAGAGACATAAAAAAATAAGCGTCTATTTTTCATCATTCACCAAGCTAGATAGAATTAAACGACCTAGTATTCCAAAAGGAGAGTAAGTAGCATGGATGCTATTTTTGCAAGATACAGATAGTTAGCTGGGTTGCTAGCTGACGTTATAGGCCTATGCAATGCAAATATGCAGCTTTGTTTCCAGCATTTTGAAGTGACAACGACTTAGCTAGCTCAAAGTGTGGTGTGAATGCTAATGGTGATTTTGCTTTGTTGCTGTCGAGCAAATATAAATTCATTTTTGCAAGCTAATGTTAAACAATCTGCTTACGCTTGGTTTAGCTAAGTTGGATAACGCTAGTTAGCTACCGAACGTTATCGGGAAAGCGTAGGCTACGTAAGTTAGCTAACGTTCGCTAGCTTGTCAACTTATTTTAGTTTTAGCTAGCTACCGTGTTACACTGATAAATAGTTAGCGAGCTGGCAAACTACTTCGTTAATGTTAGCCAATGCAAACAGACATCGTATGTGTCGTATATAACGTTACAGCGTCTAGTCAGATTTAAGTTTGAATTTAACTGGTTTCCTAGCGGAATTAGACCGATGAGATTTTATATGAAGTATCGCATGATACACATGAGTTAGAACCTTCTAGAGTAGCATTAAATTAACGTCAGCAAATTTACAGTAACGTTTACTGTAGTTTTGCCGCGTTAGTTTACGTATACCGTTATACAACGTTACCGTAAACCTCTGTTTTTTTTTTTACAGCTAACGTTAGTTTCAATTGAGGATGGGTATTTTTTGCATATGATATTCTACTTCCAGATATAATCAATATTTTTATCTTTCAGATCTATAATTTAGCTGAAGATGAGTGAGCAAATTAAGTTGATAGTGGAGCAGCTCAATAAAGACCCCTTCAAGAAAACTTTCAATCTCATAACTTTCGACTCCCTGGAACCCATGCAACTGCTGCAGATTCTCAATGATGTCCTGGCTGAGATTGACCCCAAGGTTGGTCTGACTCTATTTTTCAAACTAGAGTAACGTTACTGTACTGAAACATTCTTATTACTAGCCTGTTTAATTGTATTAAATAATAATTGTGTGTGTGTGTGTTAATAAGTGTTAATTTAGCTAGCTGATTAGAAAATGGATTTTCCCATCTATAGTTTTTAGCTCAGCTTGCATGCATTTTCTCTCAAAATGGGATTAGCATATTTAATTTTTCAAGTTAAGTTGTGACTTCTCTATGGCTTATGTCATTGCCCCATTTGATGTGCAACCTACAACTCCACATTTGAGGGAATGTGAATAAGTCACATTCAAAACATGGATGTGTTTCAGCAAGCCATTGACATTCGTGAGGAGATGCCTGAGCAGACAGCAAAGAGAATGTTTACTTTACTGGGAATGCTAAAGTACAAACCTCCAGGAAACTCGGCTGAAGCGTGAGTCTTGCCCATCTGTGGTCTTGCTTTTAAAAGGTGTTAATGCAAGTAGAGCTGGTTATGGTTTTATGCCATTGCTCTCAATTAGTCAAATTTCAGAAAAACATTCTACTGCAGATGTCTGTGATTATGATAAGTTACAAGATTACCCCAGTTTTCTTTCCTTCAGTATTTTTTGCTTAAGCCATTTGCCAAATTTACAAAGTCATTACATAGTCCAGAGCTCAGTGGATAAAGCAGCTCTCAGTATGTGCTCTCTGCAATCCTTCTGCCTGCAGGAGTAGTTTTCGACAGGGCCTGGTGACTGGCAGCAAGCCAGTGGTGCACCCTGTCCTATACTGGCTGTTGATGAGGATCCCGGAGCTGAAGAAGAGGGCTTACCTGGCCCGTTTCCTCATGAAGCTTGAGGTGCCCGCTGAGTTCCTGCAGGATGAAGTTATTGCTGATACCTACCATCAGGTGAGCTGGCAGTACACTGCACAGATCAATCCTTTAACCTGCTTGCAGTACCTTTTCATCAATTTAAACAGCATCAGAACTTTATGTTCCTCTTGTTTTGCTTTATGTTGTTTAGTTTTCTGGCTGTTTTCTTGGTGTATTCACACTTAACAATGTAACTATATCCTGTTCAAGTGTGATTTGGTCACCAGTTTTAATAATACTTTCATTGTAATTGTCTCAGATATTCTATTTAATACCTTTTATTTTTGTACTGTAGTCAGATATGAATAACAAACCTAATTTAAGCTGAAGACAAATATAAAATGTTTTTTTGTTGTTTTTGGGGCAGATCTTAATTATGCACGGGTGGTCAGCAGCTTGGTCAAAGTTGAATTTTTGATTACATTTGTAAATAATCTAAATATAATCACTTTTTATTCTATTTTAGATGATTTACATATTTGTCTCATTGATAAGTTTTTAAAGGGCTGTTCTTAATCTCATACTGGCTTTTTAACCTGTTTTTTTTTCAGTATGAAGAGCTGGTGGATGGTTTCAAGGGCTACCACAAGGAATGTGAACAACTGAAGAGTTCTGGCTTCTCCACTGCCGAGATACGAAGGGTGAAATTAGAGAGAGCGATTAGTGTGTCCATAATAAACTTGTGTGATGACCCTGAATAACTTGCCCATGCCACCTGATTTATTGCGTCGTTTTTATTACTGGACTGTTTTCTGTAGTAAATCACTTGAAGGACCCAATAGCACCATAGACCCACTTAGCAAGCAGTATTTAATGCTGGCTCTGGAACTTAGCAATAAATGAACACTCTTTCTTTTTAATGGGATCAATGACTTCACACTCTGTGGGAGGAATTTGTTAAGGGAAAGTGATTATATTGTATAATTTGAATATAAATGTAATAAACATTTATAAAGTTACTTGCGACATTTACAGTAACAGTGATACATTGCCAAATTTTTCTGTTTTGTCAGTTTTACAAAAAATTTAAAGAAACTTGCCATCTGTGCTGATCACTTTTCCCTTCTTCTTTCTGAAAAAGCAATTAAATAATGCCATGTATATATTTCAAATTAATATTTTTGTGTCATTGTAATATTCCCAATTTCAGGACATTGGTGCAATGGAGGAGGAGAAGGACCAGCTGATCAAGAGAGTGGAGCGTCTAAAGAAGAGGGTAAGGCTGTTATCTGTGAAGCCATCGTGCTTCCTGAATTCCTGCCTCTCTCAAGCTCGAGCTGAGCAATGAAGGCATGACCTCAGAGATGTGTGAAATAATTTCTTGCATCAGTGAGATCCCGCATGCTTTTGCCGAGCCAAGGCGTTAGCTGCTGACAGCATCGGGTTAGGTGTTTAACGAAGTGCTAATTTAGTATGTCTGACTGGGTTACAGTGCCAGGATAAGCATCCAGATGTCATGGAAGTTGCTCTTGAAGTCTCTGTGAAACCCAATCTGTGCGGGTGGAAGATGTCACTGTCATGTAATGGGTGTCCATGTCCACTAGGTGGAGTCAGTGTCCAACCACCAGCACATGCTTGAACTAGCAAGACAACTACGGGTTGAGAAGGAGAGAGAGGAGTCACTTGTCCACCAGAAACAGGAGCAGAAGAACCAGGTACCTGAGGATAGACTGGCACTCTCTGAAGTGCAATCTCCTTGTTTCGCTTTCTTTCCCCTGTGTATTTTGACATTACGTTTGCTGATGCATCAAAGTCACAGATGATCTCTAGCTTGCTCAAGCCATTTATACATTTTTTAAAATAAAAAACAAAAATCTTATTACTGGGTCCAGGGCCAATAATTCAGCTCAAAAAATGGAACAGAAATAGAAGCACTTTGATGTTTTCAGCACAGGTCATTGCAAGGTCAAGTTGGGTTTTATCTTCATTAATAAGTGCAGCATTAGGACATTTAAGAAGGAATTTTAGAAGAGATTTATTGCATTTGGCTCTATATGTTGCTTTATCTTAGACACGCTTTTAAAAGGTATGAAACACACATGCATTTATACTTATTTGTGTGCACTGGTACTACTTGGTGCAGTGATGCACACCACCGTAGCTGTATCAAGTCCAGACCATTGCACTGTCAGATGTGGCTGGGAGTCCCCCAGGGTGACATGTACATGTAGTGTCAACCAGGAACTAGGGAGGAAGGATTTTGATTGACAGGCTATTTCTCGTCTTTTTGCACAAGGGCAACTCCTAGCCAGCAATAGCTCAGCTGATGAACTGCAAGGTGGAGAGGAAGTATCTGTACTAGCAACTAGTCCCCTGCATTGGGACAGGCTAGATTGAAGAATAGAGGAAAAACTAGGGAGTTAAAAGACTGGATTTTAGGATACACACATTTACATATAGTATGTTTAACATGCATTTAACAAACATTTTTAAATTAAAATAGAATTCAGTAGCATATAAGTAAGCACATCAGAGGTAAAGTGACAAAAGCTCTTATTAAGTGAGTAAAATCGTGTTATTTTCATAAAGCAATAATGCGAATTGATAAAGTTATGTGTCAAATAGAATTGACCCTAAATCGGTGTTTCTCAACCCTGGTCCTGGGGACCCAGTGTGTATGCTGGTTGACCCTATGCCAAATTCACATTCAATCCAAAGCTCATGGCTCCAGTAGTAATGTCTGAGGGTATCCTGAGGTTAGCTCTTTGTCATCTTGTACGCTACCTTTCAGCTTTCAAATATTCAGAAACTCTAAATGATAAAATAAGTGACAGATATGCTAAACCTTGTGTGTGTGTGTGTGTGTGTGTGTGTGTGTGTGTGTGTGTGTGTGTGTGTGTGTGTGTGTGTGTGTAGCTGTTCCAGGCAGAGCAGAGGCTGCAGAGATCACAGCTGCAGCTGAAGGACTTGCGACAGGCAGCGGCAGATGCCAAGCCGGAGAGTGAGTGTGTGCCCGTATCCAGCTAATGCAGCTAAAGCCACACTGGGTGGGTAGGCCCAGGGAAGCAGCACGGACAGGACCCTGGCTGGCTTACTTCACTGCTAATTGGTTTAGATCAATTTAGGCTCAGTGATATGGCGCACCTTTTAAGTGCTCCATTAGCCTCCCTGTGGCGTGTCGTCTGCCCGCCTCCCGTCTGCATCCCTCTCTAGCCTCTTTACAATCAAATGGGGGATTTACGCATTTACAGTTTTAAAAATGGGCTGTGCAGCAAAAACCAAAAAAATCGGCACCTCACGTTCAGAGCGAGGTCAGTCCTCTCAAGGTGACCGAGTCATTGTTACAAACGTATAACCACAGTGTTTCACTCGGATTATAAATTATTCTGCAATCGTATTATGAATAAATATGTGACTTATTTCATTAATTTGTGTGTACTTCATTACTTTTAGTTTGTAACAGCCAGTACGCACATGTATGAAATAACTCCATTCTATCTGGGTCATATACTTGACGGGTTGTGTGTACATATTCAGGGTCTTCATGATTCCTTGTCTTTTAAATTTTTTTGTGGTCTAAAATGCTGTGGTATTTGCTGCAGGGTAACATGTCCAGTTAAGTTAGTTACCCTCACCATCTGGAATTGAATCCTGATTAGGCCAGTAGCGACTAGCAGGAGTCCTGTGTGGCTCCTCATAATTAGTCCCAGTGTCTGGTCTGCCTGCGTGATTTGGAGCCAAAGTGTGTCTTCTTGATGGGCATGATGGGATGGGGATGATTTAGTTAAATGTGCCATCATCATAACGGAAATAGGCAATTACATGAGAGTGCTTCAGGCACAGGCTTATTGAATTGGGACTTCTTTTTGGTGTGGTGACGTGAGGTGGTAACCTTTCGAATCGGTGCTGTGAACGTCCGTTAACCCCATTTCAGGCTTAATGAAGAGGCTGGAGGAGGAGATCAAGTTCAACTCCTACATGGTGACTGACAAGTTGCCCAAAGAGCTGGACAGCAAGAAGCGGACAGCGCAGTACCTGCAGAAGGTGGTGGCCGAGCCGGCCATGGGGCAGGCAGAGCTGGGAGAGCTGGAAGACAAGGTCAGCCACGCTCATTTGGGGATAATTGTGTAGTTTAATTTCTTTTGTTGGAGAATACAGCGTGAACAGTGCTGTTTGAACAGTGGCAGTACACAGTTCAAGATATGACAGGAAATAAAACTACAAATCCCAGGCATTGTGATTCTAGTTTCTTCTTCTTGTTAGTTTATAAGCCCCTTTTGTACCTTCTGATTTCATCCAGGAGTCAGAATTTTATTTCAGTCAAGTCAGGAGGACCAAAAGTGAAGTGTGCAAAACAAAGTTATTTTTTAGCTTGTTTGCCAATTATAAATCAGCACTGGAAGGCTGCAATGTGTGTGTCACTATAAAAAGTCATGTCCATCTTAGTATAGTACTGTATATACTGTATACTGTAGAAATCATGGAATTAGTTTTTCATAGAATATATAGGTATATTACTCTTCAGTATATTACTCTACTCTTTATTAAATCTTTAGTTGGCTAGCTTTTGTCATTCAGATTTTTAAAAAATGTTTAAAAATGCTAATTGGAGATACTACATATTAGTTTATTTCAGTTTTATTTCAGTTTTTTTGTGTACGTATTCAATTGGCCCAGGCAGTTTTTATGTGTAATAAAGGATATTTTCCATACTTTCTGATAACCAATCAGCTGTACAACGGCTGGTATGGGGCATTGTGGTCTAAAAGGAGAAAATGCACTTCACTTATCTTCAAAGCAGGTTGCACAGCGATGTTATGTTTCCAGAGGCTGTACATATGAACAAATTAATTTTATAGTATTTATTCACAATTCTAAAAAGATTTTATGTCGTGCCAGTACTTTTCAGGTTGCGTGCAGCATAGAAAATATGCATGAAATGCAATTTTTTCAAGAATAATCTCATAATTTATACAAGCACAACCTCTGGTGGCATACATTCGCTGTTTAAAGGGGCAGTTCACCCAAAATGTTTATTTGTTTGTTTCTACATACCTGGGGCCACATGTATAAACAGTGCTGAGCAGAAAAATGCCCTCAGAAAGCCGCGTAAGCGAGTTTTCACGCAGAAATTCAGATGTATAATATAACACATGATGTGAGAATGTGCGTACCTCTGCACACGATGGACACGAAGCCAACTATGTATATACTAGGGTTCCCGCGATATCCGATAATATTTGAAAATATCGCAGAGATAAATGTCTATAGCCACAATATTTAAAAAATATATTATTTTTCATAATAATAATAATAATTATTGTTATTATCATGGCTAGGTTATCAGGGGTTATGCCATGTGCCATGAGCTGATAAGCTGAGTTGATAAATGCAATGAGCTGATAAACTGAGATACATGGATATGGTTCTGAAATAAATCTTCTTGGCCTTCCCCTTTCAGATCCGTGAAATAAACATGCAGATTAACCAGCTGATTGAGAAGAGAATGATGAGGAATGACCCTCTGGACGATAAACATTCCCTCTTCAGACAGCAGGTGACTTTTCGCTTCGCACTTGTATACCATTTACATTCTTATTTACTCATCTGCATAACTTGGCATGTCAAACTGTAAACAAAGTCTTGGAACTTCTCATGATTTTGAGGTATTCAATGGTTTCACATTCATTTAAATGTTGCACCCAGTCCACCAGCCACCCCACCCCCGCTTCTAAGTATGAAAATGGCCTTTACCATGTTCTCCCCATTTCCATGAGGGAAAATGACCTCCACCATTTATGTTAACGTTAACTTATTGTAAAGTTTGTGCAGCTGTGCTGCAATACAAATATTTATATTGCCGAGTTGTGAAATATCAAACGAAAACCCACAAAATACGAGATTCATTGAGTGTGAATGTATTCCTGAACAACAGAAATAAGCAAATACTTCAAACGCTTCTTTATTTACATTTACAAATACATTTGGTCCCACGTTTTATCCTGATCCAGTTCTTAACAGCCCGATTTGATGATTAAGCTGAAGTCGAGTCCACTTTACCATGTGTTTAAGTAAGGTGTTTGGTAGCAGATGGCTTTGTATGACAAACAAAATGGAAGATTTTCTTGTCACTCCAGGAAATGAAAATATAATGCAAATCTTATCTCAGATTTATAGTTCTGGTGACAGCATGAGTAAGCATGACATTTCCAGGTCCTGTATGTAAGATGTGTCTGTTATCAGATAAGCTCGACCAATAAAGGCAAGCAGAGGCTTGAGGCCATTTCCAGTTCTGGTACAATACAGCTAGAGACGTTGACAGCGTTCCAGGTCGCATATTTCCTTTAGCAAGACGCAGTGATTTTAATCTGAGAGGGAGCCGACCGGGGTTTAGCGAGCGCTGTTTTGTCCTGTGTGTTTAAAATTGCGTGAGCTGGATTGTTAACATTAACGATTTGAACGATTCCTTGTGGAGCTTTGAAACTGGCTGTTTGTGTGACCCGATTCATCCCCTCCCATTTGTTAAAGTAACGACGTTGGGCCCGCATTTAATTTCGCACGCACTGACACCAGATTTAAAATGTGATTGGCCCTGTATCACCTCTGCATTCAGTATGGGAGCTCCAGTAGCTGTTGTGATCAGTAGATGATCTGTAGGCAATGCTGAGATAAAAAAGGCTATATCGCATTCGTGCTGCGAACTCACTCCTAACACTCCAGCATAGCGGGGTGCTCGACATGGCGACAAAGATGTGCTCGGTGGGTGATCCTTTGTGCCCGGGCACATGCTGCCTTTAGATGTATGTAGTTTCCATGCTGTCTATGATCCAGCCCTGTGCACCAGGACTACTGGGAACCAGGTGAATGGCTTAAAAAGCAGCGAGCTGCAGCCCTTTGTGACGGTACGGACAGAGTTCCCATCCTTCTTTCCTCAGGGAGCTTCACTATCTCTTGCCTTGATGAATTCTTACCCCTGGCTTTTTAACAGCACCATATAAGGCTAAAACATGGCACGCAGTGTGCAGTCTGATGCCAAATTTAGACTGGATATGGGAAAGGTTTGTTAGCAGTGACACACATTCTTTTTGTGTTGAAGGAAATAATTTATTTAAATAAACACCAGGGATTTCAAATCTGGATGATTGTATAAAACTCAGAGAAATGTTTTTTGAAAATGTGTAAAGTATTAAAAGAGTAATATTTTAAGCACCATTTCTTTGTAGCTTCTGAAGTGGGAATATAAAAAACATGGAATGAACAGGGATACCATCATCTGCTTCATGAATATTTTTGTGTCCTGCATTGATTATTTTAACACCTGCACAAACTACCACTATAATTATTATTATAATTACTATTAAGACTAGACTACTAGATTAAAATGACTACTATTCTGCTTAAATATTTTATTGACAGGCAATGACAAACTGCCTGAGAAGTAATATAATTTGAACAGATAGTGGGAAAATGTAAATTTGGTAATTATCTCGATTTAGATTTTTAATTTAGACTTAGTGGAAATTGATTGATTTCATTTCTATGTTCCGTATCTCTTAAATGTAATTAGAGAAGCCTTTTTCGTGGAAGAAAATCATTTCTGTCGTGAATTATAGCAGAATATAAACAGGTAGTACATTTCAATTGGAAAATAACAAAGAACCCTTTGTGAGTGGGACTGATGCCTGGTTTGTCCCTTGTAGGCCTCCATCATTGCCCGTAGGAAGGAAGCAAAGGCAGAAGAGCTCCAGGAGGCACGCGAGGAGCTGACGGGGGGTGAGAGGGACCTGACCCAGAAGAACAGCCAGGTCCGAGACCTGGATGGCACCGAGATCATCCAAGGAGAAGAGGTACTGAACACCAACACCAATTGCCAAATTCAGCAAATACACCAAATATCACTACAAACACTTAATATCCTACTACAAAAAACATTTAATATTCTACTACAAAAAACATTTAATATCCTACTACAAAGAAAACCAATCACCACCCTAAACACCATAAATAATACCCTGTCATACAAAACACCAGTTTACACGCATTTACCCGACCGCGTACAAGACTGATCACCATTCTGAACCGCCCGCCACGCTGAATTCTGTAACGCATTTAATAATCTAGCTCTCAGCCCCAATCGCCATACTGAGCACCACTAATATTATCCTGCCGCAATGAACAATGACTGCCACTCAATCTGAACCCCACACCACGCTAAACACTACACCGTACTGAACACCGCACACTAAACGATAATCATCAGATCAGGCCATTTAAAAAAAAAACTTAAAAAAAACACCTGAAGTCGCCATTCTGCCGAAACATTGAAAAGACCCAGCATAGGTGGACCTACACTAAACACACTGACCATCATTCTGAGTGCCATGCCGCCACGCTAAACACTGTCCACTGATAATGACTTTACAACACTGCAGTACAGTTAGCACCCAACTGTGCTGAAAACAGAAATGCGCTAAACTGCACTGATCACATCAGTAAACTGAAAACCGAACGCTAAGTGGAACTAAATGTGGATCTGTAGAGCAGCCTTGGGGAGTTTACCTCATATACTGTAGGATGTTCAGCAGTAGAGTAAATGAGACTGCTATGATGTGCCGTTTATGATAATTATTTGGTTTGGCAGAGTCTCTTAACTTTTGGTGTCCCAGGACAATAGTCATGTTTTTCTAAGATTAAAAAAGATGACACAGGTTTGGGAACAAGATTCCAAAATGAATTGTATAAGGCCACCAAAAATAATTTAAAGCGATAAAGCTTTGTTTCGTGATGAGAAGAAACGTTAACTTCCAAGTCCTCATTCAGTGAAGAAATTATCCAGCACAATTTGACCTCTCTGTGGTTTTCCTTGTTTATTATAATAAGGCTTCCACTGTGTAAGATGACGTTAAATAAGGGAAAAATCTGTTCTGAGGGCACTGCTTTTGTCCGCTGCATGGATCGAATATCCTGCATATCCTTCTACTGAATGGTGGTTAGCGTCATCGACCGCTCTCATTTCCCTGTTCATTTCGAAGAACCTCTTGAGGCAGCTGAGGTAGCGTGATGTATGTACGTGTGAAGTAAACATGGCAGATTTTAATAGCCACTATTTACGTACTCTGGTAAACGCTGGCAAAGTGGACACTGTCCTTTCTGCTTCGCTTTCCTGCATTCCCATGGAGGGGATATTAATAGGCCACCAAAGAAAACCCCATAACTGGGCAGTATCATTCAAATCGCCAAAAATGTTTTTCTTTCCTACAAACGCTCGTTTAATCTGACTTCTAAATATATCCACCAAAACACAGAATGCAGAGCCCCCTCCCCCACCTCCAGCCCAGAGGAAATAAATAGAGCTTATCTACAGTGAATGGATATATATTTCCCTTTGACCGTGAGGAGCCCCATTGACAGAGAGCGACATTCTTTCAAATGCTGCACAGCGTCACACTTGATTCATGCAGTGATGCGGAAGGTAACCCTTTGGAGCACGTGGTGCACAGGATGAAGGGGACGAGGAGAGACGGTTCTCTTAAATTGCGACGGAGGCCTCGCTGTTAATCCCCTTGAGCCGGGCAGAGCAATGCTTGGCCATAAACAGGTCTATGTTGGCCCATGCCTGAGCCCCGGCCGGTTCTCTCCCGACTTTTTTACGAGCAGATGTTCTCTCCACGGCGCCCCTCCCCCCGTAAATGTACTGGGAGCAGACGGGGGAGGCACTGGAACAGCGTAGTCTGTTCCCCTGCCTGCTCCCTATGTGCTTTTATCAGCCTCTTTGAATGGTCACCTCTGTCCAAAGCATCCCCGTCCAAACTTAGAAAGAAGCAGCCAAGTGATGGATAACTGAAACTGGAGAGAGGGAGAGAATAGGACTGGCCTTGACAGGGAGAGATGGAGAGCGCCCTTTTATGGTAGCAGGGCAGCAGGGGGGAAAGGAAAGGGTGGGAAAGGGTCTGTGGATTTATCTTATTTGAAAGCGGCGGAAAAGATCCACGCTTATTTACACTGAGAACTCGCACGCTGTTTTTCACTCTGTTGCCACGGCGAGCTTATCAGAGGTATGTTCTGTCTCGTCAATGACAAACAGCATGTGTCTCGCAGAAAGCACGGGGCTGGTCTGTGTAGTGTACTCCCTCACTGTGAGCGCCTCTTACTTTGGGTTATTTCACCCCATTGCAGGGGACCCTGTTTAAATGAGCACATATTTTTGTGTAAAAAAAAAAAAAAGACTATTTCACATGCAGTGAAGCAATCACAAAATACCAAAACAACTTATATACTGTAACAATAGTTATTTAAAGTAGCATAGAATGCCCTTATGGCGTTTAAATATCAGTGCACATAATTCTGAACAGTTTTGTTTCTACCAGTATTATTTTGCGTAGCTACAATATTTTGGTGGCAGTGTGGCATAATAGTTCCATCCCAGCTGGGGTGCTGCTGTTGCACCCTTGAACAGGCCATTCGGCCCAACAATGCTTGCCATTTTCCTACCACTAAAGTGTTCACCGTTTACCTACAAACAAGATCTTTTATACCAGGATATAAACAATCTTCTTTCTTTTCTTTTTTTCAGATTTTTCCCCATTTTTTCCCAATTTGGTAGCCAATTATACCCTATGTAGGCTAATTCAATTTCCCGTGTAGGGAACACACGCAAAACTAATAACACAACCAGTGATTGGTGCAAAACAAATACCATGACCAATCAATGGTCATGTTATTGGTTTTACATGTGCTAAAAGGTTTTGCACACGCTAAAGGTCTTAGTAAATCAAGCCCTATGCAGTTCCTCCAGGATTTTGCGATGTCGCGATCGCAACTATTCGCATAATTAACGAAACTCCGCGAAAGTTGAGACGGCGGAGCTGAGGGCAGAGTATGGCATCCTGCAGAGGACAGAGGAGATCCTGAATTTTTTTTTCCAATCACCGCAACTTTCACGCGAAAAATGGTCAAATCGTTGTGTTACGACCCCATAGACTGTATAAAAATATGGACAAAGTCACTGTGACGTCACCCATTGCCTTCCCATGGCCTCGTAAAAACCAAATTGAGGCTCCAGAAGTCTTTTTCGCCGCCGGTTTGTACAAACTGCGTCTGCTCCGTGGAGCCGAAGAGGACTCAACCTGTCCCTCTGATTGGTCCTGAACAAATGTTAATACCCTGGTCAAACGACACAATATTTTAAAAAATCAGCACATGCAGAGGCATTAAATGAAGGAAAGGCACCTATTGCAATTACATAATTTTTTTGTGGGAAAAATCTATTGGCTGAGTATTTTGACCACATTGCTGCCATTGACTTGCATGGTGAAAGACCTATACTGGAGCCAACCCCAGTGGCGCTAGTGAGCAACGGCACAATTTCCGCTCCCAGCCCAACCAGAAAGTGAGCTTCAAAACGAAAGCCCAGTCTTGGCCCCTTGTACGACCCTGGCTCGAAGAACACAAATTATTTCAAACACAAATAAGCAACTTACAAAATGTTTTTATTAAAATATCTACTCCGTTGTAGCGAGTCTCATGAAGCAGGGTCAGTTTCCCTGTCATTACTGAGCATAAAAATTGTTTCATAATAAAAGCGTGTTTGGGTTCTGCTGTCGCGAGTCTCCATGTTTACACATAGACTACTTGTACTACTTCTCCGTGTTTACACATAGACTGCTTATGCGACTAGGGTATCGCACAAGCAGAATTTCTCCAGGAATTACTCCACGTTAACTGTGATTTTCAGGTCCAAAAAGAAAGTTTCACATTTCAATTTACAAATTAAACTAAACATTTTTGTTATATTGAGCCTTTTTTGTATGGTTACTCAGAACACAAGCTCCACAATATTTCCAGTTGTGTTATACAGTAGTACTGTTTAATTCTCACTGAACTTATATGATTTATACAATTTTATTACATATATATATTTTTGATATCGCAATTTTTATTTGCAACTTTCACTAATTACCGCTTCTTCATCGCGACAAACACACACAAAACATCATAATTTGCATCGCAACTTTTAAGAAAAGCAAAATCAAGCATTTTAGGCCGCAACAATCACAAAAAAACTCTGCGAGATCCTAGTGGGACTGCCTATGTGTGGTCCGGCAACAGTCTTGTATAACATAAGTATAACATTGTATTTATACTCAATACTTTTGGCTATTTATCCCAGCCTTCTTTTGGCCTTCTTTACTGCTACAGCACAAGGCCTAGATCCTGAAAGGCTTTGATCTACTACAACAAGTCTTTTTCAAATTGAGTTTTTATTCGTCCCATAAAGTAGTCCTACCTTATGTTTTTATTTCCCAAATGTAGAACTTTACATTTGGCTATATTGGATTTAATTTGCCAGGTTTTTTTGGATTACTTTACTTTTTTACTTTCATAAGCCTTGTTACAATCAAAACAGTTGGTGTCTTCCTCAAAGAATGCCAAAAGGTTTGTCAGGCATGACCTTCCCCTGCGGAAACCATGTTGGCTATCTCTTAGGATGTTGTTAATTTCAAGAAATAATTCCAACTTGTTTCTATTGATAGATTCCAGTATTTTATTTTTTAGATATCCCATTTTATTAGTGAGGTACACTCTTGATAGCCCCCTGACTGCTGTTCAAAATAGACATGAGAGCCAGGACGTGATAAGTTGGAGTATAAATATTGTGTATAACCCAATGGTGAGCTGGTAAATAGCTTAAAGACATCAGTAAAACTGTTTTTGAAGAATGACGCATTCAGTGTGAGCGAAGGTTAACACACCTGCAGAAAAATTCTTCCTTAACTGAACGTTACTGGAAACAAGAACAAAGATATTTTTTGTTGTTCTCTTGTTAAAAAAAAAGATGGAAGATTGCTATCCTGTTACAGTGTTGAGGCGTTTCTTTCTTGTAAATTTCAGCTGCCACTCGGCACAAAGGTGGTTCCAGTTCAAATGTTCCTTGTTGGAGTCTATCCCACTTTTTTCTGGCAGTTTTTTTTACTCTGCAGTCCACCAGCTGAACTGCACAGTTACTGCATCACAGTGTTGCTCTTCATGCGCAGCTAATGCAGACAGATGTAGGCACCTATACTGAGTCTGCATGGTGAGGCAGGGGAAGCCCTGCCTACCAAAATCCTCCCTCCCTGGGAACACTGCAGCACATTAGGCACTGGCCCAGGGGGCAGCAGGCCACAGTCAGCACAAGTGCAGGCGGGGATTTGATTTTGGATCGTAGGACTCAATACTGTATTTGTGTGGCTTCAGGATTTCTGAGATGCAGGTTGAGTCATATTTTCAGTCATACTTAACACCGTCAGATTGACCGATATAATGTGCAACTTCTGAGCTGTTACCATATGTTTGGTTTGCTTTAATGTCATTGGTTTTCTGTCTCGTCGTTTTCATCTTTGTACTTCGTATTCTTGTATGGGCATTACTGTGTATGTACTCTGCTCTTGTGCACCGTTGGAGAAAAAGGATACCTTTTTTTTAAATGACGCAAATCTGTTGGACTGCAACTGGAACCATCTGAAACTCGCAAGAACGAAATGAGCACCATAACAGGAAAGAAATCTTCCACCTTTTTTAACAAAAGAACAGCAAGAACTATTTTTGTTCTTGTTTCAAGCAACTTCCAGCGAAGGAAGAATTTTTCCGCAGGTGTGTTAACCTCAGCTCACACTGAATAGCACTGCTGTGAGTCATTCTTCAAAAACTGTTTTAGTGAATGTCTTTATTGAATGTCTTTAAGCTATTTACCAGCTCACTGTTGGATTATACATATATTTATACTCCGAATTATCACGTCCTGGCTCCAGTGTCTATTTCTAACAGCAGTCGGGCGGCTCTCAAGTGTGTTCCTCACTAAATAGTTTAAAGAATAAAATGGTGCATTAGCTAATTTAGCCACAGTTGTTTGGTGGCATATGTGACAATGGAGCACTATGCAGCATTATTCTCGCCGGCTTATTCTCTTCAACCTTGTCTGCCCTTGATGTCCCAAAATACTCAAACCCATAAACACACACACACACACACAAGCCCAGCGTGCTCCAAGTGGCATACAGCACATTCTGTGATTTCTGGGGGTCATTCTCCCCTGCGCTTCTGACAACATTTATAGCTGTTGGCTATGCCGGAGCCTCGCAGCACCCAGACTGAAGAGGGGCGGGGGGGCGGACAAGTGCACTGGGGGCCGGGCGTTTTGGGATTGGCCATATGAAGATGTTCGCTTTACCCCTGGCCCTGTGCCCGAGGGGTCGGGTTTCTCCCACAGATCACAGAGACGTCCCCTGGGCGCCTCGACCCCTGCCATTCCATCACTCAAACATTTGTTTTCTCCGAGTGCATTTCATGTATTTTAACACTGCTGGGGGACAAAGTCATAGCAGTCTCTCTCTCTTTCGCTTGCTCTCTCTTGTGCGCTCTCTTTCTCTCTCACCACATCTCTCTCTCTTACTGTCTTTCACCATATCTCTCCCTCATTCTCTCTCTTACTGTCTTTCACCATATCGTGCCCTCATTCTCTCTCTCTTACTGTCTTTCACCATATCTCCCTCATTCTGTCTTACTGTCGTTCACCATATCTCTCCCTCATTCTCTCTCTCTTACTGTCTTTCACCATATCTCTCCCTCATTCTCTCTCTCTTACTGTCTTTCACCATATCTCGCCCTCATTCTCTCTCTCTTACTGTCTTTCACCATATCTCTCCCTCATTCTCTCTCTCTTACTGTCTTTCACCATATCTCTCCCTCATTCTCTCTCTCTTACTGTCTTTCACCATATCTCGCCCTCATTCTCTCTCTCTTACTGTCTTTCACCATATCTCTCCCTCATTCTCTCTCTCTTACCGTCTTTCACCATATCTCGCCCTCACCGTATCTCTCTTCTCAACAAAATTGCTGTAGCTGCAGCAATGAAGGCAGTCAGGGCTCGGGTCCCAGGGATGTCAAAATGTGGCCTGCCGCATTATTTTCTGCTGGCTGGGTAAGACACCCTGCTAGCTTTAATGCGCACAGGGCAGCTAAACAATAACCTGATCTTCATCCGATACCCGTATAAGCTTGAATTCTGCAAATGTGTGACTTAAAATACACTGGCTCGTGTGGAGTGGCAGTCGCACAGCATGGTGGGGGATGCACATTTGTTTCCTGGCTGGGAGAACCCCCATCATGGCTGATGTCTGACCAAGGCGTTTGCAGTTTTCCCCCCCCCTTTTTATTTTATGTTTTCCCCCTATTCCTTTCTTCCAAATTTCCAGATTTCATATATTTTGCCATTTAGCCTTTAGACGTCCTGATAGAAAGGGTGACGAGCACAAACCCACTAGTGGCCCATCTCAGGCCAGTCAGTGCTGGTCAAATGGAAAGAGAGAGGTAATAGAGGGAGAGAATATCTGTATGTAAAAGTTTATGGGAGTGGGTCTGTGAAATGGATGGAACGTACTTTATAAATCTGCATGAGGGAAATTCTTTTTTGCGTAGAACACAATACCAATTGTTAAAGGAAAATTATATACGCACGCACGCACGCACGCGCACGCGCGCGCGTGCGTATATACGAAAGTAATAGTGTCCTTTTGTTTATCTGCATGTTTTTCCGTTTTTTCCCAGTTTAAACGGTTTGTGGGAAAACTGCGGAGCAAGGGCACCGTGTTCAAGAAGAAGAGGCAGGAGATGGCGGAGCTGAGGGCAGAGTATGGGATCC
Source organism: Ilyophis sp. 1 JC-2022 (assembly GCA_022702515.1). Lineage (NCBI taxonomy): Eukaryota > Metazoa > Chordata > Actinopteri > Anguilliformes > Synaphobranchidae > Ilyophis > Ilyophis sp. 1 JC-2022. The sequence goes on along the minus strand of CM040404.1, from coordinate 22,733,092 downwards.
TGCAGAGGACAGAGGAGATCCTGAAACAGCGCCACGAAGCCGTCCAGCAGCAGCTGGTAATCCGAGGGGCCCCTCCCCCGCGCATCGAATGGCATTCCCTTTGACCATCCCATGCCATTCGATGTAAATTGCCCGAACTGTGAAGTGACACAACCTTCCTAGAAATGATTTCACACCTCTTAACCCTCCCTACTCCCAAGTTGCTGATAGCCCGTCTGACGCAGGAAGCCTGAGCCAGGGCTATTTACGAAGGGTGCATCTGCTCCCCGCGTCCCACGCTTGCGCGCAGGGCTTTTTTTTCCGCAGAGAGGGAATGTGTTTTCCCCCCCGACAAGGCACGAGCTGCGCACAAGCGCCCCTCCCCGCTTTGGGTTTTGAGTTTCATTCACACCCTGTGAGCTGTCAGTCATTCCCAGAGCTCCTCCCACACTTAGACAGTGAACAGACCACAAGAACGGGGCAGACCTAATCCTTTCTGTCCCTTCTGCACTACACCGTGAGCTCGTAGTGCTTCCAGAGCTCACAGTGATGTATGTGCTCTGTCCTCCCCTGAAAAGTTTACACGAATCACCCTTTGACAGAGCACGTGCACAGCCAGATTGATTAAGGATTCTTGATGGCCGAGCACTTCAAGTATCTGTTATGAGCCATAGTACCAAGTAGGGCTGTGAGTGTCTGATTAGGGTCTGGCCGAGTTTGGCTGAGGAGAATGAGATGGTGGCTCAGTGCCCCAGAGGATGGCCTATAAGTATGAAGTATTCGTAGTTGCTGGGGGGAGCTGTAACTGAAAGGGGTTCCCGCATGGTCAGTGCATAGTAGCAGTGACTCTATGTTCCTGAAAACCGGTGTCAGGAGGTGAGCTCTCTATCTGTGGTTTTTCCATCTTTATTTATATTTAAAGTGCACCTAGGGACTGGTGGTACAAGCTGGCCTTGGCTGACAAAACACTTTCATGCAATCATCTGATCATTTTATTGCTCAGTGTGTGTTACTGTTAACTTGTGCTTGGCCTTACCAAGGAAAAGACTAAATGTACACGCTGGGTTCCCAATAACCTTAGAGCTCTACGTGGAACCCACATTTATAACATGGTGCTCTTTCTAATATCTGTTTTAAGTACACTGAAGCTTATTTGCAACGTTATTAAGACGTTTATTCTTCTAGTAATTGTAGTCTGTTATGTAGATTTAATTATGTACAACAGATTTCCCTGTGGAAAAATAAAGTATGTCTTATTATCCTAATATGTTTATTTTGCCCCCATTGTTAGCTTATGTTAAAGAGCAGAGCCCACTGATTTAGAGCATGCAAATCCCTGATGGACTATGGCCTGAAAGAGAGACCCCTCCTCTCGCTCACTCTGGCACCACGCTGTAGTGCAGGACAAAGTGCTCTGTGGTCTCAGGTGTCGGGCTGATCTTGGGACGCCCGTGTGGACGTAACCCTTGCCAAAAGCACTCCGCGCAGCTCCAGTACTGGGGAGGGGGCTCATCACACTTTCGACATCACGCTTTCCAGTAATCAACTCAGATGGCAATCGCTCGTCATCCTGCGCCGGGCCTCTCACATACAGGAAGTAGTGAACGAGCTAAAAAGCATGTGGGATTAAACTGCAAGTTTCAGGCTGCTAATGGTAAGACACAGTTGCAAATTGCAAGATTTGATGTTCATTTTTTTTTATTAGCAGAGACAATGACTCCCTTTAGTATCAATCACAATGAGTCCCTTGATTTATTAAACTACTGCCAGTTTTTTCGGAAGTTCAGCTTCTGATAGAAAGGTATCCCCAACAATCTGAGGCTATACGGCTATGAAAAGACCAGTTGGCCCCTGGTTTGGATCTGACCAGTTGCACTCAGATGTCCATGGCAAATTTCTCTCTAAAGCGGGGGGGTCCGGGGGGGGGCGCAGGGGGGTGCAGGGGGTCCCCCCTTTTTTTTTGGTTTTTAAAAAAAAAAAAAAAAAAATTTTTTTTAAATTTTTTATTTCGAAAAAAAAGATAAAATATAAAAAAAATTCAAATTCAAATAGGCAAAAATACTACTACTTTTTGTGACAAAAAAAAAAATAAAAAAAGAATGATTTCCATGATATGCAACCACTTTTTTTTTTTTTTCATTTATATTTAAAAAAAAATCTGGGGGGGGGTCCCCGTTTTGTTTCGGCCAAGGGGGTCCTTAGGCTGAAAAAGGTTGAAGACCCCTGCTCTAAAGGACTATAAAATATCGTGATCCCCCATTGTGATCTCCCACTAACTCTTGTCACTCTTCTCTCTGTCTGTATGTCTGGTGTGTGAGAGCAGCAGTCCATCGAAGCGAAGAAGGGGATCTCGGGGTACAGCGACACACAGGAGGAGTTGGAGAGGGTGTCGGCCATCAAAAGTGAGCTGGACGAGATGAAAGGGCGCACTCTGGACGACATGTCTGACATGGTGAATGAACAGGGAGACTGCCAGGCAAACGATCTGTCCATTCTGTCTATCATGCCTCTTTACTAGACCAAACTAAGCGATCTGCTTCACTCGTATTCGGGAGAAAAGAGGGGGCGAACAATTGCACAAATGCAAGCTGCAATAAATATCTAAATTAACCCGTCTGACCAGTCTGTCGTCCAGAGGCTATTAAGCACGGACGGGGAAGGCCTTTGACGATCAGGCCCCGGGCCAAAATGTTGGTCTTTAAAGACTGAACGGGGTTTGAGGGTCAGCCGTGTTTGCGGCTGGCAGACGCCATTCTTGGCTCGGGCGGCGGTCTCGGATAGGGATTCTGGCATACCGGGCCATTGCGGCAAAGGGGACATTCACTGACCTTATGACTCTGACACGCGTCAAAAACGGCCCCTATGCCTGCACTCGCTGTCAGTCCTGGTCCTGCTAGCGTAGGAAAGATTAGATCACTGGGATGTGATGTCTGCTTATTACTGTTTGATCGCCATGATCTGTAGAGATGGCCAGTACACTTATTCAATACATCCATGTGGAAAACTGGTTGTCCTGGCCTTCAAAGTGCAGTGTCCGGTCTTTGTGTAGAAGATGTTTCCCTCCTGTTTTTCCATACTGTCCTTATATCACTTACATAAATAGGCTACATGTATGGATTTATTGTAATTAGGATCACTATAATAGCTATAAAAATACTTAATTTTGAGGGAAAACTGTAAAATATAAATACCCACATATCGAACCAACCAAAAGAAGGAAACTAAGGGCAAACAAGATGTTGTGTTTTTATCATTCTGCTCTCTCAGGTTAAGAAGCTGAACTCTGTGATCGTGGAGAAGAAGTCTGCCCTGGCACCAGTTATTAAGGAGCTCAGGCCTCTGAGACAACAGTGCCAGGTAAACTCCTCACATTAATGAACAGCACACACATACATACACGTACGTCCACACGCACACATACATACACGTACGTCCACACACACACGCACACGCACACATACATACACGTACGTCCACACACACGCACACGCACACATACATACACGTACGTCCACACACACACGCACACGCACACATACATACACGTACGTCCACACACACATACACACACACGCACACGCACACATACATACACGTACGTCCACACACACACACACACACGCACACATACATACACGTACGTCCACACACGCACACGCACACATACATACAGGTACGTCCACATACACACGCACACGCACACATACATACACGTACGTCCACACACACATACACACACACACACGCACACATACATACACGTACGTCCCACACACACACGCACACATACATACACGTACGTCCACACACGCACACGCACACATACATACACGTACGTCCACACACACACACACACGCACACATACATACACGTACGTCCACACACACGCACACACATACATACACGTACGTCCACACACACATACACACACACACGCACACATACATACACATACGTCCACACGCACACGCACACGCACACATACATACACGTACGTCCACACGCACACGCACACATACATACACGTACGTCCACACACGCACACATACATACACGTACGTCCACACGCACACATACATACACGTACGTCCACACGCACACGCACACATACATACACGTACGTCCACACACACACGCACACATACATACACGTACGTCCACACACACACGCACACATACATACACGTACGTCCACACACGCACACGCACACATACATACACGTACGTCCACACACACACACGCACACATACATACACGTACGTCCACGCACACATACATACACGTACGTCCACACACACATACACACACGCACACATACATACACGTACGTCCGCACACACACACATACATACACGTACGTCCGCACACACACACACGCACACATACATACACGTACGTCCACACACGCACACGCACACATACATACACGTACGTCCACACACACATACGCACACATACATACACGTACGTCCACACACACACGCACATATACGTACGTCCACACACGCACACACACACATACGTACACGTACGTCCACACACACACACACACATACATACACGTACGTCCACACACACACACACACACACACATACATACACGTACGTCCACACACACATACATACACGTACGTCCACACGCACACGCACACATACATACACGTACGTCCACACGCACACGCACACATACATACACGTACGTCCACACACACACACACACGCACACGCACACATACATACACGTACGTCCACACACACACACACACACGCACACATACATACACGTACGTCCACACACACACGCACACGCACACATACATACACGTACGTCCACACACACACACGCACACGCACACATACATACACGTCCGTCCACACACACACGCACACATACATACACGTACGTCCACACACACACGCACACGCACACATACATACACGTACGTCCACACACACACACGCACACGCACACATACATACACGTCCGTCCACACACACACGCACACATACATACACATACGTCCACACGCACACGCACACGCACACATACATACACGTACGTCCACACGCACACGCACACATACATACACGTACGTCCACACACGCACACATACATACACGTACGTCCACACGCACACATACATACACGTACGTCCACACGCACACGCACACATACATACACGTACGTCCACACACACACGCACACATACATACACGTACGTCCACACACACACGCACACATACATACACGTACGTCCACACACGCACACGCACACATACATACACGTACGTCCACACACACACACACACGCACACATACATACACGTACGTCCACGCACACATACATACACGTACGTCCACACACACATACACACACGCACACATACATACACGTACGTCCGCACACACACACATACATACACGTACGTCCGCACACACACACACGCACACATACATACACGTACGTCCACACACGCACACGCACACATACATACACGTACGTCCACACACACATACACACACACACGCACACATACATACACGTACGTCCACACACACACGCACATATACGTACGTCCACACACGCACACACACACATACGTACACGTACGTCCACACACACACGCACACATACATACACGTACGTCCACACACACACACACACACACACACATACATACACGTACGTCCACACACACATACATACACGTACGTCCACACGCACACGCACACATACATACACGTACGTCCACACGCACACGCACACATACATACACGTACGTCCACACACACACACACACGCACACGCACACATACATACACGTACGTCCACACACACACACACACACGCACACATACATACACGTACGTCCACACACACACGCACACGCACACATACATACACGTACGTCCACACACACACACGCACACGCACACATACATACACGTCCGTCCACACACACACGCACACATACATACACGTACGTCCACACACACATACACATGCACACACACAGGTCAGCTTCCTCCGCTTAGCCCTCTCTTTTCTGTATTTAGTAAATAAATTGGTAACTGAGCCCCATATTTCCTAAAAAGTTTTCATACACATATTATTACAATAATAATGAAAATAATTGTTTTGTTAGTATAATATGTTTTAGTATAGTATAAAAGTAGTAATAGTATTTTTACACGGCAAGCAGTCTCAGATAAATGTGTTAAATACATTTGCAGCTGCATACGTATGTTTGTGTGACATCTAATGCCCGTTTCCACTGTAAAAGACTGTATAAATGAACAACAAATTGCGTGCTAGAATTCACACCAGAGAACATTTTTGCATTGTACACACCTGTCAATCAATACCCACTTCTCAGGGGTAGAGACAATGCACAGCAGTTATTCATTAAACATCTTAGGGTTGCAGTTCTAAAAGTCACTCTCACTGTGAGCGTAATCCAAATGTCTAGCATTATATTTCTATGGTTTTTCATACTCATGGTTGTAGTGTGACAATTTAATTTGAATTTGAACAATTTTTTATCATTTTATAGCCATATGATTTAACCGTTTAGCACCTTGATGTGAAGATCACTATACAAAAATAAAATTGATGGTTTAATTCATAATCACTATGTCTGGTGGAAACAGGCCTTTATCCTTTTGCGCTGAATTAGAGCAGCTCTCCGGCATGTCAAACTAGCTTCACCCAAAGCTGGGCGGATCACATTTTTCCATACCCATTCCTGGAAGGTGCTCAACTTTACCCCCAGAAGTAATATTTCTTGATGATCAGCAGCCTTAGGGGGGGGGGGGGGGGGGCAGGCACATGATGGGGCTAATCTGCTGCCATGACCTGTGGGGTATGATGATGCGGTGGAACGGGAGAGGAGCGGTATGTTTACGGGATCAGAGAGTGTGGCTTCCGCGTGCGTCCTGACATAGGGCTGCGCAGGTGTTGAGGTGCGCTCACCAGCGGAAAACTATAAAATACGCGCCGGCCCATCAAGGTGACGAGCGTGGTGAGGGGGCGGTCCGCTGTGATGTCACCATTTCCATGGCTTTGTGTGTGTGCCTGTGTGTCATAATAGGAGCTCACACAAGAGTACGAGGAAAAGAAAACCCAGTATGACAGCTGTGCAGCGGGATTGGAGAGTAATCGGTCTAAACTGGAGCAGGTAACAGCCGCTATTCCACACACGTGACATCTATGGTACAGGCATCACCCATTGGCAATGGTCCCTGTGATTACTTCAGTGGCTTCAAAATAAATTCACGCCATACTCATCTCAATAGGCTTGCTAAATAGGCTTTTTCGCTGAAAATACAGAGAATTGTTAAATTAAGAAAATTTTATTTGGTTTCCAATTCAAAATTGCTGCCTTTTTTTGTTATTTGCATTTCAAAAGCTGGGAGCTTTGTTTACAGACAAAATGGAACAATGCATTGTGCGATTGTTGTCGCTTTCTGGCCCCAGGTTATCCTTTTTTGAAGGCACTTTGACTGTTCTCTGTAACTAAGGCTCTGGTGTTAATGGTCGCTAAAATGTGTGTTCATTTGTCATTGTATCAAAAATAGCTTCCTCCATTTTTGAAGATGCAGCTAGGGAAAGAATGCTCTTCAACTGCCAAACAAACTATTTGATTCTATTCTTCGTACAAAAGACCCATTCTTCTCTTCAGTCAGGTTTACGTAATAGTGCAGGACACGACTTATATACGTCCCTTGCTTGATGCAAAGATGAATGCAAACACATTAATGCAAATCATCGACAACCATAGAAAAAGGGAACGTCCAACTGAAAGGGAGACGGCGTGAGACTTGGAGTGAGAGAGACGGCAATCCAAAAGAGTATTTTTGTATAAACAAAGGCTTCAGCTTTTTTGAAAATGAATAATAAGAAGGTAAAAGCAATTTTTAACCAAATGAGATAGATATCAATTCTGGGTATTTTGAGTTAATCTTTTTTTCATTAAGGTTCCCTTGTGGAGGTTCCTTTTAAGTAGCTCAAATATTGGCTTTTATATTTGAAGATATGAATCATTTTGTGCTGTATGTGTGCAGTTTACCTGAAGCTTAAAGAAAAAGATCCCCATGACAACTATCTCTATAGACATGACCAATGTGTAAGCTAATGCTCTGTTATCTTCCTCACTGTTGCGTGTGTTCAATGGAGTTGAGCGCAAGCTCTTATCTTGGAATACCGCTTAAAAATCACGTTCACTAAAGTACAACATGGTTGCCTGCAAGTTGAAAAACGGCCACCCCTCCCCAAGGGGTTATGAATTGTATGCCCCTGCAAGCTTCCTTAGCCTCACTGAAGTTGAAAATAAGTTCTGCAGTTTTCAGAGAAGGGCCCACTCCCAGACTGTGGCTGGCAGCCCCACAGGGTGGCATGTAATGGGCCACAGTGTCACCCAAGAGAGGGATGGTTTCAGTTAGTAGAGTACCCACCACCTCATTCAATACAAGTGACTGCTCTGCTCATGTCTGTGAGCAATAGCTGGGTAGTGGGTAGTGTAGTCATCAGTCTTAATGACTACATGACCCAGCTGGAGGACGGCAGAGGCAGGGTTTTCAGGGAGCCACACCTGGATTTAAAAAAAGACTGACTACGAAATTGTTTGAAGACAGAATATATTTTTGTGTGTGTGTGTGTGTGTGTGTGTGTGTGTGTGTGAGAGAGAGTGTGTGAGAGTGAGTGAAATTGCACTAGTGAGATTACACCTTCTATATTCTGCCTGTTTACAACATCAGATTAGATCGGATAGTGTAAAGCAGTCTTTCCTTACCAATGAGGAGAGTGAGTTTACAAGGTTACTCCTGGGGCTTCTGCTACCTAATTTATAAATAGAATTTATCAAAATACAAAACGAGTACTAAAAGCCACCATAGTGCGTCACTGTCTGCAGTGTGACAGTAGTATATGATCGTCTGTGTGTTCTCAGACCATAGCAATGTGAGATTGATGACACTTTGGCATATTCTAGATTTTTAGGAATGGAAAAACAGGTCTAGGCGTCTAACAGCCTCTCACACTGAGCTCCAATACAGAAAGGAGCTTTAAAAATGGTGTAATAAATGATGGAATCAAGCTCAACTCGGATCATGTAGATTTAATAGAAATATATAGCCAAGCCAACACATTTGAAAACAGTCCTTATTTGTCATCATGGGTGTTTTTTTATTGTTTTGTTGTTTAACTGCCTAATTATGTGGGCTATTGTTATTTACATTTTGCCCCAGGGTCTGAAAACTTAAGTCCTTGTGTGTAATAAATACTCCTATCAGACAGACCGCTGAAACCTATCTGGGTATTCAACAGTTGTGCTCACATAGCCCTCTGTACAAAAGAGAAAAAGGGACACACTATTTTTTTTTTTTTTTTTAAAGGAGAGCAGGACAGTCCAGTCTCTTTTTGTATATTTGGCTTTATTCAGACCGGTAGAAATTGGATATGGTAACTGATAGAGAAGGACCGCAGTGGAGAACTCAACTCAACTCAACTCAACTTTATTTATATAGCACATTTACAACAGTTGTTGTGTAAGTAAAAAAGTGCTTAAAAAAAAATAGAGAAAAAAAAAATATATATATACATATACAGTACATATACTAAACATAATAGTGCAAAAAAAAAAAGTGCAAATACAAAAAGTGTGACGGCTCTATGGCAGGGGACTCGCGTATGCCTGGAGAGTTGGCCGCACCACAGGCTGCACCACACGTCTCGCCCCTCGTGCCTACATGTTTTTTTACACAAGGACATTAGGAAACATTCCTGTCGTTGTGGATCTGGTGCCAAATCTAGTTGTTGTGCATCTACGTGTGCATGACATGTCCCTATGTCCCACACAGGAAGTGAGGGCACTCAGGGAGGAAATGGCCCAGGAGGAAAGCCGATACCACTACATCAACTGCATGAAGCAGGTAAGGGTATATCTCACAGGGCAAGAGTGGCTCACCCCTCGCCATAGACACCTGTGCTGTCAGCCGACACCTAAACCCTCATTGTGTGTGTTTTTTTGGCGTTCTCTCTCCAGATCATTGAGATGCAAATGGAGAGGGCGGCGGACGAGATGAAGGCCTACGTGTCTCCTGACCCGCAAGAGAGGAGGAAGGCAATCAGGTGGGCCTCAGTGCACCATCTGCCCATGAATTCATTGGTCGCACAAAAACTCCGCCTTTGTGGGCGGAGGTGGCTCTCTGCACAGCTGCAGCGCCTGCATGAGTCATCATTAGCATCACAAAAACAAAAAAAAGGGAGAAACCCAGAGACCTGAAAGATTAGAAAGAGTCTTGAATTTCTGGCTACTTTTGTATTGTCTGTTATGCTTTCTTTTAATTACTATATAGTAGGTTCTACCACAGGAGATTTCAGCCGTTGTACGGCCTGTCCTACATTCATTAGTTTATGCGTTTCTGTGTGGGAGTTTGTGTTATTTCAGAGAGCACGGCAGCCTTGCTGGCATTGGTGACCCTGCATTAACTCTCACTCACTACCACTCACAATTGCTAAGTTTGAATAAATATATTATGCTAGACTATTTAAAAAAAAAACATTGCTGAGCCACAAGATTATTTTAGTTGTTTAGTTCAGTTAAACATTAGCATTAGACCTTTAGCTTTTCGCAGCGGGAAAGACAAACACACCGTACAGTGGGGACAAATGAGAGTATACTGGGTTGAATTGCCTGTGCTGAAAAACGACACCAGCTTTCGACTGTTCAGAAGGACAATGTTCATGTTACAGTTAACGAGCCGTTGTGCACTGTTGATGACCTCATCACCCCCGCTGCATTACGGACACCCCTCCCCCTGTCCAACTACTGGAAGTGCTTTTCACATCTGAATAACAAAGCCATGCTGTTTCATGCTAAACATTTATTACCATTATAGCGACGTAAAGTGACACGAGGAGCCAGAAGCCTCTATGGAGACTAACAATGCTTGGTGTCTGTGTTCTTTCCAGGGAGCAGTATATGAAGAATATCGCAGAGCAAGAGAGTTTGGGCAAGGTGAGAGGAGAGGCTTATTGTCTGTGGTCAGTGTCCAGAATCTTGATCCATCACCAGATCATGTTTCACTGACATCTGAAACAATTAATCCCCTGCAAACCCATGGGGGCCGGCCTTGCAGCAACCCCCCACCCCCGTCACCTTTCCACTGCCGCCCACCCCCCAGCAACCCACCCACTTTGGTGAGACAATGCAATCTCATCAAAAAGAGATGCTTTCTGCGCCAAGTGGTCCATGATGAGTCATACCACAAATCCGACGCGGCCGAAATGGAAGAATGCATTGCCTGCATTCGAGGGTCACATCTTTGTGCACCTCCCTATCTTTGAAACTGGAGAGACTGCAAACATTTTTGCAGTTTATGATTGGTCTACTGAAAAGTTGGGGGAGGTTTGCTGCTTATGACCTCAATTCTGGCACTGTTTTACGTTGGTAAGCAAGCTTCTACTTCTATGTTTTTCTCCACTCTAATCTATAGTTAAATGGTGTATACTGCTACCTGTAGTTCTGGAGTGTAATGATTCATAGTCATCTTGAAAGCACAATAACCAAGTTTTTCATTGATATTAACATGCCACTTGGCACAGAAAGCATAAAGCAGTTATTACCAGGCTGCCCAATCTCTCTTAGTGCTGTAGACCAGTGCAGGGCACTCTTAATGAGACCAGTGCTTGGCCTGCAGCCTTATATTCCCCTGTGAATTAGAGACCTAATGTGCTGGTTGCCCCATTTCCTCATCCAAGCCAGAGTGCTCTCTTTTCCCATCTATGGTGTGGAACGGGTGAGCCTAGCGGAAAAAGCATAAAATGGGTATTTACTCTAACAGGCTCGAGTTCTCAGTTTCACCCTCACATTTCACCCTCACGAGACAAGCAAAGACTTAATAAGCTTGCTCCTGCTGGTAAGCTACTAGACAGGAAACCAACCACACATAAGTATGGGCCCAGCATATAGAACACAGAGCTTGTAGCGAGTGAGCCCAGGTGTGGGGGCTACATCAAAGGCAGAACACCTGTGGCCACAGAATCAAAGGTGACATATCTGCGCTCTTCTCCCTGTTTATGTTGTTATGTTTGGGTCAAACTGACACATAACTATTGTAATAGAACAATATTGACATGTAATATGTGTCACTTTTTATGTATCTCCCAATTGACTAGTCTTTTATTCCTAAATACTAAAAATCTGTGATGAAACATCTCATTTTAGAGCCTGAGGCAAGTGGACGTTTGTGAAGTTTAAAACCTATATGGGAAAGTGAGATAAAAACTAAAAAAGGATGTATTTTTTTTACATTTTATACAGCTACCCCACAAATAACCCCAAACAACATTTTTGTATACAAAGGTGGTACAGGACTTTTGAAAATATAGCATTATGTTTATTGTGTGTTTACTATTTAATCCCAATAAATTAGGAAGAAACATATGGCGTCAAGATGAAAACATTTTTAAGAGACGTCAAAAATTGAATCTGGTCAAATTCACCCAGAACGTAATATGAGGGTTAAAATACCCTCTCAGACCACCTTAAGATCAAACCACAGTGTGTTGATTTTAATGGTTTTACTATGAATAAGCCTCTGTTCATCTGTCATCCACTTATTAGCAAAGGGTTTGGGGTGTCTGTTAAGGTTCATGAGTTCCGGCTCAACCTCATTTATTATACTAGGGAAGTCCCATTGAAATTGAGAACCTAATTTCTAAGGGAGCCCAAGAGGTCAGCTCGGATATTACTAATTACTGTTACTTACTTTTTCCTATTTTCCCATAAGGGCTTTTTTAATTTGTACTAAAAAGTGCAATACAAATAAAAATGTAATTGAATACAACAATCGTACTTATCATACCAGGCATACAAATCATAATAGTCACACTAATACTACTGCCTATTACTGATCATTACAAGAAGTCCTACACTCCGGGTGAGACGTGATGAGTTTGGTACAGACTGAGCTGAAGAGCTTTGTCCTCTCTTGTGGGGAGCAGAAACTGCGGGAGGCACAGAAGACGGTGCGGGAGAGCCACGGGCCCAACATGAAGCAGGTGAAGATGTGGCGTGACCTGGAGCAGCTGATGGAGTGCAAGCGGCAGTGCTTCATGAGGGCCCAGAGCCAGGCCTCCATCGGCCAGGTCATCCAGGAAGGGGGCGAGGACAGGCTGGTGCTATGAGGGCCAGGTCTGGGGCCCCACTCCGGGCTCACACCACCACCGCTGCAGACAGCTCTAGGTTTCTACTGACTGTCACATGGGGTGAATGTAGATATGGTTGTCTTTTACTGTACGTTACACTGCTTATATAGGTTGTGAACATTTATTCATTTTATATGTTATCTTCCTATTACATTTTAGTCTATAAGTGTCGGACTTTGCTTTCCGCTGCTATGGATAAAAATAATACTGCGTCTCTCTCGCTCCATCATTCCCACATCATATGAAAAGAGAAAAAACAATATAATTGCGTACAATTTTGCCTATTATGTTCTCTGAAGAGAAGCCTTTCCAGTGCAGATAGTGGAGCAAGGGTGCTTGACAAGGCCAGAACAGAGAGAACACGTGTCATAGGAGGTGTCGGGTGGATAAGAGTGGGGTCAGCTTTCTCTGGCCTGCGGACTTCAAACAAATCCGCAGCTTCCATTCCGACACATCTTTAAGAATACTGCTCCCGTCTGTGCATCTAAAGATAACAGCGTACAAAGTGTTGCACTTGGGACACTGTTGCTCCCTGTTATTTTGGGAAACAACAGACATGACCTTGGGCAGAAGAGCTTGCCAATTTTGGAATTCACCAGGACCTCCGCTGTTTCAGGGCGATAGTGCATGACGCGGGGGGGGGGGCTGTCATCCTCTGACTGAACATGAATATTCTATCTTTACTTACTTTGGTTGACTAGATTGCTCCCCTTTCAAAATATGCAATGAGCTTTTGGAAGGAGGGAGTTGCACTCATCTGCACATTGTAGGAACTGCTCATTACAAATTGGAATGCATAATGTAAACATACGTTTATGTGCTCCGTCAAGAAAAAATAAAACAATTCTTCCAAGTTTACTGTTATCACGGTCACTTAACTTTTCCAGTGACACAAAAACCTCAAATCATCGACTGGCATTTCAGCCTCCCACTATGATGCAGATATTTGAGATGCCAAAACTGCATGATGGCTGGAACTGGAGGTGTGGTATGTGGACAAAAATGAGAAACTACTGCAGAGCTTTAAAAAAATTACCCATTAGAATGCTGATAGAATCAAATGATTTGTTGTACTAGATTAAGGAGTATTTATCAAGATTTGTATTGTACTATACTGTTTATTTGACTGTAATTTATCTATTTCTGTTGTCCTTTCTATTTACGTCCCTTATTTTCTGTCTCGTATTGCTGTTTGAAGTCTTTGGAATTGCACAGGAACTATTGTCTTGATAGCGGATTCTGCAATTCATTGCTTGACCACAAAACCTCTCAATTCAATTTTTCTTATTTTTTATCTGAGGTTTTTTTAGTATGTTTTCTTTGATCACGCCTCACTGGCTATATTATCCAGTGCAGGGAGCAGGAGCCTGATGTAGCCCTGTCGTGTGTACATCAGTTCTGGCTCCCAGTTACCCAGAGAGACCATGAGATTGGAAAATAATAAGAAACCTGCGTGTGTATCTGTGTGTATGTGTTCATGTATGCATTTTTATTGTGTGTAAGATAAAATTTTCTTCTAAAGCTTTACTGACATCTATTAGAAAATATTTCTTTAAGAATTTTTTCTCAGATGTATTTTTCTGTGCTCAATATTTATTTTTTAACATCTCAAAACAGTGATCTTTTAATTGTTTTATTTAAAAACAGGAGCTTAAACATTTTTGCTTGCAGAAAACCCATTTAGTTGTAAAAATGGGAATATTCTTTGCAGTTTCAGCAACCCTTACAAAAACTACATTTGGGAACAAATGTGTACAACATGCATCGATGGATGCTGCTTTTAAACTTCAGCAACTACAAAGACCATTGTAGGATGAGGAGGGGGCATTCCCTGCATGCAACAAAGGTAATTTTAGGCTCCATTCTTCCCCCTTCCTCTCTCTGCAGCGTAACTCAATCCGCTGCTGACAGGCACGGTTAGCTGCCTCTCGGACGGACATATCGGGTGTAGATTCTCCTAAAAGGGAACTTGATTGGAGCTTGGTATTTCGGGGTTATTAGACGAGGGGTGAGGCCAGTGACTCATTATGATGTGTTAACGGATGATAGCTGTTGTTCTTGTGGGTGGACTGTCGTCCTATGTAAGCAAAAATTGTATGCAAAGGGGGGCAAATAAACCCCACACGCACGCCTTTCACCCTGTCTATAAAGGTGGCCCTTCCAACCCTCCTTTGTGGTGTCTCTGGGATGCCAGGGAAGCCTGAACCACATACTATACCAACTTAAGGCAACCGGCTTGCTGAAACTTCATTACCGGCCCACCCTTATCCCATCTATGAGCACTCGCTTTAAGTACCAACCAAATATGAGAGTGGAAACTCCCAGCACTGGCGAAACCTACCCAGAACCTTATCAGATTTTTTTTATCTCTATATACTTTGTACCCCTCTTGCCAGAAGTGGACTTGCTAATACAGGCCTCCATTGAAATGTTTGACAATACTGTCTTTTCTATCTAAGCGCATTTGCATTCAGTCTCCCAAAGATAAGTGTATAAGTCTTTGACTTGTGTAAAAGTGTCATTATCTGTGCACTTAATTGGTGGAATTAGCATACACAGATTCACTCACTCATTGCACAGAGATAAAACAGAGAGGCATGACATGACATCAGATCTCAGTAATCAAACCTGCATGGTCAGTGGAAATCACACAGGCAAAACTCAGCACAAGGAAGGGAGAAATTCATTGAAGGCCCCCCCATCAGCTGTCACTCAAAGCAATGCAAACTTTTAAGTTTGGAACCAAGCATCCTGCTGGCTCTGCTGAACATTAAGCTGTCACCCACCAGATATTCTACTCCATCGGAAATCTCCTTTGTAATATAGGCTAATACTGTATGCAGCATACAGTTTGGTGTCACTTCAACAGCTGCTGGTGCTCTGTAACTAACACTAGAGGGAGCACTGTTGAATCAGAATGCGAGCATGTAAAACTGCTGTAATGCAAGATGGAACACAGGAGGATAATACAAGTCTACATGGATTTAGAAATTACATACCAATTTAAAAATAATAGATTATACAACCATAGACCACAATTGGAAGGTAACATTATTTGATATTTAGCAGAATTGCCAACAATAGCTACTTTAATACAAAAGAAAATGATAGGGCGAGGAATACTAATATGGCTAATATTATACAGTGTGGTTACAGTGCAGGAATACTAATTGTCATCATAAAATAACAGCAAAAAAATGTAAAGAACAAGCCTCCTTTCTTTTTTTGTTTGAGCAATAAACAGTAGAATCACGTTTTTTCCCACTTTGATGGCCTCATTAGCTAATTTAATTGTGCTTTACTGTCAGTTACTTCATCTTAGATTCAAAGGCCACCTTTTTCTTGACATGGTAGAGGACGTGGGCGATTTGTGTAGTTCTTCACTCATGATGTCCAGGTATTCATTTCCACTTTCACTGGAGAGAAGCAGTAATTACACAGGAAATTGCACTTTCAATTTAAAAACGCTCAAATTTAAATAATATTTAGGTAATCTTCAATACTTCAATACAGAACAATACTGTTCTGTTCAATTACCATATTCTTTCAGTGCTTTCCAAACCGATTTAAATTCGGCTGCAATGTGAATAAATTGCGAACTCAAAATCTTTTTTCTATTTAACTCGTGCCTTCTGTTGATTTGTTTGAACGATTCCCAGATTTTACTAGTTTATGGTTTGATTACCGAAGTATTTATAGTTCAGATATTATACTTCATATTTGGTAAGAACAATGAGATACGAGTATAAATATGATGCAAAACACGAACATTGAGCTGCCACCGGTCTAGGCCTTTTAGGAGCCTGTGATATCAATGGTCAAGAGAGCATCCTATTCAGCCCTATCCAAACATTATTTCAACTATAGCCTACGTCCTCTCAGTGTATGTACCCTGCCCACCTTACATTCTGACACCATATTCTATATCTGTTCGCGTTTTTGGTTCATCCAACACTTTTTTCCATGTTTCTTCCCCTGCAGCCCTATAGAAGCTACATAAGGATCCGCATACTTCGCTAATTTACCTCGTGCTCCAGTGTTACACGTGGATTGATTGATGAAGCCAGGAAGTTAGCAATGTACCAGGGGAGATCTGTGTTATGATATACACAAAAAAGGTCCATGCTTGCCCTGTATATTTGTCAGGTACGGACTGCTGAAGGGTGTTTTTCTTAGTTTTATATACGATTTTCTTAAAATAAAAAGTGTGTTGCTTTCATTAAATTTTGAGTGTATTATTTGGTTGTAGCCTACCTGCCAAAATATGATTAATGGACTCACCCTTTCATATTCGTAGTGCCATATTAATTAATGTGCATATGGACATGAGATGAAACGTGAGAAGTACTAAGTCATTGGTGTCACTTGTGTGTCCTTTGGACTTCTAGATTACAAAAGTATAACAACGCGCCTGAACAAGACCGGTTTTAGCAAATCACAACTAATCTAAACCACGTTGTGGTCAAATCGTTTTCAGTACATTTTGGGCATGTTGGAAGTTTAAAATACAACAACATAGGCTGTAGTCTCTAGCCTATGTACTCCTGCGTCACTTATCCGGGATCCTGGAGTTGTGGTGGTGGGTTTGAGAAAGAAAAAAAGCAATCAGCTGATCATCTACTTTCGGAAGGGCCAGAGTGGAGTGGAAAAGACGAGATTTCCGGAGTCCTTCCATCCAATGAGCGCACTCCACATGCGGAGCAGGCGAGAGAGCAGCAGTGAGGCTCTTTCAATAAAACTCGATTACCGCTACTGATCGTAGCCACTGACTGGGGATCTACAACACGGGGAGAGGAGGCAGTCCACAGCACATCCCGGGCAACGTTAGGAGTGTAACTGCATGTGTGTTGCGTACTAAACTGGGGCGATTGATACAGACTCTTTCATATATACTCTATTGGAATTAAGAAGACATCGAAGTGACTTTTTTCGAGGGTGGGAATAACCCAGTTGTTGCAGTTCAACATTTAATTCGGCAAACGTTGGTTAAGTAACGTTACAGTGCCAGGGAGTTTATTTTCCTGCCTTTTTCTTTGGAAGTTTTCTTAAGGCAGATGCATAAGCTCTTAGATAATTAGACTCACGTTATCGGTTTCTTCTATACGGGACGTTGAAATTGTTATAGAGACGGAGGTGGTTGAATAAACAAAGTAAAACTGTCTTCAGAAGGCGACCATCCACCATGGAGAACGCTCACACAAAGACAGTCGAGGAGGTTTATAGCCATTTCAGCGTTAATGAGAGCACGGGGCTGGCCCTGGACCAGGTGAAGAGGCAAAAGGAAAAATGGGGACCGAACGGTAAGTAACATTTTATAAAATGTTTGCTTGTTTTCTTTTTCACCGAATACGCAGAGTAAGGCCCGGGTAGCTACGTTTCAGCACAGTGACCGGCATGCTCAAACGAATAGTAAAAATGGCTGACGTCATCATGCACGACCTCGTGGGTTTCAATAACCTTATCTAGCTCGTTGGGTACAATGTAGCCTAGCCTAGAGATATTCCATTTTCCGGGTTTTTAATTTATATTTCCCCTTTCAAAATAGGCCTTCTATGTTCTGCTTGTTTTTCGGTTAGTGGAGGTGGGGATAGCCGGTACAAGGCCTTACATTTCAACACCTAGAACTGCAAAATATGCGTATCGCTATGAATTGTTAACTAAGTCACGTAGCCTAGTTTGCTATCGAAATGGCTTTTCTGTCTGCAGTGACGATTCGATTAAAACTTTGGTGGTTGACTAAATGCCTTAATCCACGAACAACGGGACGAGAGACGGCGGTTGACGTTGTGTTTTAAAATATTACACTATCCCCCTGAGCTCATTTGGTTCTCACGAAAGAAGTCTACTATACGCATGCATTTGGAATTCTCGTTTACTCGCCAGTAAATGAATTAATCTTTCCCAACCAGCTGTAAATTTGATCAGGATTTATACGGCACCGGAGTTAGTTATGCACCAACAAGCTAGTTACCTGCAGTGTTGCCAGATGCCTGAATTAATCCATTCCCCCCAAAAATCTGAAAATCCCTCATCTTCAATTGAGTACAAATTTCTCCCCCATACCTCATTTTAAAATTGCCCATCTATCATTGTCTCTCATACATTATTTTATTTTTAAAATTCCCCCATGCAATTTAAAAAACCCCTCTATTTATGGTAAAATCCCCCAGTCTGGCAAACCTGGTTACCTGTGGTGACCGGAAATGCATTTTGCTGCTTTGAATTCCACCGGATATTAAATAACTACAGCTGTATGCCAGTAGTCACATTGAAAACTAGCTTGTAACTAACTATTTACATTTTCCTTTCTTCTTAAATCGTCCTGGAATGTTCGTTCGAATGACCCAACTACAGAGTTGCCGGCAGAAGAAGGTTAGTACTTTTAAATATGATTGAAATTGCAAAATGGTAAAGTAATATTTGCAATCCCAAGTAATGTTTTGATCTTTCTTTGATTTGATATTTTGTTTATTCCACAGGGAAATCCTTATGGGAACTTGTCCTTGAACAGTTTGAAGATTTGCTAGTGCGAATTCTACTTCTGGCCGCATGTATATCTTTTGTAAGTATCTCCCTCTTGGATTTTTCTTTTTTGTAATTGAGGTCATAATTCCATTTGTGAATTATAAAGAGGACTGCTGTGCATCTGTCTAGAGGAAATGTGTACAATCTGCTGACAAGTGTTGTCCATGTAAGCTCTAGTTTAGTCGTTGATCAATTCATATGTTTGTGGGTTTTGTGGTGGATACATGAATGATACTGAGTTTTTATATCAAACTAGTAATTACCAGGTATGTGTATGCAGGTAGAGTTGGTGGTGGGTCATTGGAATGGTTTTACATTAGATTAAACATCTGCCCATATCCATTTAATTTGGTATGAAATGATATTAATGAATACATACTGCTTCTGTATTGATCTTTTATTCCAAATTTTTAGGTGTAGTTCAGTGGTGGTTGTGTTGGCATCTGAGTGGGGAGTTGCAGTTACTTGTAGAATGACAAAATATAATTTTGGTTACCGTCTACACATTTGTAAAGTAAATGGGTGTAGGATTTTGGTACCATGAAATATATTTATGAATGGCGAATCCAGAGGATTGGTTTGAGTTCCAAGTGCGCAATGAGCACATGTCAGTGGAATAACTGGAGACGGGGGGAGATTAGAACGGCGTGTCATGAAATCGTACATCTACGCTCCTCTTCTAAGGTTATGCTATCAGATCAAGGGGGCGCAACAGCTGAAGATACTATCCGTGTGTGGAATGGTGACAACAGCAGTGATGGGTCAAACGAGACATTTGAGCCTCCTTGCGCCCCCATCCCAGCTGTAATTTAACTGCTCCCTACTTATAGCCCTGCCACACTGGTTTCAGCAAGTCAGTTGGTGAGGGTTATTTACCCAAAATGTCCTCTGTGGTATACAGAGTACAAAAAGGGAATTACACAATTTTCTTAACACAAGAAATGATACAGCAGTTTTCATAACACAAGAAGTAATGGCAGTGGGGAAAAATGTTGGCACAGTCATGAAAATGGCGGGAGTGTGCAGCAGGTTGATGTTCCTGCCTGAGGCTGTGGAGCTTCAGTTGGTGTGTTGCCTGCTATGAGAAGTGAAAGAGACAGGAAAAGTTGCTGGACTTTGGGCCTTTATCAGCTGCTGAAAAGTTAAATGACATCAAGTTGATTTCAGTTTGACAAGACGGACTGCACGAGGCAACTTTTGGTTTGAAAGTGAGGGGGAAGTTAAACTGCTCGAAGGCTGATCCCCATTTGAGCGATGTAGGCGGCACATCTGGTGCCATCTGGTCCTTTTGCTGTTGATTGATTCTGGTGGTGTGTATATAGGGTATCATATTCTCACAACCCGATTCAACACTTAAGGATAAGGCCATTTTACTAAGCAGAATTCTTTAACAATATACACCATTTTGAAACTGGTAATTAAAATATTTCAGCCATATTTTCTTTTTCCACGTGTGCTTTTCTAAAGCCGTTTAATTCCACTTCTGTTTGGTGCCTGCAGAGCGATAGCTGGCTTGCCTACAGACTTTACCTTCTGGAACGGTGTTTTCAGTCGGGATTGGCCACTCTTAATTTGACAAAAGGTAATTGGGAATTTGTAGAGCCTCTGTTCAGGGACAGGCTGTGACTTCAGTGGGAGGGAATCAAACATAATGCTGACAACCAAATGTTGTGTTGGTGCTAAGATACTTGTACTGTGATTTCCTGTATGTTTTATAAGTAGCCAGTACTTCAGCGAGAGCATTTTATTATTGGTATGTTGATGGCTGGTGTTTAATCTTAATACTTAAGCTGTTTTTTAGTGTTCAAAACATGAAAGCACCTAAATATCGAAGGCTTTGGTCATGTAATGTTAGCACAGCCCTCTGGTTTGAGGGGAATATTTTTGATATGGCTGAATTATAGGTGTGTAGTGTATGTGTTCTGAGTATTCATCAGGAAATATTGTGAAATGTGAAAATAGAATGAATTTTTGCGCAACTGGTTTCTGCTTAAATAGGAACTGGGCACCTGCCCGCGAGTTTCATTGCACAACTGATCGTAATTTGAGACAACCGTTGGTTTGTTACAGCATCCTTCTGAGTGTTTATGTATTCCCTTGGTGAATATTAATAGCATCTGATTTGTACATGAAGGTGATTGCTTGTAGCTTTAGTCTTGCTTGTAGCTAGTCTAATAGCATGTTTATTGCTGGGTGATAAAAGTACTCATTTATTGCATATGAAATTGTGCCATTTAGACCAGTTGAGGGAGGAATGCCCCAATAAAGAGTACACATTTATTAACATCTCCAAATGAGGAGCAGGCAGTAGTCCAGAAATTGGGAATACACAAGAGATTTGCATCAGGTATTGATGACAATTTTTGACATTGCGGGTTGTTGTTTTAGCTCCAAATGTTCTTGTACATTATCATTCAGCTGTTTGCTAAATGGATGAAAATCCTGCAAGGAAGGCCAAGCCTGAAGTTGGCCCACGTTTCTAATCTGACATTTATACAGCTGACCAAATGGCTTTATCTAAATGAAGAGATGTAACTTTGACCCCTGTCATTGCTTCTCATGCTTCTAATTTAGATGAGAAGCATCCAATACAGTGAAAGTGCTTTATATATTTTCTTCACCTAATATTTCATAATAGGCTGCCAAATCAGTTACATGTATTATTACATACAAATAAATGAAATATGAAAGCTTTGGAAAAATGCGCTAAGCAAACTTTAATCTGCCATGTTACAGATCTTTGCAGAGTAATTCGTGAATGGTTTTAGAGCTGCTGTAAGGAAAAGCAGTTCTGTGTGTACAGAGGTGGAGCGGGTGGTGGTGGGGATGGCATGCCTGTGTGTGTGCGCAGAGGTGGAGTGTGGTGGTGGGGATGGCATGCCTGTGTGTACAGAGGTGGAGCGGGTGGTTGTGGGGATGGCATGCCTGTGTGTGTACAGAGGTGGAGCGGGTGGTGGTGGGGATGGCATGCCTGTGTGTACAGAGGTGGAGCGGGTGGTGGTGGGGATGGCATGCCTGTGTGTGTACAGAGGTGGAGCGGGTGGTGGTGGGGATGGCATGCCTGTGTGTGTACAGAGGTGGAGCGGGTGGTGGTGGGGATGGCATGCCTGTGTGTGTACTTTGTGATATGAAGGTGGCAGTGGGCTCATGACAGCTCTCGCATTGCTAATGGGGGGAGAGGGCACCATGCTTGACCAAATTTGGGTACTGACCTTCAGTGAGAGGGTATCGGCTGCAGGGACTCGCCCTGCCTTTCCGCTGGGCTGTGATCAAACCTGCGTTTGGGGCCCGTCTGGGTATTTTCAAATATTTCGAGGGCAGGTTTGAGGCTGTTAAGGTGATTCTTTCTTTGAGGATTTTAAAATAATTTTTTTAATTATTTCTAAAACCTTATACACCTGTCCATGAAGAGGTTATGTAGTAACGTGATTATTGCTATTTGTTGTTATTTATTAGTTTGCACATTCCCTGCTGAAGTTCAGTAATCTGAAGTGCAGCATTGCTGTCGCAGTTTTAAATGCACTCATGAACCATGATTGATGATATGGGTGGGGGGGGCTGAAAGGGGACATGACTAAAGGCAAACCTGTTGGGTCCAGAATCAAATTCTGTTTCCTCTGTGCAAGTATTCATAACTAAAGGGAAGAGAAATATGGCCTGCATTTCATATGATGCCCTCTGCTGAATCGTAAACTGAAATGAGATGAGTTTCTGCAAACTGATGAGATGTGCCTCTGTGTTATGTAATTTGGTCGTTTTTAAAGTGCGCCAATAAAACCTGCGCATCCCATTTTATCCGATGAGAGGGACATTATGCAAACGAATTCCACTTCAAACAGCCGCTGTAAGAAAGAATGCAGAGTTTGAGGATGGCCCGACTTGGTGGAGTGGAACGTGTAGGCTGTGGTGAGGAGTCGTTGGAGCATCTGATGTTTTACATTTTAATGGGGTGCCTTTCTGCCCGATTCTCCTGGGCTCATTAAAATTAGAGCAGGGTTTTTTTTGTTTTTTTTTGTGGGTTGACTGGTTGTCAGCTTGGGATGTGCTCCTGTTAAAGTGCAAAGGATGGTGTTTCTGAAAGATTGCTTTAGTCGTGGCTGTGCAGTGTGTTGCAAGCACCCGCAAAAAAAGTTTTTACACTCAGCCTCTTTACATGGAAGTGTTTGAAGGCGATGCGTAAAAGTGTGCACGTACACAGGTCCACTTTTTTAAGCCCCGACTGTAACCATAGACGAGCGCGACTGATTTCAACCATTGTTTTTTGTATCTAGTGGCTCCATAGAAACCTGCCTCTGTAACCCTGTATCCCAATGCAAGATGGTGCAGGGATCACAGCGCCACCTGTCGCCACCTGTCACCCTGTTGCTGGGGGTGGTGACAGAGGGTATTCTCGGTTTACTCTTCTGCTGCAGCGTGGAATGACTGACACCTCCTCCGAGAGGCCGCCGCTGCTGCAGTCGGGAGGTGTTTATTACTGACACCAGCCAGCCTTAGTCTTGAGAATTTAAATCGGAACACTAACACCCGGTTTCCCCCCCCTGTTGGCTGGAGACCAGACGGACATGATGGCTCTTGTCATCAGCGGCAACGAGAGACTTAAGAGACGTTGTTAAAAAGAGCAGGTGGAAGCGAGGGACATAAAGGCGTGTGATTTAGGCCTTTGACGTGCCGTTAAAAGCAGCTATTCCTAGTTGATCTTTTTTCATTTAAGTGCTTTTGTTCTCCATTGGATGTTGTTTGCATTGACCTGTGCGGTGTATGATGATGACTGCCGAATATTAACATTTCTCTCTTCCTTTAGGTACTGGCCTGGTTCGAGGAGGGAGAGGAAACTATCACAGCCTTTGTGGAGCCTTTTGTAATCTTACTTATTCTTATAGCCAATGCCATCGTAGGAGTGTGGCAGGTAAGCATTGTTTCTTACTACATTTCAGTTTATAGAATACTTTCTTCAGGCATGTTGGCAACCCACCCTGGGTCCTTTTAGTCACCATTGGTATTGCTTTTGAGCTTGCGAAAAACCTTGTCTGTGATGCACCGTTTAATGTACACCTTTTAGATTAGAGTCTGGTGGCTCTTTACAGTGACCGCTATTCAGTTATAAAAATTAAAAAAAATCCCCCACCCTCCATGCTATAAATGTACATCTTTGACCTGGCATAACGGGACATTGTGCCTCTTAGATTTTGAAATGTCTGAAGGGCTATATATCCATATATCCTTCAGTTTGTTGTTGGTGGGGCCTTGTACAGAGATTTGGGTCATGTGTTGGAAAGCATGACGGTTCTGGTAATTTAACTGCGGGTTGGGAGATCTTGGATCCTTACGTTATAATGTTCCCTTACAGTATTCTACAGTTCTTCAAAATGTAGAATAACTTAATTTAACTTGGTAGCATTCTGTGCTGTAATCATGTCCACGTTGGACCACCGCTCCAGTAATTTTATTTTGCCCAGTGAAATGAGTATGTTAGCACCAGTCTTAGCGCTACACTGATTGAGGGACACCAATGCCTGAAGAAGGGGTTTATGTTTCATAGCTTTAACTTCACCGGTGGTTGATTGGAAACCTTGGCCACTGCTATATAGGTTAGTGAAAGTGATATGATCCAGCACCTAAGTGCACAGGAAATTGCATTACTTGCTTAAATGTAATATTGAGCTGCATTTAATACATTTAAGCTTTCAAAAGGGAAGAAGCATAGGCTTTCTGCTACAGAGTCATCAACAGTTGCCCTTGAATGTCACTTACAAATAAATGTGGGTGAACAATGAACGTGTTTATATACCGATGCAGATGCATATTAAAAACTATGTTTTTACAAATTGATAGGTACTTATAGTTGTGGTGTGAATGTTCTTGTCAGTTTGCTAGGTATTATGTTCGTAACACGCTTTAAACATATTTTTTAAACATGTTTTTTTTGTCAGATGAACTGGACAGTGAGGCAGGACAACCGTATTCCTATAAACCGCTTACTCACTGGTAGCCGTGGTAGAATGAGAATGGAGATTGTTTTGGAAAAAAGCTATCACAGTTCACTAGTTGCTCATAGCACTATTGTGTTCTATTGGTTGTCGCTAGGTGGCCCTTTTGTTACCAATCAATGTTATACAGTTTGCTTTGGCAGAGTCAGGATTCTATTCTGGACCATGATACTTATCTCACACACAATACTGGAGTTTGGGTTAGGTGCAGCACCCAGGAAACCTAAATGCATGGCTTTTTGAAGCACTAGCCTCATTACTTCTCCAGAATTCCACACAAATCTCAAAAATGATTTAAATATTTATAAATTGGGGGAAAAAAGGAGATCTTTCCCAGACTAGTGTGTATTTTCCTGTAATTGTTATCATTCCCGGGTGTGAGAATCAATATGTAAGTTGGTGTTACGGCTTTTCCTTTTTGTGGGAGTGCAGAATGTACTTTCTTATTCTCAGAAATGGGTATAAGTTGTATCGTAGTTGCTAAGGAGAATGCACACGTCTTCCATAGCCTGGATTAATGCCGTTCACTCTGGAATTTCCCTCCAAAAAAGGAAATGACAATGACTAGCTATTTTAATGTCCCCCATCTTGTCCCTATTCCTCATTGTCCTCAGGTAACTTCATAATATCACCATAGAACCTCTTTGTTACGGACTGACCCGTCAACCAAATAAGTCGCTTAGCCAGTTACGCCTTATCAAACTTCTTATCATAAAAGATGTGATTCTTTCTATCACTGGTGCAAAAACGTGAGTGTTTAACGGAAATTGGTCATGCTGGAAGTATGCCTCCCTTCTTTAACTGTGCATCAGGTGCATATTAAAATAGTTCTCAATTGCACAAGACTAATACTGTTTTTTGCTAAGTTGTTATTGGCAGACAGGTTATTATTGTGCTGCCTGCATATGTTAATTGCATCACACCCACTCTTTAATATTGGAGCATCACAGTAAATTGGGAGCCTGCTCCACAAGAGCAAATTACCCACATCTGCGATTTATCAGCCGAAAGTTGCTCAGATATGTGTAATGTCAAAATTAGCTTGTACTTTTGCTCCATAACGATATGGAAAAGTCTGCAGTGTTTGATTCAAAGAGGGGCCAGAATAAAATTGCAAGAGGCCAAAGATGACAGGTCACCAAAAAGGGGCTGTAGGTTATTGTTGGGAAAGCCAACAAAGGGGAAAAATTTATAAATAAAAATTTTTACTTAAACCAGGATGTAGAACTACAGATGGAGTAGCTTGTTTAGTAAGGGTAGATTAATCCAGGTAACCATTCAAATAAATAAATCAAGTTCTTAAGATTGGTGTTTTGGTGAGTTTCAAAGTTAGGACCATTTTAGAGCACTGCACCCATTCCTGATGTGTTCTGTCTGTGGTACTGCACCGCTTCATCAGGAACAGATGTAAAGTGGCAGTACAAACTGCTAATCTGCCTGCATGTTTAAAAATAAATAAATAATAATAATTTAAAAAGCATTCTCTGCCCGACACAGCCTGTAGCCTTGCAATGCGAGGTGCGCGTTGGAGGACGAGGCGTCAGCTGGCCCCCGTGCTTTGTGAGTGGGCCTCTGGTTCACCCAAGCTTTAGGTTACAGAACTCTGGATCCTCCCACGCTTCAGCCGTTGGGGAATGACATGGAGCTGGTCTCCCTGACAACGATGATGATAATGAGGGTCCAGGCTGTGTCGGGCAGAGAATGCCCAAATTTGGTTGCCGTTCACGTAGGTGAAATTAGTCAGTGAAAGCAGAGGGTTTGCACCGTAAAAGGGGAATCCTGCAGGACAAAATATCCTATCAGGGAGAGGGAGAACTAAAGGGTTATGACTACTGAGTGCATGTGGGTTCTCTCCCATCTCTTTCTCTCTCAATCCCTCTCTCGCCATCTTTCTCTTCTATAGCTTGCTCTTTCTGTTGCCCTGTCATTTGCATGTTTCTTTCTGTTTTCTTCCGTTTCTCACTGCATAGACCCTGACCTCGGTTCAGGTATTGACAGTATAGACTGTACAAGAGTAGGAGGCTCACATTAAAGGACTTCACAAAGTCACTTGACCTCTTTGTGCCTGCTTGTTTGAAGTGGTCCTCAAAACCTCAGTGGGGAATACTGGGGAAAACATGCCCCAGAAATATAATGAGAACTGGGTCATTTAGAACTGCATTTTATACAGTTTGGATCTGTTGCTATGAAACCAAATTCCAGTTCCACAGGAAATAACCAAAATGTTCTGTAAAGCACATATCAGTGATCCTTGTTAATTCTGGATGTGCTTGAAACGGGCAAAGAAAATACTGAAATCTTTATGTGCATCAAAGAATGAATGTCATCCACTGAGCTTGTTTTGCTGAGCTTTAAAAGTGTAATCTTCAGTGTTAATGACAATGTAGCAGTATACCATGGGTATGTCTAACAGCAGAGTGCACCATGGGTATGTCTAACAGCTTGTGTGTTAATAGATCTAGAGGGAAGCATAATGACAAGGAATTGTAGCTTAGAGCACTGCAAATGGGATTTTGTACAGAAACAAACTTTTAAACATTTATTGTAATAAAATGTTTTGATGTGATTTTTCAGTTGTTTGAACTGATTGCCAGTGGAGTTTTAGGCTGTCTGTTTTATTACCCACGTTTGACTTCCATCATTTTTATCAGGTGGTTTATCTGGACCAGTCTGAATTCAGTCCTTTTCCCACCGGTGCCTTGGGTTGCCAAATTCCTGATGTGGCCAGAAAGGCTTCTTTGGATAGCAGTGTGTTAACGCTGGAAATGCTGTCTGTGGTGTCGCTGTTCCTCAGCTACTGTAATGAGCTGGCAGAAGGGGTTAAGCATCCTAGGTATCGGTTCTGCTTTTTGCTCAAGATGGCTGATTTGGCCTCTGACATGTGACCGCTTTCTTTCTGCTTCATGA
>CM040404.1:22678981-22703981 GCA_022702515.1 Ilyophis sp. 1 JC-2022 | reverse complement strand
TCAGAGGATTTCTCAGGAGGAGAGGAGAGGGAAAAGGGGAAGCAATTATTGCCTCTGTTCTCCACCATCAGACCCGGAAGCACTACAGCGTCAGTGGTGGGATTATGCAGTAAGGGGTTATGAGCCGACCATTCACACCCATGAGTTTCTTCGCCGATAATAGAAAAAATGGTGCGCCGGGCGTGGAGGGCGGCTCGCCGCCCGCACCTCCCTCCTATTACAGCAGGGAGGCAAATTAACTGGCCCTCAAAAAGAGAGCAAGAGCCAATCACGGCCTCCCTCAAAATGGCAGCAACCAGTCAGATGAGAGGGGCCTGTAGTTAGATGATTATTAAGGTTATGGATGGTTCAGGAGAGCTGCGGGCCTGGGTACGCAGTGGTTTAGTGTTTAACCACATATTCCCTTCCTCAGAGCCCTGAGACAGCATCATAATAAGAAGATGGCATGATCCTCTTCCAAGGTGATTCATCCTGTGGCAGGACTAAAATAATGCCTTTACATATGTATTATGTACAGAAATAGCATCTGACTTGAGGCAAATAACATTATTAGAATAATGGCCAGCTGTCACAGCGCACTGTAGTGTGCACTACAACGTGATTTGAGCATGAGAAAACTCGGTACGGTTCTGTACTGGAATACTCAGCATTAGTAAGCAGTATTCTGTGCTCTACAGAAGTGCCCTGTGCTCTGCTGTACGGAAGAGTGTTGTGAGTGTATCAGTGTGTGCCATTTTACTATCACGTGCTGTGTTTCACTGTACTGGTGTCTCGACTGCAGGAGATGGCTCTGTGGTGTACAGCAGTGCCCTGTGTTGTAGTGGAGAGTGCCCTGTGCTATACTGGACTGTGACTGTGTTGTAGTGTATCAGAGTGTGCTGTTGTACTGCACCGGTGCATTCTGTACAGCAGTCACTGGTTCTGTGCTACACTGGAGTAGCTGTGCTGTACTAGGGTGTGCTGTATCATACAAGAGTGTCCTGTGCTGTATTCATGCAGAGCTGTTCTGGAGCATCCAGTCCTGTACTGCAGTGCTGTGCTGAAATGAGGTTTGCAGCCAGTCTGATGCATCCTGGCACAGGCAGTGTGAATCATTGTAGCTTCTTCAGCACAGAAGCCATGAATCACAATGAAGCCGAAGAGAAGGCGGGTTCTGCCCTTCCCCCTCCGGCCTGAAGATCCCTCTCTTTAAACGAGCGGCCCAGCTATGCTACATTTTTCACATTATCAAGGCCACTAGGGAAAAACCATGTGCGTAAAAAATATATAAAAAATCTGAAATCTGAATCACGGCGTTCAGACAGTCCCAGTGCTGCGAGAGAAGGGTGCGGGCGTCGTAAGTTTGACAGAAAACCGTCACCAAACTCCCACATCACTGCACAACATATTACGCCTGACACGTTTAAGACAGGGAAAGAGGAAATCGTGGAACTGCAGTGAACGGTATATTTCAGAACAAAGCCCTACAATTTGTTCCGTCTCCCTGGGTTTTTGTTTAATCCACCAATTCCCATAGAGAAAAATATTGAGTGGGTAGCTTTAAAAAAAAAGGAGGACTTTCAAAATGGTCGCCAATTCCCCATGCCTATATTACCCTCGTCAGTGTTCTTATACATTGGGAGAGCAGGGCTTTGTGGCTGAGATTTAATAAGATGGCAGGAGGGGGTGGAGGGAGGATCTGAACAAGGGCGATAAATTGGATGCGCTCTGCTGTCCTTTGCGTGCCGCAGGTTTCATTAAACCTTTAAAACAGCCAGGGGAGACACTGTCTCAGGGGCGCTCTGTATTCTCCTAACAGGAATTTGGTGGGAGGTGGGAGAGGGGGGTTTGGTTACAAGGGTCCTGGGTTTTTAGGAAAAAAACTATTAAAAAGTAATCTGCCTCTGCCTGATCATTAATTGTAAATATCTCATTCTGAGCCAATTTACCTCACAAAATAAAACATGGCGGAAAATCACCAGCATTTGTATTATGCTAAGAATCTTAAGTACCGGGCCTGTATGCAAATATGAAAATCAAATGAGTCTCAGATTCAATCAAATAAGTCTCAGGTTAAATGGCCAGATTTACCATTTGAACACATTTGGTGCCATTGTTTTCCTGGGGGAAGAAATATTTTCCCAACACAGCACAGCAAAATTAACATTCCTGTTATGGTGAGATGAAATACAATAGAACAGCAATATGAACAGCTGTTATGGAATGTCTAATGTATCTGCCTATTTATCCTGAAACTAATTTCTAAATAAAAAATAAGAAAATAATATCGGTACAGGTAAGTACAGCACAAAGCTAAAAAGACACGTGCATTAGTGCGATTTCCCAGGGTTCAGCAAAGCGATTAAAAAAGCAAAAACAACGTATGCGTTTCCCTCCGCGTTTTTTGCGAAGCAGCACCATGAATAAATGAAGCCAATTAGATGGGACTGCTTGCCACATGCTCCGTTTTCGGGGGTAATCTCCCGGCTTTGTAGAGCAATTATCTGGAGTGATAAGCACAAACAGGAAGGCAGTCTGGTAAATCTGGAACAGAGGCCAGGCCCACGTATAGCAGTGCGGCCGCTGTGTAAATTACTTTTGTTTTCCATGGAGCGGGAGGGCACATAGACTGGAGGCCTACACCCTTAAAAAAAAAAAAAAAAAAAAACCTTGGAAAACATTATGAAAAAAAACATTCCACCTGGCTATTCTGTGTTCCTACGGCAACACCCGTGACACTCTCTTAGAGGAAAGAGGAACCTGTCTGAGGTATTTGGCACAAACCGATGAATGGCGAAAACAGGAAAATAAGTGTTGCTCATTGTTGGGAGTCTGGAGTGGGCTGGAGCCTGACAGTAAACTGAAGCTACACATCGCTGGGCCCATCTCTTCTGTGTAATTCCCCCATCTATCCCAAGGGGCCGGTGGGAAAACCTTCAATTGGCCTTAAATAATTGACCCTGTTCAGAAATAGTCTGGTCTGCTGTCACAACCAGAAAAATGAAGTTAGATGTATTTTCCCCAAGTGTATCAAGAAGTACTGTACAAGGGTAGAAGCACACTCACACCTTAAACACAGAGATGCAACGCTGTTGACTTGTTTTATTAATCTAATTTGACATAATGTAAGTGTATTATTACGAAAGCACTTTGTGAGTCTGTTCTTTTCTATGTATTAGACAGACGTAAGGGCCTGCGACTGCTTCTTTAACCAATTAATCATATTTGAGGACGTTAAATTATGGCTGCAGCAAGGATTTCAACTTTTGAACATTATAATTACACCATTCAATCATCTACACAGCTTAGGCGTCATACAATACCAACTCTGCAAATATGAAACAGCAGAGATTACTGAGAAAGCAATTAATTATATAGTGGCACTATGACAGACATCTGCACTAAATCGAATACATGTATGCACACATAAATTAAGTATAAATAAATCACACCTTTTAAACTGTATTTTTGCAAAAGCCTATTAGCTTACTAAAGACAATTATCAACCTTCTAGGAACACAATATTCCTTAATGGAAGCATTGTTGTTAGGCTTATAGCAATTTAGGAAAGAAACAATGAGGAAATATTATGCAACAAAAAAGGTAGATTGATGTTGAAAGGTGTGAGTCTTTTCCTCCTTGGGACTCCTTGGGACTCCATTTTGAGAGGAGGCAACAGAAGAGTCCTAATGCTAACACTAAAAAGCATTATATTGCTGCACCAGATCAATACAGATTTTTTGGGGTTGCTCCATGGGCTTGTTCCTTTGGGTTCTAATATGGATTCCTACCCTTGTCAGGGTAGAAATTGGCATGTGATATAGCAGAAATCAAAGGAAGCCGGGCTATTACATAGGATGGAGAAAGCTGGGGGTAGTGTGGAAAACACTATTGACTGTAATAGAACAAACAATCAAATTTTATATATTTATTTTTTGAAAACCCAGCAAAAAAAAAAACATCCCCTTTGTGTGGAAAGCATGTAATACCTCCCCATAATGAGCTGCAGATCCCACAGAAACACTAAGTCAACAGTGTGTATTTTACCTTCTCCTCCTCCTCCTCCTCCTCAAACATGTCACATAGTTACCGCCCCCTCCTCGAACTTGTCACACAGTGTTGCTGAGGTAATTCCAGCCAGGCGGCGTGCGGACAGAGATGTTTGTTTTATTTTGTACAATCTGTATGGGAGTTGGGGGCTAAATCTTCATCGCCATCTCTGTGTTCCCTCTGTGTTCATTCAATTAGCGGATCCACAAAACCCTGCAGCAGGAGGAAGGGCCCGATGAGACAATGGGGGGAGGGGGAGGTATTTTTTCAGAGGCTGTGCGGAGATGAAAGAGCTGCTTATTTTAGGAAAGTAGGTTAAATGGGAAACACTCCAAATATGACGACACTCAAATCAATGGTATTCGACCAGGGATCTCATTCCCCCAGCAGTGAGGAGAGGGAACGGAAGATAGTATCGCAAACAGAGGTCAAAGGTTAGTGGCAGATCGTGAGGTTCAGATGTTTCGAGAAAGAAAATGCTACCCTTTACCTCAGTAACACAACAGGCATGTAAGCTCACCAGTATTACTTGTTGTTGCAAGAAAATGCAAGTACGAGATACTGATAAACTAATTGGAATTCAAAAGGGCTGAACTTCCTGGTTGCGGGGGTAGACGTGAATGGCGGATATGTCACAGGAGAACCAGAGGTCACAGGTTCAGTTCAATGCGCTGTTTGACGTACTGCTGTGTCATAAGCATTCAGGTTAAGGTTTACGGTTTCAGCAGGGCAACAGGACATGAATTAATAGAACATAAACAAAGAACACCTCCTGTTCAGTGGAATTCCAGCACTGACAACATTTTGTCCTTCTTTTGAAACATGCTGCCATAGATCTTTATTTATTTATTTTCTTAAAAGCACCTACATTTGAAAGCACCCCGCAGGGATCCATTAATAAGAAAATGAGGCAGAGCTCAGCGGTTGCCTTTTGCTCAGTCTGCATATTGAACAGGATCAGAGACACACGAGGGAGGCGGAAGGGGGGTCGGTGGCCACACAATGCGAGAGCGATCAATGATATGTGCTCCTCCATTGATTTATCTCCACTGTTGTCTTGTGCCCCAGAGATAAGGGGGTGGGCCATCTGCCCAGCAAGGCGAGGCTCTATACAGCGAGGGCTGGGAGTCGCCACAGGTGCCCTTCCTCTCCGTCCTCACAAAACCGTTTCCCTGAGCAAACATGACTGTCCAATGAGAACGGCAAATCTCACACTGATACAGGGCAAGAGCCAGTAGAAGGGATGTGGGCGGGAGTTTGGCAGGGTCACTGTATGTGCTCCACAAGCCCCTCCCCCTCCCTCCTCTCAGTCCCCAGTGTGACAAGAGCAGATAAGGTTTCATTACTTTCTCGAAGAGGCAGCTCTCATCAGACGGATGCATTTAATGCGTGGCCTCGGGAAGGCACACTTCCATCATCTAATAAATCCGCATCTCGTATCTCATTATCTGATTCTCCAGGTCGTTCACACGCTTGGGTAAAAACTACACTTCAGTTTCACGCTTACTGACAGTGAACAGGGACCACGTCTCCCATCTTCTGCTCATTTAATTTCCGGTGAGCATTGATCCAACAAGTAGTCATTACAATTGAATACGAGGGCAGTTTAAATTCAGATTTTCTGGACTGACAGGTTTTTTTTTTCCCGGAGATTTCAGCAATGTCGAAATCCCCTCTTACAAACATTCTTACAACCTATGGCCAACAGTAACCTTCCTGCACCTGGCCACTAACTTATGTATGTTCTTTTAACTCTCTCAGCCATTCTCTTGTCTGTTGCTGAGTTAGAACCTTCAAAATATATTTTTTTTATAAAAAGCAGTAGGCTTTAAAATTTTATGGAAAAAAACTAATTATATATGTGTTTTCAGGAGGGGAAAGCACAACCATGCCTAATTTACTACACAGACCTTTTTTCAGAAAACAGGAAGTGGAGAGGATTCCGGAACTGAGCGAGGATAAAGGGCGGGTCGAGAGGGAGGAAACGGGCTGGGCCGGCAGCGTGGCCCTGGCCCCGTAGAGCAGCCCAGCCTGAACAAACAGACAGGGCCTTGAGAGAGAGGCTCTCTGTTTACACTGTAGGAGGAAATGACCACTACACTGGACAGGCTAAGAAAATGGGGGAAATAAATTCACAAAAACAGAGAGCTATTGACATGGAAAATCTAATTCCTGAGGGCCATTGGTAGGAGGGATGAACAACATCGGCCTCCTCCTGTCTGAGATAATACTGTGACTGCCTAAGTGAGAGACAATCTGAGGTCACATAAAATGAAAAGGATAACAAGATGCTGTTAAGGACACACCTAGACTAACCATTGTGATTCAACAAATTTAATTAACTATGAAGTTAACTCGTGGGCTTAACTTTCTGTGTTCGTCTAAAAGAATGTACCAGTAAGAGAACGGAGCTTACAGGCAATGCAGTGAGCACCCTGGGGTCCTTCTTGGAAGCAGCTGGGAGACCTTCTGCAAACAATGATGCCTGTGTGTGTGTGTGTGCGTGTGTGAGTGTATGTGTATGTGTGTGTGTGTGTGTGTGTGTGTGTGTGCGTGTGCTTGTGTGTGTGTGTGTGGATGAATCTTGAGTCTCGTCTGCACTCAATTACAGAACAATAACAGGCCTTCCCAGAGCACAGCTGGCTTCAAAGACACAGGCTGCCTCAGTTTAGCCCTGCCTGCCTGAATGAAGGACCCTAGTGCTTACTCAGCACTTACCCAGAGTCCAACTGTGCTAAAGCTAGAAATCTTATATTTTATTATTCATTTATATCAATTCTAAATGAAAATATCCTTTCTCCCTTGTTATCTGATAATGGTGGTGGTTCTGGTAATAACTGCATGTTAAAATGAATAGCTATACATGCACAATGGCTTTTTTATTGTGTAGTAATTTTTTCTCAGCATCCCTGAGAATATTGTTGGGGGTCATGAAACCAGCTGTTCACAGGGCTAATGGTAAAGAGATCAACTGGTCACAGCAGACGAAAACAACTAAACTAATGACATTTAGCATTCCAATAATTTACTTGCTATGGAAGAACCCGTCATTCAGGGCAGTGTACTGCTTACATTTGGACAAATTGCATTATTTTACACAGCAGCAATTGAGCAGCTGCAAGGGAAAATAGTGGCTTGTCAAAATAGTACGGTACATTGCCTCCATTACCGGCAAAGGTTCTCTTAAGACAGCAGAGCCAACTGAGCCCCATACAGACAACCAACAAACAGCAGCGGGCTAATGAGAGATACCAGACCATCATCTGCAAACTACAGGAGGGGGTAAGTGCTTATTCTGCAAACATGACCCTTGGACACTCAGGAAATCTTTTAATCTTCTGACAGGCAAATCCCAAATATTACATAGTCAGCTTTCCTTTCATAACGGTCCTGTTTTGGTTCATTTTTATCAGTGGGGAAGAGGTATGGTTGGTTGGTGGGTGGGGGCTTTACTCTCAAAGCCCATGTCCTAGATTACCTTGAAAAGAGGAAGCACATTCTACTTCCTGGTTTTATTGGTCAGGTTTAATTGGCGGCTCGCTTGAAGGCAGGAGGCAGACCCCCTTCCTAGACTCCCTACAGCAATCTCTCTCTCTCTCTCTCTCTCTTTCTCCCCTGAATGACATCCATCCGTGAATGGCAGGCCACTGTATGGACACGCCTACCTTTCGCCTCTGCTTCAATCAAGGCTTTGACGGCAAAGGGTAACCAGGAGCTAATGAGGGAAGATCGTTTCATTTTCCAGGCCTCATGATCAAAGGACACTCATCTGAGCTCAGCGTGTGCACACTCTGCCTTTATGAGCTTCTGAAACCCGACACCACCAGAGTGGGGTTCTGTTGCTCAAGGAGTCGAGGGCAGATTGAAGCGCCGGCTGGTCTTCCTCTCTCCCCCTTGCTCTGGCTCACAGCCAGCCAATGAGCCCAGAGTCCTGCATCAGCTAAGTACACTCAAATTAATTATTGCTGCACGTCTTCAGATTGACAACACATCCTTAGCGCAAAGCGCCAGAACACAGCACCCTCCTTATAGACTAGGCAAGAACCTAGCATTGCATTTCTTAAGTTTAGGTTAAGCTCTTTAAACAGCTGTGTATGATAATAAGGGGATAGAAAATTAATAACTGTATTACAGTGCTTCGATTATACTCTTCCCCCTCACCCAGTTTCAAGGTTAAGCACGAGCAAGCCATTTATCTGAAATATGAAAAAGGCTGTCAGACCATGAATTTGCGGACACAATCCCTTTTGTCATGTAAATGGTCTGAGTGATTTGCACGATGAGCGAGATGAAGCAGGGCCTAATTACCGGGGATTCTCCTGAAGACCAGTCTCCTTGACAATGGGGCCTAGAGAACAGGAAGTTCCCGAGCAGACCTGGCTGGAACGCGCAGCGCTTTATCTGTTTCCCACCGGAAACAGAGGCAGGGTCCTGCAGCAAGGTCACTATTCACACACGCACGCGCACTCGCACACACACTCGCGCACACACACTCGTATTTTTTTACTTCAGCCCAAACACTTTTCATTTACAGTTCTAGTTACTGAAGCATTAGGAAACCTCTCTGTATGAGAAGCAGTGCTGGTCATTTT
Organism: Ilyophis sp. 1 JC-2022; assembly: GCA_022702515.1. Classification (NCBI taxonomy): domain Eukaryota; kingdom Metazoa; phylum Chordata; class Actinopteri; order Anguilliformes; family Synaphobranchidae; genus Ilyophis; species Ilyophis sp. 1 JC-2022. The sequence goes on along the minus strand of CM040404.1, from coordinate 22,695,360 downwards.
AATTAAACCGGTTGTTTATTTTTTTTAGACAGTTAAATTTTTAATGATCAAAGTAAAGGCACACTAATTCAATGAAATGAGTCATAACCTCAGGGAAACAGACAGGGCCAAATAATTAAAAATGAGTCCAGACGCAAAAAAAAATCATGTTCTAGAAAAGTCTTCTTTTTTGGGAGGGGGGGGGGGAGGGGGGTGGTTAATGTGAAACCATCTGTATACAGTGTGAGGCTATGTTCTCTTCCCCTCTGCCATCAAACAAAAACCCCTTTTAGGCTGATTATCTATCTCTTCAAGAGATTAAAAATATTTTGCGTTTAATTCTGAAGAAAAATATTTAAGTTAATGAGTCGTCACCATTTTTTTATTTGACAAAAACGTATTCCCAATAACGTCAAAACATTCTAAATCAAGTAAAGAAAAGGTCTTGCATCAACATTCACTCCAGCTGGGTGGTAAAAGCGAATATGACTCCTCGCCTAGTACACACCGTGAAATTGAACCCAGGCCTAGCTACGACCCGTTTTGGGCTACCTCCGGTGTCAGGTGTCTCATCGTTTCAAGAAGCCTGAAACGGTGTACTGTAGTGCTGCACACAACATGGGGGCTTATGGGCGCTCATATTCAGGTCACTGGCACCGCTACAGCCGTAGAAACTCATTCGCACGCCGGCACGGGTGAAGCTTCTGTAGACATTTAATCAAATAACAAAAATCATGAAATCCACCACTGCTCCATGAGGACGGAAGACTGTACTTTTTCCCCTCGACGCTCTGCGCACTAATAAATTCAATTTAGGTTAAAAGACTAAGTTTAAGGGAGAGTTCTCCAGTGGCTCCTTGGGACAAGGCACGGATTTAAGCGCTAATGCAATTTCTTCGTTTCCCCTCTGCTGTAATTGAGTAATTCGGGATAAGGGGCTTTTACTGAAACACCGTCTGATTGGGTGTTGGCAGAGTAAACCTGGCTGCTTCTAATCAGCCGAACAATGCAGTGCATTCTCTTCCTCTCCGTCTGTCTCTCTCTTTCTCTCTCTCTCCCTCTCTCTCTAAGCCGATAACTACATTAATTCTGCAATAGTCTCTATATTATAACCATAGGCTCTAGGTTATGTAACCACAGTGGCGTTCAGTGCTGGAGTCATGAGCGGTACAGAACCATGAACATTATGAACCGTGTGGATGAAACTGAGTTGTGTCCAAGCTTCTCCATAGCTGCGTGTGCAGCACTGCATGCTACTGTACATTTCACCACAAACACTTCACTGGAAAGCAGCTTTCCCATGCAAACACTGGCAAGAACGGGTGACCACTTCCCCTCCATCTGTCTAAGACTGCGCAGGTAAAATCTCTAGGCCCTGGCCGTGGTCTCAACCTCCCCATGCTGAGGAAATGAAAATGTCCATCTGGAGCCTAGCTCCATTTCTCACCACCAACTCTCCACTTGTGTATGTATAGTATGTTTGTATCTGTAGTAGGGATGTTAACAATGAATCGACTATCAATTAATTGCTAATAAGAATTTAATCGATAAGATTTCTAATTAAACGATTAACTGAACAATCTGCGGTCTTGTTTCAACGGGAGTTTTTGTGTGAAATGTAATCGTGATTTAAGGTCTCCACGCGAGAGCGCCTGTGGTTTGCAATACATTGCAATACCTGTGGTGCTGTTTTGAAGTATAACTACTTCGTTAATGTAGCCTACCACCTGAAAAGCGTACATCTAACCGTGCTGTCAGGGCAAAGTGGATCGCGACCTACCATCACCTCAGTGTTGCCAAAGAGGGTGTGTGACAATAGACGAGCGGAGAGTAGGCTATTACTCAGAGGGTATGCAACATGGTTGGCAATAAGCACCGTTGACGGTGAGGGATTTCGAGAGCTAATAAACAGGCTGCGCACACGACTCACTCCCGACCACGTAGATATGCTTAAATGTTCTTGAATAAAAATACGTAGGTCTATCTAGTATGCATATGAGGAGCCTATTCAAAACATAATAGCCTATGTTTTAAGTTGACTGTTCTAGGCTAGGTCTACTAGTTTAACTGTCGCCTTTCAATTTCAAGAGCGATTATGTTAATGCTGCAAGTGCCTAGCGGAGCAACGGTTTCGCTTGCAACAGATGAGACGGAGCGCAATTTCTTTTCTGTTAAAGTAGCCTATACACGCCTTCATATTCTATTTTTGTTATGCTACAATAATGCCTGTTTCTCAAATGTTACAATAAATCTTTGATTGAGGAATATAACATGCATTTTGTATTCTGTCTATCATAAGCTATATTTAGCTTTTATGTTATCAATTAATCGACTATTGTTTGTTAAGGTTAACAACTATCGAGAAAGGAAATTCCTTAAAATTTGCACCCCTAATCTGTAGTATTCTACATTGTTATTAATGTGGAAAGAACAAAGCTTATGCAAGTTGCAAATATACAGGTAAATTAAAAATATACATATATTTTCATGCTTTTAATTTGGTTTATATTTATTTTACTGATACTCTCTGAGTGACAGTCCGTTGAAGGTGGGAATGAATGCCGAACCCCTTTGTCATTAACAAAAAGACAGGCTTCAAAGCACCAGAGTAATAAGACATAAGCCAGCTCATCTGTGAATGTAGAATCCTTCTTCTGTATTTATTTATTAATTATTTCTAGAGTGAAGTAGCAAAAGTGGGGCACTAGCACAAGTGAAAATTGATTTCCATATTTCCCAGTGGAACAGGTTCCGTGAACATGGAAATAACTTGTGGAGGAGTTGCCAGTGGTGGCTATGCTTGTGGAAGGGTTGCCAAAGGCAGCTGCACACATGTGGATGGATCGGCAGGTCAAATCTGGAGAGAAGCTCCGCCCCTCTGTCAAACACACTTGCAGGCAAACTTTCAGGGGACATTTAATACATGCACAAATATAAACACATATGGCAAAGAGAGAGAGATGATGTGGAGAGATGCAACATCTCTCTCTCTCTCTCTCTCTCTCTCTCTCTCTCTCTCTCTCACACACACATACAGTACACACGCATAGTTCCAAAACCAGCATGCACACACATACACACACACACACACACACACACACACACACACACACCACCTTGTGCCCCTTTCTAATCTGATAGTGGATATGTTCCTATATAGACAAACGTGTAAATTGGAGCAGTCTAGCACTGAATCGACAGCACAGAGAGTTTCAGCATTTCAGTCCCAGGGACTTTTAACAGGCGATGACCTCAGAGGTCAGCCATGGTTCATGTGAGCCCAAGATCGGGCACGGAAACAAATACAGTTTTAAAGCTACCCCAGTGCAAGCTTACCGTGTGGTCCATAAATCAAGTACAGTCTCTCTTCCATAAACTCCGCCCCCTCACTCATGCGCCCGTCCCCTGAAGAAGATGATGATGATGAATTGCGCTCCAGATTTTCCACCCTGATACCCACCTGAAAGGCAGGACAGAAACCATCTGCTGTACTTCAGCCTAGCCAGGTCTGGGTGGACAGCGGCGTGTGTCCAGAAATGTCAAACGGGTCCCAGCACACTTACAGCAGGTGTCCAACATAGCATCTCCCTGGACATTAACTCTATAAACAAGTTTTGATCACTTTATTGCCTTTGCGGGAAGAATTAATATCCACAGCTTATGTAGTTAGACGTTAAATGAAGACCAGAGCAGGCCACAGCATAGCACAGAAGATGACGACCATGCATGACCAAATACTACGGTCAAAAGGACAACAACCAGGATGTTCAGAAACAAGGCCTGTTCATTTTTCAATCAGAATGTTTACCACAAATGTGATAAAATGTGTTGCTGAAGACTATATTCTTTCAGGTAAGCAAGCAACACCTTCAGATTCCCCCAAAAATTTTGATAGGCCCTAGCTCTCCTGTAGTATACTGTGCAGCATGTCGTATCAAACATAATCACTGGCTCACATACAGATTTATCAGAGTGGATTTAATGCGCAGTGTTACCCGCATAGCGTGGGTGGCTTAGCGAATAGACATGAGCGAATAGCACTAGAGATTAAAAAATGGGTGAAAATGGAGGAGAGGAAAAAAGTGCTTCAAATCAGAAAGGATAATAATTATCTCCTCCACATAGCCTTTTCAATATAACCTAGAAACATATATGCATATATTTCGGATAGAAACATAACATCAGAACTAGAGGACGAGAGCTGAAGATAGACGTGTACCATTTTCTACTATTTAGGGCATTGTGGTAAAAGGTGCCACACTAAATAAAATAAAATTGATTGACTTTGATTGATGTCAGCATCCAGTGCCATCCACCAGAAAAAAGCCTCACCCGCCTCAGCTAAATTCTGTTATACAGGAGGTCAAAAGGTCACTCTACAAAACGTGCCACTCCACACTACCAACCCCCGCCCCCGCCCCCACCCCCCCTTGCAATAGAGCAGCCACTTTGACATAATTTCATCAAGGCAGTAGTATTGTGTCAATATTTCACAAAGAACAGAAAGTATATTTAGCCACAGTGGGTCAAGAGATATCCTGAAGCAAAATCACCATGTAACAAGCTGCATGTTTAAAAATAAAAAATAAAAAATAAAAAACATTCAAATCTCTCCATTTTCCTCAACAAAATTTTTTATATAGATGTGGAAACTGGGTTATTCATTTCCAAACTGTGCAAAGGAGAGCGCTGGATAGTCCATCTGTTTTAATCCAAAACCATTTCATTTAGGTCAAGACCTCCTCAAGATCTGTAAGACGACGGTTCAGACGGACCCCATGCGCAATACGAAGCCATGCACAAATCACATGCAACAGCCGACAGAGGACAGGAAGAAAAGCACTATTGTAGCCTCATAAACCTCTTAGGACTAATCTATTCTTTTCAGACAGGGTGTTTCTGAGCCAGCCAATCTGATTTCTATACTGAGATTGACAATCAAGGCAGTGGCGATTATGATTCTTACTGTATTAAGCAACAGCATTAGGCAGTCACTGCCAAATGCTTAGCACAGCCAAACAGTTCATTAGCAAAAGAAACACATACACACTTGGCTGATCTAGTAGTTTCCCAGAATGCAACAGAAGAGACATTGATATAGAGGGGGAAAGAAGAGGAAACAAGCAGCCTCAGATGCTACTCAGCGCACACGAGGGATCGCTCCTCCTCTTCCCCTCTTCCCTCCCTCTCACCCTCCTTCCTGCTCTCCGAATGCTCTGTAGGCTGTGTATTTGTAAAAGCAGCCTTCCCCTCCCATGCTATCAGAACATACACCCAACGGCTGCACTATTAATGTTGTTTAATGCAACTGTGCTTGTATTTATCCCTCATTAGCACATATATTTGAACATATTGAGCACGCATCCAGCGGAATATCTACCAGGAGGGTCCAGGAAAGGTAGGTTCTGCCCAGTGGGTGAGGATCACTGTAAGCCAGCTATCTCTGAATAAGCAAACTTCTCAGCAAAGGTAATCCCCTCTGCCCCATTCACCTGCACGTCCAGGAGCACCTGGTTCCCATGAGAACGGACTAATCCCAGCTGAACCTAATCAATCTGAATTCTGAATCTAAGGGAATGAAATGCAGTGCAGTGCAGCTCTTGCATGTTTTGGAGGGTGATGAATGGACAGCGATCACTCTGACAGCATGCGATGTCGACCACAGCTGTCCTCCAAACCGTGTCGGATCAAGCGTGCACGCGAGGGAGCACAGCGGCGGTCGCACAGGTGGAGATGCCGGACAGCCATTCGATGTGGACCCATGACGCACTGCGCCGCACAGCCGCTCCAAAGAGCCCAGAGACGGAGGGGCCACAGCGTGGATCAACACGGGTTATTTTTAGAATGGCAGGGGGCCCCCCCCAGTGCCCCTCTCTCCCCCCCTCCCCTCCTGCCCCAGCACCATTAAGAGAATATGCTTCACTATCCACTCTGTGGGGGAGGGAGGTGGGATCTCATCTGTGGAGAAGGAGCGGCACATAGAGACCAGAGGGCACGAAATCTAGAATCCACACAGCAGCACTCTGGGGTGCTACAGTACACACCCTTCCTCCAAACAGCCATCGCAACTTCCTCTTTCCAGCACCTCTGTGTGTTTACACACTTCTGTCCTTCACCCAGTCCACCTTGTACCAGTCTCTCTCACTTCCACAGTGGACTACACTTCCCGCACTTCCCACTACCGGATCCTGCTAGCCACCAAGTTATTGGCTAAGATTTCATGAATATTGAATCCACCCTGTGGGGTTGCCAGCCACAGTTGTCACTGCCACAATCAGGATTCTTAACCACAGCTTTGACACGTGCTGACTGACCATTGTGGAAATAGAGATAAATGGATGTATACATACACAGATTTAAAAAATATAAACACAAATTAATACTTCTTGATCAGCCACCTCAATATAAGTACTGCATGATTCAGAGAGTGCCAGGGTGAGGCTAGATTCTCTGGAAGGTGAAATGGCTATGCGTAGTGAGAGGCAGTCTCTCTCTCTTTGCCAACACACATCACTGCATCGGTTGAAAAGCTGGCACTCGAATCGCCTTGCACAAGAACAACCACAAAAACAGTAATACCAAATGTGTGATAGGAAGCAGAGGGGTGGGGGGGCGAGGGTGACGACTGACAAAACACAGCAATTCCTGCCAAAACTCTGTGGACTGTGTCCAACTGAAATATTCCCGAAAGGAGACAGACTTCACACCTACGAGACCCAAAACCACACGGAAAAGGTACAGTTACAGTGAAAACAAATGGTTTTCTGTAGCTTGTACAGTGCTATTTTCAAAAGCTGGCTTGAAGAGAAAGAGATGAGGGTAGAACAACAGGATTTATTTGCAGTCTGGGTAATTTTTAAAATTTAGCCTTAGAGCCATGGAAGGAGGGCCAAAAAAAACTGAGCCCAAATTCATCCAAAAAAGACTTTGATTATAATGCCTGATTGTATTCATCACTACAACATCCTCTGTCAAATTAGAGGGGCAGCTGGCCTGTGAGGCCACCGGCCACAGACAGTACCAACACAGTCAGGATTCCACACTAGACTGTGGGGTGATTCCTCACACAGTGCTGAGCCACAAAGCGGCCCCCATTCACTCCCATTTCACATTTGGTGGTAGATGTCATGTTAGGCGTTTCATGGTGCCATTTTGTTTTCCATTACAAAAGCACACCTGCACTATCTAGAATCGTATCCCCTCCTGATTTACAAATAAAAGCAAACCAAGCCAACAAATATTTACCCCTCTCCCCACATTCAGTATATGTTTTGTCATAGATCTGACTTTAATTAGCAGTTTTTACACTAATATTGAACCCTTTGGTTAAAGCACTATGTGGCAGTCAAATAACAATGGGTCTAGAGAAGAAAAAGTAGCTCTATGTCTCCTCCCCTTTGCTCACTGTGAGAGCCTAGAGACGTGCTATTCTCATACCACAGCTTACCTCAGAGAGAACGCCGGAGCCAGACAGGCACTGCGACTCACGCCCATCGATGATTCATGACAGGGGTTTTATGTTCATATAGAACACATCCTGAATAAAGATTGCCATGAGCCAGTTACCTTGCTGCCACAAACATCCAGGCAAAACATTATCATCCGTTTTAGCATAAAATGAGAGCAGCTGTGACGCTGAAATCGCGTTAGAGAGTGGGAGGTGATCTGATTTGGGCATGGGGGACTTCAAAAAGCCAGACGGTGGTAGAATCTACCGGCAAACCTACAGAAGTGACCTGTGTTTCCCCCTTTATTTAACATATGTAGGGAAATGCTAAATGTGATATGTTAAATAAATGTGGTATCTGCAACACAAATCTCATAGTCTGGACCGTGCACCTGTGTGGCTGACAGACAGAGCAGCAGACGCATTGGTTTCTATTCTGGCATCTTCGGCCTCTGAACAACAGGCCCCCAGCTTCTGGATCTCACTCTGGGAGGGGTGACCACTCTGTGCCATTAGATATTTCTAAACTCTGCCCAACTCAAGAGTGACTCTTAAATCAACACTGAGAATCTGTTCGGCTTGGCGCTTCTCCCAAGAGCCATTAAATAAGCTCATTTGTTTAAAAGATTTCAACTTTAATTTTACAGCTCCTCACATTAGTTAGCAGCTCAAACTTCAAAGGCAAGGTTATGAGGGATTTGTATGATTTATTTGTTTAGCAGATGCCCTTACACAGACAATTTCTCATTCATAGAGTTGGATATTTACTGAAGCAAGATGGGTTAAGTACCTTACTCAGGGTTACAACAGCAGTACTCCACCTGGGAATTGAACAGGCAACCTCTGGGTAAGTCCAGCTCCTTAAACATGAGGGCACACTACTACCCACAGCACCCCCCAACTGCGACCCAAGGGTCACATGTTTCATTCCCTCTTGGAGACCGGGAGTGATCCGTGTTACCTGAGAGGAGGGAAACTGGTGTAAAAGTGTCCCAGTGTTATTCTAACCTTTCTTATGAAACATGTCACTGCAGGCCACACTCTTTAAAGTGGTGTTATTCAATAAGTGCAACCTCATTGGTTAGTGGGAGCGGCAATTACAGCCAAAGCCTCAGTGAACACTTACACACACCTCCCGACTGTGAGTGCAGGCAAGGCCTGTGACAGTTTCACTCGAAAGAACACAAACAAAAGACCAAACAGAGGGGCAAGCCCTTCTCATGTGACCCAGTTTCACTGACCAATCAGGAGGGACTGTGGGGGAGAGGGAGGACACCACCTTGGCAGTACTTGTTAGCCAATATGGTCCCTAAACTGGAATATAAACATAAAAGCTGGACTGAAGAGGGACATTCTGGATGACTGGGTGCTGTGGGAACGGGCATGTGGTCCAAATGATCACCCTGCTCCCTCTCTGGCGCACTGACTGTTGTGTCCAAATGTGACCACTGCGCACAGCCCTGTCCTGTCCTGTTAGCATCAGACGCTTGAGTAAGAACAATGGCCTGAGCACTGAGGAACAGGGCCGCTGTCTGCAGGCGTCTCCTGACATATAGATGCCCCACAGAACGTGCATCTGCCAGGCTGTCACCCGCAGGAAATGACAGGAGCCCAAGTCTTAATCTCTGCAGCCCCATCAAACACGACTCACTGCAGGAACCAAAGGATTACCAGGAAACTCATCAAGTGATATTACGTAAATCTACATGTCACCGAATGGAAAATCTGAAAACTAGAAATACGGAAAGAAGGAAAAACTCACAAAAGCTTGTTTATGACACACTTTAGTGCCAAAGGCCCCAGATTTGGGGACGTAATTATAACAAGCAGGAAAAACCTGCTCACTGAAAAGACAGTGATTGGATCCTTGTTTAAATTTTTTTTTGGTTGGTTTTCCTGTTTACAACGCACAGGCCGACAGAGACTTCTCTGTCATTCCCACAGGGGCAGGCATGAGCAGCTCAGATAAGCCCCCCCCCCCCCCCCCTTCAGAACCAAAAGTCCAACAGTCAATACCCAGCACAGGCGATGAACGCTGTAGCTCCTCACAAAAACAGCCCAGGGTGGTGTAATTTTAGTAATTTAGCCCCTCTGAGGGAAAAGTTGAGAAATCCAGGCATTTTGACCCCCCCGCACTTTGCCTCTACTCCATACACCCGGCAGGGAGACCAGAAGAAAGACACCCTTTGAGAAACAGGGGCAAGCACTTGATGCTGCAGCTAAATTAAAATGGTTAAAATTCCTCAATTTCCCTTAGACTGGCAAAGCACGTGAATGCAAACATGGACACAGAAAGTGTCGGCCAGAAACAGCTGTGAACCTGGCCTTTCACCCACACCATGCCTGCCCCACCTCACACACAAACACACCCTTGTTACTGATAATGACTGATACTGTATGAGAAACCACCCTTTTACCTGCTATTAGAGAAACTGCAATTTTTCTGAAGGTACGGACAGGGAGACGCGCCCCTCTCTCTTGCTTCCACACACACACACAGACAGAAAGATGCGCTGACACACAAAGGTAGACACGCAGAAGAACACCACTGGGTAGATACAATGGAGTGCTCCACACAGAAACTGGGGGAGGGTATTTGAGCACATCAGCAGTCCTTCCTTAATTGAATTTGATAATGATATTAAAAGACCCGGGCCTGACAGCCCATCTATTAAAGCGTGACCCTGAAATTCCGGGGGCACACCGTGCCCCTTCCCGATTATTACTTTCAGTGTCCCTGTGAGATCAGCGGCAGGTACCGTGCCGGGGGAAGGAAGAATGAGTGGACGAAAACATTGGCAGACCGACCCCTGAGGGTTCACATCGGCCCCCACACCTGCCCCGCTCCGCCGTACCGCCCCTCCACAGATGCCCCCCTCCCTGAGTGTGGGTGCATTCTTCAGAGCAGAGCCCCTGTGGATGTTTCCAGAGCTGTCCTTTGTCCGGCCGGGACCTAGGCAGTCTGAGGACTGTGACCCAGGAAGCAGTTACAAGCGGTTACGAGAGAAGAATGTTCCGAACATGTGACCAGCCTGTTCCTGCCCTGCGCGTCCACCTCCCACGCGGAACACGTGACAGTGACTTTAAAAAGAAAAGAAGAAAATTGTATCTAAAGACCTGTGACATGGAGAAGATTTGTATGGAATTAGCATGTCATCGGTGGAAAACGAATACAGATGTAAGTCATTCTGATGGTGACGCTGGCCATAGAATAGTTCAAGGATACACAGAATGTCCAGAACATTCTGTCCCGTTATCTGAGTTGTGCAAACTGCATGGTAGACTAGGATTGAAGGGGGGGGCATAATTGGGCCCTAAAGGAGCATTAAGAAGAGCCCACACTAGGGCTGCATCCCTACGATCTAAGCACTTCCTTCAAGTCCGCACTTTGGTGACGTTGTGTCGTGTCACCTGCTCAGTAGGTTCTTTTTCATAATATGAGCTCGATGTCTCGCTATGGGATGTGACCCTCCGCAGCCCTGACAGAAGTACCTATCTCAAATAACCAATCCTGATTGGTCAGAGAAGCGTGTCCCTCCGCTGCGTGATGTAGTCCCCCCCACTACAAATACCGCAACAGGAGAACACGCCCGCCATTCTAAAAATTCTTCTCACCTGGAAGCATTATCTCTCCCGAGCATAAGTTAGTTTAACTGTCCACAGACGGAATTAATTAATTATTAGCTTCTGTCGACGGACGCTAACTCCGCTCACGATATTCGCCGAGGTTTTGCACGCCAGCTCCCCTCGACGCTTCCTGCTAAACACACCAGTTAGCATCTTGCTTTTAACACGCCAGTTATCAGCCTACCTGCTCCTAACACACCAGTTAGCTAGCACTTAGCGTAAAAAACACCCGCGCACCAGCCGGTGTTTTTTGCCCCCATGGCGTCCGCTGCTCCTCATGCCAGAGGAGACTCCCGGCCCTGCTCTTGTGGTGCCCGAATTTCGGGGAAGGATACGCACTCCGTGTGTGTGAGGTGTCTCGGGACTGACCACGCCAGGCTGTCCCTATCCGTCCCCGGTTCGTGTATACATTGTAAAATGTTCACGACAAAAAGCTTGAGACGCCGCCTGGCTCGCCAAGCCAGCCTGTCCGACCAGGACCCGCTTCTGACCGCCGCTGCCCCGGTAGCCGCTGACGAAGAGGAGCCCATGGTAGAGGAGGAACAGGAGGTGCACACCGACTGGGCCACCCTGTCTGTGATGTCCCCGGTTCCTGCCTTTCCTTCCGACGATGTGTTAGAGCTGGAGTGTGTAGAGGATGACTCCGATTATCCCCCTCTCATTTCAGAGAGCGAGGATGAGTATGAGGCCTTTATCACTCCGGTGCCGGCTGCAAAGCCGGGGCTGCTTTCCGAGGGCTCGGAGGACGGCGGGGACGCACGTCCCTCGTCCCCGGTTCCTGTGGTCCTGCTCGACACGTGCAAACGTGCGGCAGCGAGCATGGGTATTCCCTGGCCCGCTCCGGTGACACAGCCCTTGCGCTCGCGCTACGAGGGCAGGCTATTAGCACCGGGCGGTAACACGGCTAAGCAGCTTCTTCCCGTCTTTCCTGACTTACTGCTCGAGCTCACCAAGATGTGGAGCGACAAGCCGTACAGCGGAAGGAACCAGATTCCGGGTGCCTCCGTTCTCGACACCGAGAACATGGAAGCCCTGGGTCTCCTCGTCATGCCCCCGGTCGAGTCCCCGGTTGCAGCGCATCTGTACCCGGGTGGCGCCATGGCTGGCTCAAGCAGACGTCCGTCCCTCCCCGCTAAATCGGAGCGTCTTCAGTCTGCTTTGACCGAGAGGGCGTACAAGCAGGCCGCGCTCTCGATGAGGGCTTTGAATGTGCTGTCGCTTCTCTCCGCTTACCAAGCCGACATTCTCCGCGGCGCTAGTTTGGCGCGAGGCGGGAGTGATTACCGACCTGTGCCTTCATGTCCAGCGGGTGGCTGTGCTCGCCACGGGGAAAGCTATGGCTTCTCTCGTGGTCCAGGAACGAGCCAGGTGGCTCAATCTCGCCAGGCTGACTGACAGAGAGCGAGATGACATCCTGGATGCGCCCGTCATACCGGAGGGTATCTTCGGCTCAGCTCTGACCTCCATGCAGGAGAGAGCGGAGGCGAGGAAGAAAGACAACGAGGCGTTTGCGCTCTGCCTGCCGCGTAGAGCCCCCTCGCCGTCTCCCCCGCCCCGGGGAAAATCTTTCGCCCAGGCCGCTGCTCAATCTGCGCGATTTAAGATCCCGAAGAGGCCGCAGCAGCAGCCTTCCCCGGCCCGATCCCAGTCGCCTGCCCCTCGGGCTGGTTGGAAGGGTCCCCCCGGCGCTCAGCCCGCAGCCCCGCCGCCTTCACCGGCCGCTTCAGCTGCGCAGGGTAGGAGGAAGAAGAAGGCTACTTGACCGCCTTCGCCTCTTCTCCAGGTGACGCGCCCATCAGTTCCCCGTTCATGGGCTCCACCAAAGAGTGTTCTAAGTGCTCATCTCCAGTCGCTGATCTCCGCCCCAGGGCCAGACGAGACGAGGAGGGACATTGCCACCGGGCTGTTTGCCGTTGCACAGCCGTGTTCACATGTCCACAAGCACGCACATACACACAATGTTCTGCCTTTATTAAAAGAAATAAAGTTGAAAACAAAATGTGTGAAAAAGACCAAAAACAAAGCAAGTACAAACAAAATGAATGCTTTGCACATAAGCAGCATGTCCGCTGGACAGGCTGTCCCTCTGTTGCCGGCGATGGGCACCCCATTTCCGGCTACGGAGGAATTTACCCAGACTGCGGCGCGAGTCCGCGCATGCGCAGTACGGCCCGAGGGACATTCTCTCGCTCTGCCACTGGAGGGAGCCATACCACCGCTTATGAGCCCCCCCGTGTTGGCAGAACCTCAGCCGAATTTCTCCCCTTCACTGTGCTTTCACATTCAGAAGTGGAGAGAAATAGGGGCTCATCCGTGGGTATTACGCACGATAGAGCGGGGTTACCGGCTACAGTTCAACACTGTGCCGCCTCGTTTTTCCGGCATAATACAGTCACGAGCACAGGGACGTTTAGCTGGCGTGCTAAAGGAGGAGATAATGTCTCTTTTAGACAAAAAAGCTATTCAAATCGTCTCTCCCGAGCAGAGTCAATCCGGGTATTATTCAAGATATTTTCTCGTCCCCAAACGGGGGGGGAGAGGAATTCGCCCTATCTTGGACCTCAGGGCTCTGAACTGTCACTTAAGGAAATACAAGTTCAGGATGCTGACACAGGCATCACTGTTGCGTCTAATAAAACCAGGCGACTGGTTCACATCAGTGGATCTGAGGGACGCTTATTTCCATATAAAAGTGTACGCTGCCCACAGAAAGTATCTGAGGTTTGCGTTTCAGGGAGTGTGCTATCAGTACCGAGTGCACCGGTTCGGACTTTCCCTCAGCCCGAGGGTGTTCGTGAAGTGTACGGACGCGGCGGTCGCCCCGCTAAGGCGGGGGGGAATACGCCTGGCCACATATTTGGACGACTGGCTTCTCCTAGCGCGCTCGGAGCAGGAGGCCAGGTCGCACACGGAGTTTGTCACACGTCATCTGTCAGAGTTGGGCTTTGTGATAAACACGGAAAAGAGCAATCTCTCACCGGGTCGAGAAATAATCTTCCTCGGGTTACAGCTGCTATCAATGCCGTTCACTGCGCGCCTCTCGGGGGAGAGGGCGAACAGTTTCAAGGCATGTCTTGCTCTTTTTCAGAGACACTGTTACGTTCCATTCAGGGTGTGTCTGCGCCTGCTGGGCCTGATGGCCTCGGCTATACACGTAATACGCCTCGGTCGCCTCCACATGAGGGAGTTTCAGCGCTGGGTTGCTGCGCTCAGGCTGGACCCCGTGCGTCATGGCGCACGGAGGATTTTGGTGACGTCGGATTGCGTGTTGGCCCTACGTCACTGGCGGGCACCCTCTTTTCTGACTCAGGGTGTGCCCCTGGGCACCGTCCTGTCCAGGAAAGTGGTCACTACGGATGCCAGCCTCCAGGGGTGGGGCGGCATTCACGAGGGCAGATCTGTGAGGGGCCGCTGGAGCCTGGGTCTCCAGCGACATCACATAAATTTTCTGGAGCTCTCGGCAGTGTTTCTCTCTCTGAAACATTTCCTCCCATTCCTCAGGGGTCATCATGTCCTGGTGAGGACGGACAATACGACCACGGTGGCGTACATAAATCACCAGGGGGGTTTGCACTCACGTCAATTACACATATTGGCACGCAAACTGATCCTGTGGAGCAGTGTGCGTCTCCTGTCATTGAGGGCAACGCATGTCCCGGGGACCCTGAACGTGGGGGCGGACCTCTTGTCCAGGGGTGCGCCCGTATACGGAGAATGGACTTTACACCCTCTCGTGGTGACGCAGATTTGGTCCATTTATGGCCGCGCCAAAGTGGACCTGTTTGCGTCGGAGGGGAACACCCAGTGTCAGCTGTTCTTCTCCCTACACAGTCGGGGGGCCCCCTTGGGGCTGGACGCTCTGGCGCACGACTGGCCTCACGAGCTGCTCTATGCGTTTCCCCCTCTGGCGCTGGTTCCTCCCACCCTGGCGAGGGTGAGGGAACACAGACACTCTCTTATCCTGATAGCTCCACACTGGCCGGCGATGCACTGGTTGGCGGAGATTTATCAGTTGCTGTGCGCCCGGCCTTGGCAGTTGCCAATACGCAGGGACCTGTTGTCGCAGGGGGGGGGGACGGTGTTCCACCCACACCCGGACAGGTTACAACTGTGGGCGTGGCCCCTGAGTGGCTCTCTATGACCACTGCGGGCCTTCCTCCGAGTGTGATTAACACTATTCAGAATGCTCGGGCCCCCTCTACCAGGTCTTTGTACACTGGTAAGTGGGGGGTGTTTGAGCGGTGGTGCCATGATCGGAATCACGCCCCTTTTCAGTGCTCTGTTCCGGTGGTCTTATCATTCCTTCAGAGCCTCATCGATGATGGCAGAGCCTTCTCGACAGTCAAAGTGTATCTGGCGGCCATTGCCGCCAGTCACGTGGGCTTTGGGGACAAAACAGTGAGTCAGCACCCTCTGGTGTGCCGCTTTATGAAGGGTGCCCGTAGACTGCTCCCAGTCTCCAGGCCACTTATGCCCCCATGGGATCTAACGGTGGTTTTGGAGGGGCTTAAGGGTCCCCCCTTTGAGCCTCTACAGGGTGCTAGTTTGAAGCATTTGTCTCTTAAGACAATGTTGTTGCTGGCGCTCGCTTCCGCGAAGCGGGTCAGTGATATTCATGCACTCTCGGTGCATCCATCATGCACTCAGTTTGCCCCAGGGGACGTAAGGGTGTCGCTGAGACCTAACCCAGCCTTTGTGCCTAAGGTGGTGGGTTCATGCTCCCCGATTTCTCTCGCTGCGTTCACAGCTCCAGCTGCTGACCAGCGGGCCCATACATTGTGTCCGGTCCGGGCCATACGTTGCTATGTGGACAGGACTCAGTGCTTCCGACGGAGCGATCAGCTCTTTATTTCCTGGGCTAATCCCAGGAAAGGTCAGCCTGTTTCGAGGCAGCGCCTCTCACACTGGCTGGTGGAAGCTATAACGTTGGCCTACGCTAATGAGGGGTTGCGCCCGCCTGCGGGCCTGCGCGCTCACTCTACGCGGGGCATGGCTGCATCCTGGGCCTTGTTCAGGGGGGTGTCTATTCAGGACATTTGTGCGGCGGCGAGTTGGACTTCGCCTCTGACTTTTGTCCGATTCTACATGCTGGATGTGTCGGGCCCGTGCGTTGCCAGCGCGGTCCTTCAGACCTAGCATCTGGACATCTGGACCCTCCCATCGGTTGGTGGCTGTTCGATAAAGCTGTCTGGCAATTCGGGAGTAACCACATCCCATAGCGAGACATCGAGCTCATATTATGAAAAAGAACTTTAGGTTACTGTCGTAACCCCGGTTCTTTGAGTAATATGAGCGAGATGTCTCG
The DNA here is from genome assembly GCA_022702515.1 of Ilyophis sp. 1 JC-2022. Classification (NCBI taxonomy): domain Eukaryota; kingdom Metazoa; phylum Chordata; class Actinopteri; order Anguilliformes; family Synaphobranchidae; genus Ilyophis; species Ilyophis sp. 1 JC-2022. The sequence continues at coordinate 22,679,002 of CM040404.1, read as the reverse complement.
CCAGACAACCCTTCTTGCTGG
>CM040404.1:22406595-22678481 GCA_022702515.1 Ilyophis sp. 1 JC-2022 | reverse complement strand
TAATAATTAAATGAGCCATTCATTAAAAATATAAAAAATACAATTAGGCTATTAAATGCAATAACGACAGGCTTAGTACTCAATGTGAAAACTGGCATCTCCCATCGGTCACTATTCGTTGGATATCTGGTGATATGGACGTCACTTTAATCCGCAGGCAGTTTTCAAGGTTTTTATGCGTCAATCGATTCCTCTCGTGCGTCTTTGTGACACTGATATTTAATTGATACAACTGCTGTCCGCTGTCGGGTGTTTTGCACGTAAAGTTTTTCACTCTGATTACACCTGTGTAAACTCTGAAGTGACAATAAAAGAACTTGAACTTGCTTTGGTACTCATATCGGACTTTTCTTTTGAAACACGGAACTACGTTTCAACATTGTTGAGAATCACAACACAAACTCGCTAGTCAAGCCAAAATACTGCAGTGCAATGGATTCGGTGAGTAATCCCCATTGCTACCTAGTTAAGAAATGTATTCACATTTTTCGAAAGAAAAGTCAGATCATTACACCAGATCCCGATATGAGGACCAAAGCATTAGAACGTGACACATTTTTTAACGATCAATTACTTAAATTAGCCTTTTATTATGTTCTAGCCCGCCACCTAGTGGCTCAGAAAAATATTGGCCCGAGGCCAAATTTACTTGCCGACCCCTGCCTTAGACCCTTGATGACGTACAGCCATTTCGCCAGTCGTGTTCCATACTGTACCAGCGTAATTTACAGCTGAATCTAGTCTTACCCCCCAATTCTCATAGAGATCAGTTCAAATGCAGAGAGGTTATAGTATCGCTTGTAACAGTACCTAAAAATAAGATATCTCGAGTCTTTTGATGTTGATTGGTCACAGACTTCAGATATGCGACCAAATATTAAATATGATCCTTTAAAAATGTTAAAGCAAAATATTCCAATTTTCTGAGACACTGAATTTTGGGTTTCATTAGCTGTAAGCCATAATCATCAAAATTACAAGAAATAAAGGCTTGAAATATTTCACTGTAATTAATCTATATAATATGAGTTTCACTTTCTGAAATGAGTGACAAAAAATATAGAACTTTTTCACTATATTCTAATTTTTTGAGCTGCACCTGTATGTGAGAGATGGAGATGTGTGCATTAAGTGCTATGTCTGCAAGTGGGCATATGAATTTACGCACTACGAATTTGAGTGTGTACGTTTGCGTATTTGAAGGTGTGCGCGTCTGTACACCCTTAACTCCATTAATGTGTTCTCGAATATGGTGGCACCTGGTCGTCGCCACTGTTTGTCGGGAAGTGTTCAGTTTACCTGTCGCTGATAGCGTTCTGCAGTGCTGCTCGTATCCCGATACACTGCGGTGCCATTTCCACCTGGTTTTTCCAGTATGCCAGCTGCAGCCTCCTGGCCCTTTATTCGTTGGCAGAGACACGAGTGTTGTTGAAAAGCTCAAACACAAGGCTTTAATGAATGCTGGGTTCTGTAATTTCCAGTTTGTGGACTGTTTGTCAGTGCAGAAAGCCCAATGTGATTTTCTTCAGGGGGGGGGGGGGGGAGGGAGGAGGGAGAGGCATTTCCATCACTCCTCCTGCTTGTTCTAGAACTTTGTCGGGACTAGATAAAGATCTCCTCCTGTTAATATATCATATCAAATCATCTGCTGGTGGGGAAAGTAATGAAAAACCCCCGCGCAGCAATAAGCCAGTCCGAGATTAACCTGAAATGCCCAAAAGCCTCAACTCTTCTCCCCCCCCTTCTCCAGATCATCTTCCAGATCACCCCTCTGAACCTCACGCAGTGGCTGATGGTGCTGAAAATCTCGCTGCCGGTCATCCTCCTGGATGAGCTGCTCAAGTTCGCCGCCCGCAACTACCTGGAGCCCGGTAAAGAGCTGGAAAAGTCCAGTGGCACTACCGGCGGGTCTTGCTCCTTCTCCGCATGCACGGAGGGCATTTCCTGGCCGTTCGTGGCCGTCTTCTTCCCCATGGTGCTGTGGCTTTACAGCATCGACACTAACGTGTCCGACATGTTCTGGTCCTGACTGACATGAGCACGGTGTGTCCCGCCCCCTCCACCCCCAACCCCCAACCCCCCCCCCCCTTCCACCCGCCGCGTGTGGCCTGCCCACGAGTGGAGATTAACACGCATCCCGTATAGAGCAAGAGTCGCACAGGAAAAAACGAAACCACACGAGCTAAGTCACTGTTTTGTACTTGTATCTTCAGCTGTCATTCCGGGGAACAGGTGGGGGGTGGGGGGGGAGTGGATTTTTTCTGAAATCGTTGAATTATCATTGCCAGTTTTCTTTTGTCATTAATTTTTTTTGTGTTCATTTTTTTAAATATGTATATTTTTAATTGATTGAGAATGTAATTTGTCCTGATGTCTGATCTCATTTCAAATCCATTTATTCCCCACCCACCACATTTACCCCCCCCTTCCCCCCATTAAATATATAACAAGATATTTAAGAACTGTCAGATGTACAGAGATTTAACACTATTTTATGCAACTGTTTTTGTAGTTTTTGGAAATGCGTAAAAGGGGTGGAGGGGCAGGGGTTTGAGGGGTTAAAGGCATGTACAGGACTGTGTTTACTAATGTTTTACCATTGTGTCTTCAGTATGAGCTGTGGTGGATGAGCATCATGTGACAGGAAGCACAGGAAGGGTTAATCGAGTGAATGAGTATTTATGTTGACTAAAAAAAGCCTAGAAGGAAATGGCATGTTGCATATAGGTTTTCTTTTAAAATGAGAATTTTTTTGTTCCTTCTCCTTTCCCGTCATCTACCGTTTCGCCTTCATTTTTTTATTTTTATTCCTGTTTTGTATTCAAACATTTTTTTCTGCACTAGGCAGAGCACAGCTACCTCAAAATTAATGTCCCTTCCCTCACCCCCTCTGCCCTAAAAACTACCCCACTAATCTTTACAGTGCAGTTGTCACAGTTAACTCTTGAGGTGTGCCCACATTAGCTTGTGCAGAAAAAAATCAATAAAACGGCCTACCTTGTCCCCTGGTTCATTGTGCTTTCTCAATATTTTACAGATGTTTTTAGTTTATTTATTTTTATTATTTTTTTTAAATCAAGATTTGCGTTATTTCATTTTGAGGGGGGTAGGGAGGGGTTGTAAAAGATATAAATGTTTCCATGGCAAAGCTACATCCAGCAAAACTGTCATTGAAATATTGACTTGAATACAACACCAGATATTTAAAGATTTTATTTCTTTACCCCAAGAAAAATACATTCACTGAACCATAAAGCTTTTGTCTTCATTTAGAAGCACTGTTGCGTCTTGTTTGTTTTTTTGTTGTTGTTTTTTTCTCCATACAGTTGATATTATGTGCACATACTGTACTTGAATATGTATAAATATACCAAGTGGCTGATTACTTAATCTGTTGAGCACAGGTAATACTGTGGTCTGGCCCTTCTGTGGTATGATGGCCCCTAAAGGAATTTTGCACAAATCGAGGGGAGACTTCCTTGGCCATATTGTTGGCCTCAGCTCTGACAGCGAAGGGCTTGCTAGTAGAAAAGTCTGTAAATCTGTACATAGCACATTATCCAAGTAGTACATCTGTGTATAAGTTTTAAAGTTAGACCATAATACGATCACACTATTCCAACTTTACACCAATGTGATTAAGACAAACTAGCGTACCACTGGAGAGCATGCTTCCGGCAGTATCAGGCCAGCAGGGCTTGTGTTCTCATTCAAATAGTGTTTGTATTTTAACAAGCCTAACTGTGCCATTTTCCTCCAATGCCTTCCAACCGCTTCCCTTACAGAGTGAGTATCCTTGGCCTGCATGTCCTAACTCACTGGCATGTTCCTTTTTAACCTCTGTCACATGGTCACCCCCCACATCTGCTCCCCTCTCACACTGTAGCCATCAGTTGAGAGAATGAAGTCAAGCTTTTGTGGTGACAGGAGAGCGGGCTTCATAAACACAAATTTTACACACTATTCAGTATTTTTGCTCTAGATTAGAGATGTCCAACTAAAGTCCTGGAGGGCCACAGTCTGCAGATATTTGTGGTTTCCTTTCCTTCAGCAGCCAGTTAAGGCCTTGAGAACAAGGTGTGTAGACACTTTAGCCAATCGACTTAAACCACTGGTGCTGAAAAACAGAAAAACGGGAGTCCCTGGCAAGACTGGGTTCTGATGTCCATGGTCTTGAGCAGAGGTGTGGGGAAAAGGGCCGCTGTGGGTGAAAGTTTCAATCAAGACCTTGATAAGCAGAATCGGGCATGTTGGTGCTGGGCTAAAACAAAAACCTGCACCCACACCGGCCCTTTTGGATAAGGTTCCCCACCCTTGGTCTAGACGCTTTGTGATCAGCTGAAACTGAGCAGTTAAGCGCAGAAGTGGAACAAGCGTCCATTATGGAGTGAAGCCTCACTGCCATCACCAGTCTTGACTTTGTGCAAGCTGTTCTGGGCTGGCTGCTCTTGGGCATTTACAAGTTTAAATGGTTTTCAGAGGGAGGGAAAAGGGCTTTTGTTTGGTGCACGGATATGAAATGGAATATTGTAGTTTCCACTTCAATCGTGTGGTTTTCAAGCCCAAATAAAACTTTTTTTTTTTTTTTAAACTATACCAATGTTTTGGCATACAGACCCTTCATCAGGGTGACTGACAAAGGCTTTCCCTCCTGAGTTCTGCCCTCTTTGTATATTATCGTGGATGGGTTTTAAACGGGGCATGAAATAAAATGACACTTGTTCACCCACTGGCCAGAGTGGCTTGTGGATTCTAAAAATCACCAGCCACATTACCTTTTACAATATATAACAACCTCGTTGGTTACCTGCCAAAGTGGCTGCTAGAGTAGAAAATCATACCAGCCAGTCAATTTTACCAGCATTTGGCTAGTGGCAGGTGTTAATTTCACACCCTGGTTTTAAATGTTTGAATCGGAACAATAGTTAAATGTTCAGTTCAGATACTACTGCATTATAAGCATGTGAGCCAGCTTCCTCAACCTCAGGATTTTACCAAGGGAATACGACGGGTAGGCTGGGCTACCCAGTGTGAGAAAGACCAGATCTGTTGACTGGAACTTTGATAGATTCACATCTAAATATAAAGATGTTCTCGGCAGCATTCTGATTGATGGCGGTCATCTATCCTTAGACGCCCAGCGCTGAGTGTTTCCCCTATCACACACCTTTAAAAAGATTGAAAGGGGCTTGGCGTCAGCTGTTGGGATAAACTAAAAGAAATGGACGCCAGTTACCCAGTTTTAAGATTCTCCGGGTGCCAGTGTGTTGCCAGAGTGTTTTTGAAGGAGACAATGCACTTGATTTTGGAGATTGTAAATCTGAATATGCAGGGACATTCAGAGAACTGACAACTCTGGCCTTCACTTAGAACCAGACACCTCCCACCCTGCTAGCGCTGGTCTGCACCTAGTACCAGCCCTCACCTGCTCGCTCTGGCCTGCACCTAGTACCTATCCTCATCTGTTCTTAATGTGCTTTGTTTGGCCTTTCCTGGCAGCCAGTAGCATGTATGCAGAACAAACTCTCCCAGTACTCTTTGTGGTGTTTGTGGAACATGTCCTCTCTGTGATGGATGCGAGGGAAGGGATTGCCTTTTCTGGCTTTAATGGTTCAAGGTAGCCATCTTTCCCCGGAAAACAGTCCGCTACCTAACCGTTAACTACCTGATTAATCACGACTAATCAGCCTGTTTACTTCAATATCTAAACGTGTAGCATGACCTTAACATACGTGTGAATTCTGTAGGATGTTACATTTGAAAAATGGATTTTATAAGTCATTCAACTCTGGCATATTTAAATTAAGTTCTTTTTTTGGTTTTTTTTAACTGTGGTATTTTTCTGGTTTGAACAACTACAGAACAGGTCTATACTGCTCAACAGGAAATTTATATTAAAAAATGTGTACAAAAGATGGTATTAGTCTTGTGGATTCTGTTTTTCTGATTCTTTTCACAAAATGGCATGTCTGCTTTGAGATACTGTACTAAACAAGAATTTAATTAATCCATATCAACAGATTACTGCATGTGGGCTTCACATATCAAAACATTGGACCAGACAAATGCTCAAACCATAGTTGGGTATTTAAAATAAAAAAAGACCCTTTTTTGGTCAGACTGCAAAAACACAGCCCATGCCTCATGACTAACATCAGCCCTGTCCAGAGTTTAATTTCTTTTTCACCTATTCATTTCAAAGTCTGTGCTCTTGAGCTTAAGACTGGCATTCTTCTCCTCTGATTCATCCTTCTCTCTTTTTTTCCCCCTTCCTTCCAGCTATGGTAGAGTAAGCCTGCCGCCTCCTCTAAAGTCCTTTGCAGGAACTGTGAAGTTTTGCTTTAGTGTTGTGCATGTGTGTTTTGAGCAACACCATTCTCCAAGACCTGCATGAAAAATGTACAAAAATGAAAAATGCATATCTATATAATTACAAAAATATGCTTAAAAGTGACATAAAATGGTGTATTTTTTAAAATGGATGATGAACAGTGTTTTAGGACTTTGAGAAATTGAACAAGGCCAGTCATCTGTACACAGGACTGCTCTGCCCATGTGCATCCTCAATGCATGGGGACAGACCTTCGCTTAGCCTTCAACTTTAAATGATGAGTTTCCATGCCACCTTTTTAAAACTCTGTAAAATGTCAGTTTTATATAAATGTACAATATACAGTGATGCATGTCCAAACTGAAAGTAGCCAAAATTATTTTATTGTAAATTTATATTATAGCTATGTATAATGCCATTTAATATGTAATTAAATGCTATGAAAAGTATCTACATTCAGAGAAAGCGGTACAAATGTCAAATGAAGCTCAAAACCACCAATTCATCTTTTCCTAAGGAAATCTTTTGTTGGGGGAGCGTACAAAATAACCAAACATACCTTTTTTTGTTTTGCAAATTAAGTTATTTAAATAACATTCTGCAGTATCTGGGCAGGTGGTGGTGCAGCAAAACTGTGATGCATATACTTTGAAAGAAGCAGTCAGTCCCTTTAAACAGCATGTTTGAAGCCCAAACAACTGTAAAAAAGAGCTACTGTTAATTTCAGTGCTGACGATTGTAATGTGCATCACACGGGCTTGTGGTTTCAGGTAAATAAAGATTATACATGACTTGTGTGAGCGTGCCTGACTGTACAGCCCTCCGAGACACAAAGCTGCAAAATGTATGCAGAATAAATCGGGCTGTTGATTTTGTGTGTCGAATAGGGTGGAAAGGCTCCATCCAGCATCGGTCACAAGGGTATGCAACATTATCCTCTCCTACTCCCTGCACCCTCGAAATGTCATGGCATTCACACGGTGAGCATCTACACTGTGGTGAATGAAGTTTTTCTTGAGTGGCTTGGGAGTGCATTGGATTATTCCACACCTTTGTAAATTTCACTGTGCTGTGGGAAAACAAACCAACAAATACCCTGATATTCATTCACATCCACTGCACAGAACACAAGAACCACAGCCATGATTGTATTTATTTTAATGTCTATACCACACTATCATGTTATACATGTTTATATACAGCACATTACACCTTGTTATAAACATCTGCATTAGAAACCCCCCACAAGCTTTATGTTCCCCAAAAAAGATTAAACAATTCAAGATGAAACCATTACATGATTAGGAAAGCAGGCCAAAGAAGTCAGGAAAACTATAAACGTATACAATGTCACAAATTTCATAAGGCAAAGCTTAAACACTAATATGACTGCAGTCATACAGGAAGAGTGGAGTAGACAGAACACCCCTAAGATTAAAAAAATAGACAAAAGCAGCTAAATCAATGTACTGCGTGAACACTCTTGTCCCAGTTTGGATATATAGAGAGTCCTCACACAGCAGGTGTCATGCAGTCGACCCAGCTCCTTCGACATCCGCAAAACTGAGTGGAGCCTTCCCTGAACCCCAGTGGGTAGGTGCAGGGCCACACCCAGCCTCGCCCTCTCACCTGAGGAGAGCGTCTTCTCCCTGGGGCAGAGGTCCCACCCATGAGACCACATTCTGGAGGTTTGGTGAGCACGGTGACAATATAAAAAGATTCAAATCCAGGTTGCCTGGTTGGGAGAGCAAGAAGGTAGCCGATGACATCACCATACCCAGAGTGCCCCAGGAGTGTCGGGAGCTGGGGCGGGGGTCACTGCATGCCGAACCACTGCTCCTGGTCGGCCCACTGCGCTGCCTCGCTGTCGCTTCCCTCCAGATCCCCGTCCTCCCCGCTCCCCTCCATGTCATCTCCATCCTCCTCCACCGTAGCCTCCGTCGGGCTCTCCTCCTTCTCCATCTTCTGCATGCCCTCCAGGGACTTCTGGTCATTGGGGTCCAGGCTGAAATCACAGAAAGGAAAGGGAAGGGAATCTTACTGAGCAAATCTCACTGCATTCACAGTCACACAGAATAATATGTGTTAAATTGCTAAAATGCTTTCGAATCGAATTCTCCAGAATCCTCAACAAGCTTATGGAATTCCAAGTGTTTTGGGGTCTTGGATGTACTTGCCACAAGTAAACACTAGAGGGAAGCATAGACTTGTACACAGGGTTAAGTTATGCAAAATGCACTACCTTGTACATTATATGGAGATTTCCCCCAAAGTTCTAAATGATTAACATCTAATGAACACATTTAAATGTCTCAAAACTAACAAGGCGTAAGATCCGTTTAAGAAAATTTACCTGGCCTTGACAAACATGTCAAATACTGAGAATACTGATAATGCCCACAGCTGGTTACCTGAGTGCTATGCTATATTGGTCCATTGCCTCTTGATAGTCATTGACAGCCACCAGGAAATCTCCCAGCATCCTGTGCAGCACACAGTCACTCTGATTGGCCAGGGCATGTCGTAGCAAAGCAATTCCCTCCTCATATTTCTGTTCCCTACCTAGAAAAGAGAAATACAACATACGCAAGTTTCTTTGATCTACAGGAATACCTACAGAAAATGTATACAGCCACAAGGGCAGACCCTTCCCCACAAATGAGTAAACACTATCCACACTGTTAATCATGCATTTGGTTTCTGTTTTAGATGGCCACAGTTACTTCAGTTAATAGCTCAAAGAAACCGCAAACCTATTCTGATTTGACATCATTACATTTAATCTGGTATAAACTTGTGTTGCAAGAGTTGTTTGCGGCAATACATAAAGCATTTTAATCAATGTATTTCTGTTGCCGTCTGCGCTCTGAACAAATTCAGGAAAGAGATCTCTTTTAAGCCCAATTAGCTGTTTAATGTACTGATCGTGACCAGACTCAAAAACTAATTAGGCCTAGTCTTTTTCAGTGAAGTTTAATACCCCTCAGTATGCTTGTGGTTTCATTAAGGGCTCACATAAAGACAGAATACTTACTCCTGTTAGAACATAATATCCATCACCCCACAAAGAATTAACAGCAGAGATGTGTTATATAGAACCAAGGTACCCCCAAAACCAGGGAATGGAAATGCTGGTTTAGGACACAAATTACTTCCCTTCCCAGGCCTATGACACTACTACTGCACAAATGTACTTCCTGTGACATCAGCCCTTCCTACTCTTTAAAGGCCAAATTAAATGGCTTTCCGCTGTAATCCTGAAAGCAAACGACCCACCCAACTAGTTCAGAGGAGCAGTCATAGGTGGAGGGTGTGTAAGGCTGGGAAGGAAATGCCTTCCCTGGTCAGACATGGCAATTAAAATAATGTAGGCTATTAAATATAAATACAAATGCTAGCGATAGAGAATTTGAGGTTGAGTTAGCTCACTCAATCAACTAGGCTACTGCCTACTGCGGAGGAGACAACTAAACTGGTGGGCAGTGTGTAGCCGATTGCTGCATGGTTAGACTACCTATATGAACGTTAGTTGGTTTGTTGCCAATTATCAACGCGTTGTCCTGTCAGTGAAGCGGCAGTCAAGCTGAATGATCATCACGGACTCACAGAGCATTTCTGGACACACTGTCACACTCTGTTAATGTCAATGAAAAATGTTATAAATTATGTGCCATGCCGATAGAAAAAAAACAAATCATGCATAGGCTACCTTTGCTTAAATAATTTGCCTATCAATATGACATGAAAATGTGATGTCAGGGGTGCTTTAATGCACAGGCTTACATAGGCTGAAGCCCAGGGCCTCGACTGATCAGGGGCCTCGCTTGGCCAGAATATAATGTTGTAATTTGCAAGTGAGTGACTAATTCACTTGAAATGGTTTTGTTGTTAATTGGTTGTCTGGTCAGATTCATTTTATTTATTTACTTTCATCCATTCGTACATTTATTAACAAAAAGCAAATAACATACACAGGCTACCGGTAGTTTGGTCAGATTCATGCAATGGGTTTGCAATGTCACATTTAGGCTACGTCTTTGGTGGCTATTTACACCTACTTACACGTTCTGATTTTGCTTGTTATTGTCGGAAGCTAAAATGTCGGAGTTACGAAGGCACGCCCGCGGATCTCAAAAACAAAAAGAGAGAAAAAAAAGACATGCATGAACAGGAGGTGTAAAAAAATAAAAATAATTTCACAAGCTAACTGGGTTTTTCAAACCTTCTTCCATTCAACCGGTAGAAAACGGAAACAGAGACGGCTAGCAGCGCGTTAGCAAAAGCCACCAACTGACAGCTAGTCAAGCAGCAGCTAACGTTAGCTTCCTCCGTGAACTGGAATTTACAGACATAATCAAGAACTTCTCTGGCAGGAAAACAAGATGAAAGCACTTCTAAGAGTAAGACCATTGTTTATTTTTTTGTTGACGCTCTTGCTTTATTTTATTAATTGTGCATTGGTTAGGCCCAATTGGAAATAGTTGGCTGATAGCCCAGTTGTTGCCCTGGTGGTCAATTCAGTTGAAATTAATCTATATTTTCTATCTATCTTTTACTAATGTGTAATGCTTAGACATGGCTTTTTGCATTGTCTGGTGGGGATCGGTGGGTCGGGCCAGGCGAATGCTACACAAATCCTCTGAACCAAACCTAGAACCTAAAATTCCTAGGTACCAACTTTTACCACTAGGTGCTGCTATAACAATAGTGTAGCCTACAGTTGCAAGGCTAAGAGACACAGACCATTGGAATAGTTATTTTCTTATTTTGGTGAACTTATTATCTTTTTACTGACTATATTTTGTCATAGATACCATCTTTTATCAACGTATCATGGTTAAAAAAAACACACAAAAAACTGTTTTAGAAAATCTTGCACAGAATTACGTTATAGACTTAATTATAGATCTTAGTTATAGATTTTCGTGGATGGTTTTATGTCTCCCGATACATGACTACTTTACAAGCAAAGCCTACATGGGCTCTTGTACTCAAAAAAACTGTATTTACGGTGAAATGAATGCAAAAAATTTTGCTGCTCGCACAAAGTTCAATACTTCCCCCGCCTTAACCTAGCCTTACCCTGCAGTTGTTTCACACTCCGCCTATGGGAGCAGTGTAGGCCTGTGTAGCCCTTTCCTAGTTTCACCCAGTACATCCCAGAGAACACACTATGCCCACTCACTCAGCAGCTCGGCCTTCTTGACCACGGCCTTGATGTAGTCAGGCCTCTGTGCCAGCGCTTTGTCCAGCAGGGTCTTGGCCTTCTCCTGGGTCATGGGGTCCTCCAGGCACACTGTGGCCAGGATGGTCAGGGTCTGGGCGTTTGCGCCCAGCGTCTTGTAAATGTTGTTGGCCATCCCCATTGCCTCCCGAATCCCATTAGAGGCCAGGTAGCAGTCGATCAGCCCTAGATGGGAGAAAGGAGGCGTGAAATGTGAAAGAAACTGAGGCAACATAAACCTTGCTCCAGCGGTCGCTACGCTAAATGGTTCTCATTCACAATGTGCACAACATGGCGTACTTTCCACATCTTTATTTTTTTTAAACCAATTTTTAACCCATTTTTTGGGGAGGGTATTTTTACAGTGCAATATCCTCTCAGTTCAAGGAAACACAGTTAAGCATTCTCTCTCCTCCAAAGTGCCTACTGCCAGCCAGAGCTTCATGTCACTCCACAGTGCACCAGGAAGAGCTATGCAGCCATCGTGTTGGAGAAATACAATTCATTAATTAATTTGAAGTTGGTGTAAGCAGAATACAGGTTCCCGATCAATCAAAGGCACATCGTACAGACAATAGTCACTCCCTCCCTGTGCAGTGCTATATGCCCGGCCCTCTGTGCCATAGCCAGCCGCCAGGATTGGACACCAAATATGCCCATTTTCGTGATGCTCTCTGGGCCTTGCCTTCGTAACAGTCAAGGCGGCAGGGGGCAAGACGCATGGCCTCCCGGAAGTGGATGATGGCCTCCTGCACGCGTCCCATGTTGCGCAGTGCTGCCCCCTTCAGGAGGAGGGCCTGAACGCTGTTGCTGTTCAGCTGGATGGCCTTAGCCCCCAGATACAGGGCACGAGAGTAGCGCTTGCTGTAGAAACTGTGGCAGCTGAAGGGAGAGAGAATACAGACACAGAGAAAGTCATTTCTAGTTTTCTTTCCTTCGCTCATTAAGTTTACCACACAAGGGTTGAAACCAAAAACTTCACAGACATTTTTTGGGGGAAAATGTACACGCTACATGATTGCCGAAGGTCTCTCACCCTGAGATGACCCAGGGTTCCGCGTGCTGGTCAGAGATGTTGAACAGCCGCCCTCCCAGGACCTCCACATCTTCCAGGTGCCCCTCACGGGCCATCAGGTAGCCATACACGTCCATGCCTGATGAAGAATGCAACCGTAATCACTGAGTCATGTGTATTATGTACCCACTTATTTCCCTGCAGTACTGTACAACCCAGAAAGGACTAAAAACATTGAGGCACCCAGCCAACGCAACATTATTTACCTCAGAACACTTACCATAGATTTTACAACAGACTATTGTATGAGCTCACAATCACAATTATTGCTCAGAATCACATCCATGGTCAATTATGCCACTTCATAATACAGTGTTATTTTGGCAAGACAACATTTTCCCCCCGTAGTTCTACATTCCAGGGGAACCTTTTACCTTTGATCAGATAGGGATCCAGCATCTGGGCCTGCTCAAATTTTAGGATGGAGTTCTTGGTGTCCCCTGCTCTGAAATAGAGGTCTGCCAGGCTCACCAGTAGATCCACGTTGTCCCGCAGCAGAGACTTCTTCTCCAGTGAGCTGCAAAGGAAACGCAGCAGGGAAAATATTTGACAAGTACTACAATATCCATCTTGCTTTTCACTCTGGGGAAACTATGTAGACCATGAGAAACACTGATCATGCAATTTAAACTGTTGACCATTTCTCAATTTACACCTTTGGACGAGCACAGCTGTCTTTCAACAATTTAGTGCAGTTGCTTTCCAAAGCAGCATTTCATTGCTATTCTTTTTTCAAATCTCAAGAATTCTATGAAAAAAAAAAAAAAGATCAATTCCTTATACATTATAGGCATTTAGCAGACACTCTTATCCAGTGCGACTTACACAACTTCTTATTACATTTATCCATTCATACAGCTGGATATATACTGAAGCAATTCAGGTTAAGTACCTTGCTCAAGGGTACGGCAGTGTCCTACCTGGGAATCGAACCTGCAACCTTTCGGTTACAAGTCCAGCTCCTTAACCATTATACTACACTGCCGCCCACTTTGTTAGTGTAAAAAAGTTTACAAAACTCTTCTGTAATTCAACTGATTTTTGCAGGTATGATTTATTAAATATTGTTAGGCCACTTTTATCATTTAACTGTGGTAACAGTATAATAATGTGTTTTTGCATAAGAGTGTCTGCTAAATGCCAGTAATGTAAAACAAAAAACAAAACCAGCGGCAATGGCTTCAGAAGTGCGTCATCCAAGAGATTCAGAGGTCAAGGTCATTTAGAAAAAAGCCATGCAAAATGTGAGCATCTCATTTTATATACTAAAGAATTCCCAGAATGAGAACAGCATATATACAGGTGCAGCTCAAAAAATTTGAATATCGTGAAAAAGTTCAATATTTTTTGTCACTCATTTCAGAAAGTAAAACTCATATATTATATAGATTCATTACATAGTGAAATATTTCAAGCCTTTATTTCTTGTAATGTTGATGATTATGGCTTACAGCTAATGAAAACCCTAATTCAGTGTCTCAGAAAATTAGAATATTTTGCTTTAACATATTTTTAAAGTATCATATTTAATATTTGGTCGCATATCCTTTGCATGCTGTTACTTCCTGAAGTCTGTGACCAATCAACATCAAAAGACTCTCGATATCTTATTTTCAGGTACTGTTACAAGCGATACTATAACCTCTCTGCATTTGAACTGATCTCTATGGGAATTTGGGAGTGAGACTAGATTCAGCTGTAAATTACACTGGTACAGTATGGAACACATGACTGTCGAAATGGCTGTACGTCATCAAGGGTCTAAGGTATCAAACGAGCCCCAAACCATCACTCTGCGGCCAGATATGGAGTAGATGTGGATGGATCCCTTTAAGGGTTGTTTCTCCTGACTTTTGTCCCCATAGAGTTCTATAGGAAAAATAGGAGAAATAACCCTTGCAGTGATCCATCCACATCTACTCCATATCTAGCAACAGAGTGATGGTTTGGGGCTCGTTCGATAGCTCAGGCCCTTGATGACTTACAGCCATTTAGCCAGCCATGTGTTCCATACTGTACCAGTGTAATTTACAGCTGAATCTAGTCTCACCCCCAAATTCCCAGAGATCAGTTCAAATGCAGAGAGGTTATAGTATCGCTTGTAACAGTACCTGAAAATAAGATATCGAGAGTCTTTTGATGTTGATTGGTGACAGACTTCAGGAAGTAACAGCATGCAAAGAATATGCGACCAAATATTAAATATGATACTTTAAAAATATGTTAAAGCAAAATATTCTAATTTTCTGAGACACTGAATTTTGGGTTTCATTAGCTGTAAGCCATAATCATCAAAATTACAAGAAATAAAGGCTTGAAATATTTCACTCTATGTGTAATGAATCTATATAATATATGGGTTTCACTTTCTGAAATGAGTGACAAAAAATATTTAACTTTTTCACGATATTCTAATTTTTTGAGCTGCACCTGTACATATATACATTTATTTGACTATCATAAACCATGACAGGTCAGCTGATAACTAATTTCACATTTACAACAGTGACTTGGGAAACGTGGTAGCAGCGGATTGTCGCCAATCAGTTATTAGGTGCCCTGACTGAGAAAGATAGTTTGGAAAATATGCTCTGTGGTGCAAATAGCTTGGTACAAGCACCATTTCTGTTTGAGTATTTATTTTTCTGAGTATTTCACAGAATTGAAACAGCATTCACTTTTGTACACTGTAATAAGGCCACTGTGAGCAACTGAAGTGGTGGAGTAACGATGTTCAGAGCCAGTTGCTTGGTAGTGCATTTCCAGTATGAAGTATTGCTGAGATAATAAAAACGTTTAAGATAATGTTTATGTTTAAAGACTTTTTGGCTGTGGTCTGATTGAATGAATCTGATTCCATTAAAATGTACCACCATCAGCAATTCATGGGGGGAGTTAGCTACTCACAGAGTTTAATCAAACCGGACCACACAGTAAAAACAAAAAAGACGATATGGTCCGTTAGCATAATTTATACGTTTGATTGACAACTTCTGTAGAAGGCCAAAAAAGCATTCTGCTTTGAGATTCCCTTAGTTGAGAAATTATTGTAAGCCTAAAAACCACCAAACTTGCAGCCGGAAAAGCAAATATAAATAGCAGTGAGAGCTAATTTACTCACCAGATCGTGTTGATGGCTCTGAGGTTGTCCCCAGCATGAATGAAAGCATAGGCCTTTATCCACACAGAGAGCCAGTCCAGATTGGGAATGCTCTGAATAACATCCATGGTCATTGATGCCACTTCAGCTCCTTTCACTGACAGAGACAGAAGACCTACAACAAACACAAGAAAGAACTGTCTAATACTGAAAAAATGCAACCACTGAATCCATAGCATTGCACAGAGAGATGTGGGAGAACATTTGTGTGAGCCAATGAAATTAAGAGTACTATACCAATTATGGCATCAAGTGCCAGAGGGCACTGTCTTAGTACTTCTTTGTAGCTGGTCACTGCAGATCGCTCCTGACCAGCCTTTCTGTACAGGTTAGCCAGCATCATGTTGATCTACAAAAAGAGAAAAAAGCACACCTGCATTTCACTGTACACCATTATTCCTGTTGAACATGTCATAAATAACTGCACTGTACATGAACACTGTGTTCAATAATTGGTGGGTTAGGAAGACCAGAAAGAGCAATGAAGCTTGGCTTAGACAGATCAGCCATGCAGACCTTGGGGGTTCTCTGACGGGAGGGGATCCCATCCAGCACAGCTATGGCGTCCCTGTCCAGTTTCAGAATGGTGTAGCATTCCGCAATCTTGTACTTCACTTCAATCTCAGATGGAAGGCTCTAGAATCAGGTAAAAATTGAATCAGTTTTGTCCAAAGAGCATTGTATTAAGAAAAACAAACAAATACAACACAAATATACAGGTGCAGCTCAAAAAATTCGAATATCGTGAAGAAGTTAAATATTTTTTTTTGTCACCCATTTCAGAAAGTGAAACTCATATATTATATAGATTCATTACACATAGTGAAATATTTCAAGCCTTTATTTCTTGTAATTTTGATGATTATGGCTTACAGCTAATGAAAACCCTAATTCAGTGTCTCAGAAAATTAGAATATTTTGCTTTAACATATTTTTAAAGTATCATATTTAATATTTGGTCGCATATCCTTTGCATGCTGTTACTTTCTGAGGTCTGTGACCAATCAACATCAAAAGACTCTCGATATCTTATTTTCAATACCTCTCTGCATTTGAACTGATCTCTATGGGAATTTGGGGGTGAGACTAGATTCAGCTGTAAATTACACTGGTACAGTATGGAACACATGACTGGTGAAATGGCTGTACGTCATCAAGGGTCTAAGGCAGGGGTGGGCAACTCCAGGCCTCGCGGGCCGGTGTGTATGCAGGTTTTTGCTGCCGCCAGTTAACAATTATTGAATTAGCCCAATCGTTTACATGATCTGATATTTTAATCTACATATCCGCGATATGAACAGCAGCTGATGAATGTTCTTGTGCCGGTATGCGTGTATTGTAGCGTTTTATCGTTCTGTAATTTACGAGTGAATCGGTGATTGTGTGTATGACTAATTAGCTGATTGAGCCGTGGTAACTGGTGGCAGTAAAAACATGCATACACACCGGCCCGCGAGGCCTGGAATTGCCCACCCCTGGTCTAAGGTATCAAACGAGCCCCAAACCATCACTCTGTTGCCAGATATGGAGTAGATGTGGATGGATCACTGCAAGGGTTATTTCTCCTGACTCATTTTCCTATAGAACTCTATGGGGGGAAAAGTCAGGCGAAACAACCCTTAAAGGGATCCATATCTGGCGCAGTGATGGTTTGGGGCTTGTTTGATACCTTAGACCCTTGATGACGTACAGTCATTTCGCCAGTCATGTGTTCCATACTGTACCAGTGTAATTTACAGCTGAATCTAGTCTCACCCCCAAATTCCCATAGAGATCAGTTCAAATGCAGAGAGGTTATAGTATCGCTTGTAACAGTACCTGAAAATAAGATATCGAGAGTCTTTTGATGTTGATTGGTCACAGACTTCAGGAAGTAACAGCATGCAAAGGATATGTGACCAAATATTAAATATGATACTTTAAAAATATGTTAAAGCAAAATATTCTAATTTTCTGAGACACTGAATTTGGGTTTTCATTAGCTGTAAGCCATAATCATCAAAATTACAAGAAATAAAGGCTTGAAATATTTCACTCTATGTGTAATGAATCTATATAATTTGAGTTTCACTTTATGAAATGAGTGACAAAAAATATTGAACTTTTTCACGATATTCTAATTTTTTGAGCTACACCTGTAGATGTGTAAACCCCATTTCACATAGGAAGGCCATGACATCAAGAACATAACGTGCACATGTTGTAGTTTCCAAAATACCTGCCTAGCGTTATACATGTATATATTTTTTTCTTCCCACTGATGTAACATTAAGAAGAGAGGGTGCATTTACGGATGCCCAAGAAACGAAATAACAGGGAATAAAGAGATTGTGTCATTGTTATAAATGTCAATACAGAACATATATTAAAATGTATCCCGACACTTGAAGAGCAGTTGCAGGTGCTAAAACCAAGTGAGGGTGGCGGGCCTACATACCTGTGACTGCAATGAGGAGGCTGTTCCCCCCGTAGAGGTACGTACTTTGGAGGTTTTACTCAGTACCTTCTTCTGCTGCAGAGCCATCCTATACTTGCAGCCTGCGTTTCTGTACTCTTTGTCGTGAAATAGTGCATCTGCATGGTACACCAGTAGCTGGTACTTCTGAGACGGGGAGAACAGTTCTCTGCAAGACAAGGCAATGCAGACGTTTATTAACGTTAGATTGAGCGCATGCTACCTGGAGTGTTAATCAGACGTATAATCCACAATATTTGCGGCTGATTGTACACGGAATGGATCCGATCCAAATAGCAAGACAAACCATAAAAAGTTGACGCCATCAGGATCGGCTGCAAGCTAGCTGTAGCTACAGCCGTCTACCTGGTGGTTAGCTAGTAATTAACTCCAGTGGGCAGCTTACGTTAACTACATGGTAATGTAGCAAATATTAGATAACAGAAAGAAGAGCTAGCAAGCTAACAAGTTGTACAAATAAGGTTGCTTAACGTTACGTACGGGTTGTTATTGCTCATTGTCAGTAACAGGCTGCTCATTATCCGCACGTTCGAGTGAAGTCCTGCAGCCGCCATATCCCGAACATGGTCTATGACATTCATCTTTCAACGTTTCTGTTATTTTACGTAACGTTATAAGAAACAAGGAATATGACAAAACAGTCGTCGAAAATAATCTTGCAATGTAGCGAAGCTTACGCCACCAAATAAGATACAACTTGTATATTTGTATCAAATATGGCGCCTAAGGGTCTTGAAGTCGGTCCTTAACTGGGATTGTTTGCGTCTTATAAAAGTTACCAGCACCGGGTTAGCTGGCTAGCCACCCAAGCCTATACGAAAACAATAAGAACAACCAAATAAACGAAGTAGTTTTATACATTTAGAAAGCATTTAAAGTAAATGCAAATATGATGTATCTGGGGTCAGGTAGATTCAGCGTCGTTTCTTTATTATTGTTCAATTTCTATTCAGGAGATTTGGCAGGTCTACCCTCGTTTCCGTGCGCATGCGCTGTAAATGAGCTTAAATCACTCCAAGAGCCCTAAATGTGTCAGACACAGAGGCAGTCAGGGAAGCAAAGAAAGGCAATTGGTGGGTTCAATCTGATTTCCTTTTATTTGTTTATCAGTATTCTTTCAGTGATAGCTAGCTACGTCTATTTTCTATAGAAGCTCACGTACCATGACTGAACAATCAGCGCTGCTTCTTCGAAAACAGCTAGCAGGTAAGAGCTCTAATCTTGGCTAACGTTAAATGTAGCTAGCCATCTAACAGCGCAACAGCCATAGTTAGCTACCGCAGCTGTTTGTTTACATGGGGTGTTAAACAAGCCAGCTGACGTTAGCTAGCTGCTTTCTCGGTGCTGTGCTCTACTTTGTTGTGCTTGTTTAAGTTTGTGCAATACACAGGGCAAGGAAGCTAGCCAGCGAGCCGTCCTTCGCCCTCTTGGCTAGCCATGGTAGTAGCTAGCTATTCCCATATTTGGATAACGAATGTTGGCTAGCTAATAAGCTAGACAGCAATTTATTTGATTGTGCTAAGTGACGCTGGCTAGACAAATTTATGCTCGAGCTGTCAATGCCTACGTTAACGGCACGGCTGTACTATACAAATACAGCTGACTGTCTAGCAAACGTTGGTTCATGGCCAGCTAGCTAGTTCCTAAGACCAATATAATGGACAGTGGCGTGATAACTATCTAACTTGGATTGCTGTTAAGCTAACGTGTTAAGTATCCAAATAACCTATATTGTAACGTTGGATGTGTAACGCTACGAAAGATTGCCTCGTTGCTAGCTAACGAACAAAGGAATAATTAGCCATTTTGTTAGCTAGTTTGAGGCAGGTTACCTCTATAGGTAACCTGGTCTATGTACGTACCGTTAGCTTGCTAGCTAACCAATCTCCATGCCGGCTAGGTAGGCAGCCAGATGGAGTTTAACTAGCCATGTAAGTTATCCGATAAGTTAAACCATCTCAGCATAGCTCATACGTAAGGAAGTAGACTATATTGACAAATTGATAGCTGGAAAGCATTAGCCATTTAAAACTGGAATTAAACCGTTTTCGCTAGACTGCCCAAATGCTAGCTAATTAACAAGCTAGTTAGTGAGTTGTCTAGCTCAATGGTTTTAGCTAATTGCCACAGATCACTAGTTTAGCAGATTTGACAATTAATCGGCCATATACACTAGCTTTCTTTTCTTATAAAAACTATTAAGCTAGAATAAAGATGTGACATGCCTCAATTTAAGCTGTACGCTAGTTATGCAGGTTCAATAGAGCAGCCCACACTTGGCCCACTGGTTTTCATTCCAATCGATATTACAACCTCTGAATTGTAACACGCTAATTGTTCTTCGATAACGTTACGTAATGCCTACTTATGGATAATTGACTCTACTAAGGCCATATGGTGTCAGAGTGGCTATGCAGTATGCACACTGAAGGAAAGTACGGCAGGTGAAATCAGCTGCTTTCTAATTGCTGAAAGAGGGGACATGTGGTCACAGAAAAAAAGTTCAGACAAGTAAAGCCAATGAAACGAGGCGAACCTGCAGTGTGTTAAATTTAAGGGACAAATTAAAGAACCTAAACATGTTTTCAACAACCTTAACTGGTCAATGATAGATTGTACCAAAATCCAGCATACACAATGGATCCCCATTGCAGTAGAGGAGGATAGTTGTGCAGTGTAGTTAAAACGTGTTTTTGAATGGCAAAGTCTTGATCTGCATGAATTGTGTGTGCTAGTGAGAAACTGGAAAAAGCTGTTTGGAATATGACGCATCTCATGCCCTATTCCTCTCGCTAGTCTAAGTTTGAATTGCGTTGGAGAGTGTACACGTTTCCTAGATTTCCTGGCTTTAGAAGTATGCAACCCCTCAGTGGGGCTGGACTCCCACAGTTCCATGCATCTATATTTATATAAATTCAAAGAAGCATCTCTCTGAAAGGTCACTATAGTGACACGTTGAACTCTCCTGTCCTCACAGCTTAATAGTTTGATTTTCCACTTTTGTTTTCATTGGCGTTGTAAGCACATTGGTTTCAATTAATATATTTTTAATGGAAGCCTTCAATCTCTTCTAACATAGCTCATTGGTAAAACTCTAAACTATGCTAAGGTCATTGCAGATGATCTTGCATATTTGAAATTAAAGCCATATATCAAGCTGACTGGAAATTTAATGGACTGCTATTATATAATTTTAGTATTGACAGTTGACACATAAGCACAGGCCTGAGATGTCTTCACATTGAGACTGCACAAGAAGAATATTAACACAGGAAATGGGATGGATTATTATTCTAATAATTTTTTTTTTTTAAATGCGTTCAGTGCAACTGCCACTAATTTCATAATTCATCAGGCTTACTAATCATTGAGTTTTTAATTAGATTTTCTTCTCTGATACGTATTGGCATGTAATGTGGTCCTCGCTTATCCGTTTGCATGCCGTTATCTCTTTCACTTCAGATTCACTTCTAACCACCTTATTACATTGACCAGCCAGGTTCCAATGACCCGGTCAATATTGTGTGCAGGAATTATTTAAGATACTTATCAGCTACATCTATAATTTTGGTCGCATATCCTTTGCATGCCATGACTTTCTGATGTCTGTGACCCAACAATATCAAAAGACTCTTAATATTTTATTTTCTGGCGCTCCTACACGTGATACTATAACCTCCCTGCATTTTAATGGGTTTCTATGGGAATTGGGGGGTGGGACTAGATTTAGCTGTAAAGTACAAGAACAGTATGGAACACATGGTTTGCTAAATGGCTCTAAGTCATCAAGGGTCTGACGTATCAAACAATCCTTAAACCATCACTCTGCTGCCAGAAATACAGTAGATGTATGGATGGATAACTTGAAGAGTTTCTTCTCCTGACTTATTTTTTTACGTAGAGTTCAATAGTAAAATTTGTCAGGAGAAACAACCCTTAAAGTGATCCATCCATATCTACTATAACTGGCAGCAGAGTGATGGTTTTAGGCTCGTTTGATACCTCAGACCCTTAATGACTTACAGCCATTTTACCAACCATGTATTCCATACTGTTCCAGCATAATTTACAGCTAAATCTAGTCCCCCCCCAACTTCTGTAGAGATCCATTCAAATGCAGAGATGTTATAGTATCACTTGTAAGAGTACCAGAAAATAATATATCAAGAGTCTTTTGATGTTGTTGGGTCACAGACATCAGGAAGTCATGGCATGCAAAGGATATTCCACCAAATATTAAAAATGATTGCTTTATTCTTAGGGGTGGGACGATTCAATCCCATTTCGATTCGATTACGATTCTTTAGGCAAAGGTTCGATGCATCATAACATCTTACATTTGACCACGATTCGATTCGATAAGATTCGGTTCGATTAATTTTGATACTTTTAAAAAATGTAATAGGTATGCTAATGTGATTTGATACCGATACATTCAGCAGTAATTAAATATTCAATTAGAACCTTATGCCAAGTTCACAGCATTATGTTTATTGTTAAGGCATGCCATACATTTTGCAGCTGTCTGCAGCAAATAATGCAGCAATAAACATGACTAACAGTGTATTTTCTAAAGTTGCCCTATTTAGGTTATTGTTTTTCAAACAGTGTCAGACATGGTACCCTAATACATTTCCTTTATTTACAAAATGAAAATGGCAAAATGTATAACAATTACTAAACTGGGCCAAGAAAAATGAAATAGCCTATAGGTTAGTGTCATGCATAGTACTTTCCTAAATCTTAGTATGATCTAGACCAGGGGTGGGCAATTCCAGGCCTCGCGGGCCGGTGTGTATGCATGTTTTTACTGCCACCAGTTACCACGGCTCAATCAGCTAATTAGTCATACACACAATCACCGATTCACTCGTAAATTACAGAACGATAAAACGCTACAATACACGCATACCGGCACAAGAACATACATCAGCTGCTGTTCATATCGCGGATATGTAGATTAAAATATCAGATCATGTAAACGATTGGGCTAATTCAATAATTGTTAACTGGCGGCAGCAAAAACCTGCATACACACCGGCCCGCGAGGCCTTGAGTTGCCCACCCCTGATCTAGACCTTCGGTGGAGCAAGATGCCCATCCATCCGTAGTTAAAGCTACTCTCGTAGCATTTTGCAAGGAGTCGAACAGTTTTCTTCACCTCTTCATACAGAGCAGGTATACATTTTTCACTAAAATGTTTTCTGCATGGTATGGTGTATCTAGGTTCCACGACATTCATTAAGTGAATCGGACAGTTAACGTAGCAATAATTAATTAAACGTAAGACATTGGAAATAGTCTTACAATTTTTTTTTTTGTCTCTAACGTCTACTTGATTTTGAATAGAAAATGGTTTAAATTTAAATATCAGAAAGCACTTTACAATTAACTGTCTGGACACGGTATGTGTATAAAAACTAATAAAAACAATTATACAAAAAAATAGAACTGTTTGGCCATTTCTCCAGGAAACTCAGGGGAAGTGTCAATGACTCCCGAGTTTAGCTTGCTAACCTGCTTGCTGTCCTTCACGTCAATGGTGTGTCGTCGGCTCAAATGGTTTATCATGTTTGTGGTGTTGCCTGTGTATCTGATTTCTACTTGGCAGATCTTGCATATTGCAGCGGTTTTGTCAAGTACACCCTCCTTCTTTCTAAACCCGAAATGCTTCCATACCACTGATTTTCTGTTCGGAACATTCGTAAGTTTCTGTCTCTTTTGTCGCACTCAGCGAGCACGCAGCTAGCCATTTCGCTCAGATCTGTCCGTCTCATTGTCGCTTGATTCCCGCCTGTCCCTACTTTCAACTCACGCTTACGTGGGGGTTGGAGCAGAAACATGGATTTAAGCTGGTCAAAACAGTTTTAAAAGTAGTCGTGTCTCAAATATATATTTTAAATAATTAAATGAATATTTTTTTTAAATAAATGAATACATGTGCACATTCATTTAAAATGTGATATTAATCGATGCTTATCAATTCTAATCTTACAGATCAATGCAGTTGTATTTACACATTCAGATCGGTGCATTGTCCCACCCCTATTTATTCTACATTGTTAAACTGTCCAATATTTTTTGATGCCCAAAAATGGGGGGGGGAAGACTATGTACAAAAGGTTCTATAATTTCTAAACGGTTCATCTGATATGGATGAAAATAAGTGGGGCAAGAATGTGTGGCATGGTCCGTAGGGCAGCTGATTTTCAAACCATACGTTAATTGCCCCAGGTTTCTGTTCCCAGCCATGACACCCTCTGTAACTGATCCTATCTCTGCTTTTCCCCCCTCTGAATGAAGTGGGAGAGAAATTCACAGAAAAAAACAGACGTGCAAATAAGACCATAATGCATAGTCATACCTTTACAACTTTCCAGCAAGGTATGCACACTCAAAAAGAATAACAATTCCCTGTATGATGGACAATTATATAACACTACGCTAAGTAAAGAACAGATTTTTTTCCACATTTCAATGCAGTCATTGACATTTTTGTGATACGGTAATTATTTTATTACACCTTCTCATGTCGTTTTAAAATGCAACTTTATACATTTAAGACGTGCAAGAAATTATCCAGGGTGTAAGGTTAATATGGCATCATTTATTCCGTCTACCCAACTGGCAAATGTTCTGTCGGGTACATCTGTGATGTTTCATCAAGGTCTGTTCTTCCTGTTAAGGTCACCAGTGTGAATCCTATTGTTTCCTATTACTTGACAAGACAATATTTTGTTATGGGGCATGTTTTGATTTCAGAGCTCAACAAGAACCCTGTGGAGGGCTTTTCAGCTGGCCTTATAGACGATGATGATATCTACAAATGGGAGGTTGTCATCATAGGCCCACAGGACACACTGTTGTAAGTAGGGGTTTCTTTAATGTTTCCAATCCAAAATATACAATTGCCAGTTGGCCTATTTACCATAATGCGAATAATGTTTAATGTACTTGAACAGTCTTTGATCTCCAATAAAGAAAACAAAAGTGAACGTATATTTTTGTCTTGTACTGTGTAGATGATAAAAGCCATGAAAGCATAATTTATTTTTTCCTTCCTTTGCAGTGAAGGGGGATTTTTTAAGGCCTATCTGACCTTTCCATATGATTATCCACTGAGGCCTCCAAAGATGAAGTTTATCACTGAAATCTGGCATCCCAATGGTAAGATGACTTATTTTTGTACAATACTGGTTTCAACCTGAATGTTTTACTAGTTGCAACCATGGCTCCCTGTTTCTTTTTTTTCTTTTTTTTTATTTTTATTTGACCTTTATTTAACCAGATGAATCAGTTGAGAACCAGTTCTCATTTACAATGATGATCTGGCCAAGAGGCCCCGGCAGAGAAACAATCACATGCAGATACACAGCATCACTACAACATAGGCAATACATACAATACATGCGAATGGCAAAGACAGTGAAACACTATACAAATAAATAAAATCATCTAATGCTAAGGGGGGGGGGGGCGTTTCTGAAGTGTATCCGTGAATATGTCTTAAATAAAGAAATTGGATTGAAGAAACAGCCGAGTCTCATCAAACATGCATGCCGAAGGTGACACTGGCCCACAGAGTAGACCTTAAGAAGAATTTTGGCTTGCGGGGCGCAGAGGAAAGGGGCATGTGCTGTCTAATATGGCTTCTTACGGCTTGGTTGCCTCAGCTGTTGATGTGGGACTCCTTGCTCATCTACAACTCTTCCACAGTGGCAAAGAATGGCGATGTTTGCATCTCTATTCTGCACGAGCCGGGAGAGGACAAGTTTGGCTATGAAAAACCAGAGGAGCGATGGCTACCCATCCACACAGTGGAGACCATCATGATCAGTGTAATCTCCATGCTGGCCGACCCCAACAGTGACTCGCCAGCTAACGTGGATGCTGCGGTGAGACACCCCGATGTCACCGCTAGGGCATGACTTTCACACTACATCTCACTTTGAGAAGTTACCTGATACCATCTTACACTGTTTTGGTCCATACTACACAAAGTGGATATGTAAATGGAGGCCATATTGCTGTTATCTCAGTTTTCCTGATCTGGTTTATCCCTTTATGTACGCATGCATGTTGAGTAGTACACGATACTTGTGGTAAACGGGAGAATCTTGTTTTAACAGATTTTAATCATTTATCACTATTATTTATCACTTTTAAATACTCAAGAATACAGCTAGGCCTTTAGTAACTGTAACTTTACAATGCTGACGATTGCAAGTCTGTCTTATCTATACTCTCATGCAGTGGTTTTTGATGAATAAGTTAATAACCTCACCAGCTCATAACTATGCTTTATTGGAGATTAAGCTTATGGAGCAAAGATTAATAAATTAATGGTTGTACTTCCTTTCTGCAGAAAGAGTGGAGGGAGGATCCCAACGGGGAGTTCAAAAGGAAGGTGGCTCGTTGTGTACGGAAAAGCCAAGAAATGGCCTTTGACTAGACCATCCGTCAATGTCACAAAAATCCAGGGTGAGTATAAAGTTTGTCCATTTCTCAGGATGTAAATTTTAATTTCTTTACATTTTGAGCCTTCTTGTCTCTGTGAAGCTTAAATTGCCACAGACTTGTTTTTATTGTGGTGAAGATGAAGTGGTCATTTTTTTTTCTTTCTCTAAATCTGTATCAATGGACATTTTTGGCTAAAATGAATCGTATAATTAACATAGTACTTATTTCAATTTATTATATTTTTTTCTTCCAGCTAAAGGAAATTTCTTCTTGAGGAAAATCTTTCATTCTTCAATAAAGGCTTTTTTGCGCCGTGCTTTTGCTAGTCAGGGGATTCGAAAAACAACCAGCCAGCCATTTTGGTTGTTTCTGAAAGGTTCTTGTGTTTATTTGAGGAGTGAATGTTGGAAAAGTGTACCAGCTAAGTAACTTTTGATTTCCTACCTGGAAAGTGTATATTTAATTTAATTTATTTGAAGAATATTATAATAATAATGTAAAATATGTCACTACTGTAAATTAACTTGCTTTTTTATCAGCTGCTGAATGGTTTCTACTTTATAACAGGGTTCTTATGCAATTTCTTGGGTATTTTGTTTGTGGTGTTTGGGGTGGGGGAAAAAACAGAAAAGCCAGCTTCATTTACTAACCCTCCATCAATGCTACTCCCATCACTTTGCAAGGTCAACTGCAAAATTGGACACATCATTTACATTTCTCTCAGCAAGAGTTCAACCTTGTATGTCAATCCCTGCTGCCTTACCCCCCCCCCCCTCATCTCTCTTCTGGTGTTCCTGCAATCACTATAAGCTGATCCTTACTAAGAGGTATTTCTTCTTCAGTTGTTAATTGACATTTGTTAACAAACCAAAAATGAGAAATAAGCTGTGATTTTGTTTTGTTTTTGTGTGTATATATGTATGTACCATACTGGCACCTGGATTTACCTCAACTCTGGCTTATTCTTTCCCCCTATTCATTCTATACATTTGAAATGTGTTCTCTTTTTCTCTGAAGTTGTCCTTTTGGTGGAAGCACACTGACATTACAGTGCATGTGACCATTGTTTGTTTTTTCTCCTGCTGTTCTTTTGGCACGCTTGATATCTTGCTCATTAAGCTTTAGTTTAAGTCCTGTGTATTATTTTAAGTCAGGAATGGAGTAATTTAACCATTTTGATGAGAAATTTCAACATTTATAATTTGGTTTAAGATTCCAACCACCACCCTTTCAAGACTCTGCAAAGCCTTATGAACAGGTGATTCTTTTAGTCTGCTAAGGCACAAGCAGGAAAAAATTTGAAAGGTTGTTACTCTTCTCATGTGAATACTACTGGATTATTTATTGGTTTGATCATTGTTGAATCCATGGGTGTGGTTTAACAAAAATGGCGATGGGTTGATATTAAACGCGTTCCAGGTTGATTATGTTGAAGGGCCATACAATTAGTTTTAATTTAGATAACACCAGATAGTAATGCTGTTGCTTTTGTGATACCTCATTTCAAGTGCTCCTTTAGCATTAGCGCTGTGAATTGTGTAGTTTCTGTGCTTCCTGCCCCCCATCATTAACTGTCCTCCTTTGACCGGTGCGCACTGTATTCATACCAGATAAATGGAGCATATCAAACATCATGAAGCAATACAAACCCAAAATCACACATTTTCTTTAACACCCCCCCACCCCCGGTTTTACCCTGATGTCGTTTGATCACCACTTTTTGTGTTTTGTGAACTGTGTATTCAATCTGAGCCCCAATAAAGTGTGTAAAAACATATTTTTGGATTTCCATTGTGACATTGTCATCATCTTCAACCGCAAAATGTTCTTTGCATTCCCACCTCAAGAATAAGTAAAGAGGAACTGTCAGTAGGGATGGGTATCGTGAGGATTTTATCCATACCGGTACTGCTTATCGATATCGATACTACTCTCTGTAATTTTGTTTAAAAAAAGAGATGTTGTGAAAAGAATTAAGTTTATTTTATTATTACTTTTAGCAGAAATAACAAGTTATTTTGATAAAATGGAAATGTTTTCTGAGTATATAATGAGGGGACAAATTGCTATAAATAAATGTCTGGTCGTGTGTTTTGTTGCTGCTTCACTACAAATACAATAAACTTAAATGAACAAGATTATAGATGACAAAGCTTCTCAGAAGCCAACAGAATAATCGTTATAAATAATGAATAGTGGCAGTGGTGAATGGGTTGTGGTTATAAATAATGAATAGTGGCAGTGGTGAATGGGTTGTGGTTATAAATAATGAATAGTGGCAGTGGTGAATGGGTTGTGGTTATAAATAATGAATAGTGGCAGTGGTGAATGGGTTGTCGTTATAAATAATGAATAGTGGCGGTGGTGAATGGGTTGTCGTTATAAATAATGAATAGTGGCGGTGGTGAATGGGTTGTCGTTATAAATAATGAATAGTGGCGGTGGTGAATGGGTTGTCGTTATAAATAATGAATAGTGGCGGTGGTGAATGGGTTGTCGTTATAAATAATGAATAGTGGCGGTGGTGAATGGGTTGTCGTTATAAATAATGAATAGTGGCGGTGGTGAATGGGTTGTCGTTATAAATAATGAATAGTGGCGGTGGTGAATGGGTTGTCGTTATAAATAATGAATAGTGGCGGTGGTGAATGGGTTGTCGTTATAAATAATGAATAGTGGCAGTGGTGAATGGGTTGGTCTTGGGTGTTTGTCTTGAACTGCTATCCCCTGAAGGAGCGGGGCTGCCGCTTGACTGTCGTTAGCTAGAGGATGAGGAACATGTTTTAAAATCTTTAAAACTAATGCTGACCACTAGATTACCAGTGTTATTATAACATAGTAACAGTGCTGGACAACAATGTATTGCTCCACAGAGAATGCCTTGTAACTCCAAGGCATTCACTGTTACCTGTTTGTAGTGTACCGGGAATAATTTCCTCAAAAGCTATTGAGTGTTTTAGCTCTGGGCTTATGTAATGCGGGGAAATAAGATAGTGAATCCTCAGCCTAACGTTACCTATTTAAACTACTTTTCGGTACGTTTTCGGGAAAGATATTCCATGTACATTACGAACAGGTAACAGAGAATGCTTTGAAGCAACAAAACTTGAATACTGTTGTCGTTCCAGGTCATTTAACATACACTGCCTGGCCAAAAACAAAGTCGCCGTTGCAACAGTCATGCATAGTCCCCACTGTACAAGCCTCTGGAGGCAGTGTTATGATCTGGGGTTGCTTCAATTGGTCAGGTCTAGGCTCAGCAATGTTATGAAGCAATAAAATGAAGTCAGCTGAGTACCTGAATGTACTGAATGACCAGGTTATCCCATCAATGGGCATATTCCAGGACGACAATGCCAAGATTAATCGGGCTCAAATTGTGAAAGAGTGGTTCAGGGAGCATGAGGAATCATTTTCACACATGAATTGGCCAACAGAGTCCTGACCTTAACCCCGTTGAAAGTCTTTGAGATGTGCTGGAGAAGACTTTACGGAGTGGTTCGACTCTCCCGTCGTCAATACAAGATCTCGGCCAAAAATGAATGCAACTCTGGATGGAAATAAATGTTGCATACGGTTGTCGAAACAATGCCACGACGAATACGCGCTTGTGTAAAAGTCTGCACTTTTACCTCAGTCACTGTTCCATTTTAAATCCAATGTGCTGGAGTAGAGCCAAAACAACAAAATTGTGTCACTGTCCAAATACTTACGGACTGCACTGTTATGCATGTTTTGTGAGTCACCTAGATTGGCACTTATTTCCACTCTGTATTCAAAGACACATTTTAAGCCATTGTTTGGCTCAGTGAACCGATTATTTGAGTAGTTATAACCATAGGAAAGCATTTAAATGTGAGCCAATGGAGCTGCTTGGCAGCCATTTTGAGGAATTGTTGGCCCGATTGTGCAAAAAAAAAAAAAAAAATGCCCCTATAGCTGAAAGCTGTCTATTGTATTTACCTATAAACAAAAGTTATAAGTTGTAATCACAAAAATACAGCTAGTTCTCAGTGTACCTCATTCGATGGATTTGAATGGAATTTATTTGGGAATGGAATGTTCACGGCTGATTTCCTCTGTTATTTTAGGATTGACACCATGTACCTATGCATGTTGCATATCATTGTGATGGTTAGACATCAGAGTATAATACTTTAACTTAAGTAGAGTGCTTCAAATGAAAATACTGAAACTAAACTTGAAACATCTGTAAAAAGTATAGTTATCAATGTAAATTTTCAGCACAATTCCACATATTTTTAAAAAATGCAAATCCCTGACATACTTTGTGAAGTCAGTTTCTTTCTGTGTCCCCATCTAAACATTTAAGCCATCATTGGGGGTTATTTTAGCTATTTTCTGAAAAGTTATGGTCATGCAAATTCAATAGTCTAACTCTATATGACAGCAATTGGTGGCCACTTTGGGTTCTATAGGAAAAATCAGCGATGCCCCTATAGCCAAAAACACTTCTTATGACCTCCCCTAACTGTGTGCCCAATTTCATGCTTTAATCGTAAAATGCAAGATCGCATGCCTTAGCCGCCCTACTATTGGGGAATGGTGCAGCGGCAGACTGACGCATGCAACTTGTCATCATTGGAAGGAGAAAAAAATAACGCGTCATCGTTAGGACCCGAGTAGAAACATATTTTATGGTAGGTAATTTAAAAATGCCTGCCAACTATGTTACAATGAATTAAAGTGAATTACATTCAAATATCGATAGCAGCTCCCTTTGTCCAGGAGCTTATCGGTATTTCGGTCCTGACCAATCAGGAGCCGGTACCAGTTTAATACCGGTTCTCGATACCCATCCCTAATGGTCAGAGATGTTTTATTGCCCAATGGATCTTGCTCCATCACCGCTCTTTTATATTTAACGCAGTCACTCATGAAATGTATAAACCCGTAACGATAATAGAACGCATGGAGTCCATTGCATTTTACGGTAAAGATAATTGATTTACAGTAGATGAGTTCTATAATGCTGTCGTGACAACTGAGCCAGGGATGTTGTCAAAGTTCAATACAATTTAAGTCTCAGCAATAGGTACAACTATGATTGTGATGATGACAAATCGTCCATTGCTTTAGTATAAACCAAAAGTCGTTGCAACCGACGCTCATGTGATAAACGCCGGTGCCAACGATCATATATTGTCGAACTCTAAACTGCCCTTAATGGGAGAGTAAATCACAGCTGATGGACTTCAAGAATGTTGTGGGGAAACCATTTATTTTATTAAGCACCAGCTTAAGATAATGAATCGGCCAACAAGACATGTTCATCTAATTGCATCCATGATACACAGTATAAAAAAAAAACTTTTACTTAAGGATGTCAAAACAGACAAAAAGTTTAACTTTGCAGCTGAAATTTCAGGTGGCTGTCTACTGTCCTGGCGCAGACAGGCTTTTGTTCATGAATTGTCTCTTCGCAAAGCAAATCCACCACTAGAAGGAAAGACATCAACTTTTACAACAGAAGTTTAACATCAGCATTGGATAAAAACTTTTATTTTATTTTATTTTTTTAGTTCTAGTCAGTAGATTTCCTCATGCATACTGTCTGCTTCACAGGCATTTCACAGAACCCCCAATTTGGAACTGACCAAATCTGTGATCAAGTACTTGACGGGGGGTTAGCAAATGCCCCTGGAGCGCAAAGGCAGCCGACGGAGAGTCATTCTTAAACCTCACCTTGCTGGGTTTATCTGTCTGGGGGTCAAAAACCCGGTCACACAGCCTCAGACCTGTCTCCTGGCGAATCTGCTGAAGGTAGGCTCTCATGGTTTCTGTTGAGAGTAGCATAGACTTCACATCCATATGCGTCCAGTCATTACGTAGTTGATGCATACACCTATCTGATGCACACACTCAACTTCCACAGTAACCTGTTAAGATAATTCTACCAGGAAAAAATAAATCTGTTTTCCATTACCGTCTTCCTGCTTGTTAGTGGGCTTGGCATACATGGCATTTAGAGGGAAACCTGGCTCTCCTGGAATGGGGAAGTTTGTGATTCCCAACGTGTACATCTCTTTCTCTCCTTGGCCCCTGGAGCTACACTGCAAATGTCAGAACAAGATTAAAAGGTCAACACACAGACAAATTAACTCTATGCTGAATACAGTCTCAAATGTAATGGGTCTATGATTCTGGGGCTTGTGTACAAGCCCCGATGAACACTTGTTGAACATAATTCTTGCAGGTATGCAAGGGCGTAGATTTAGGGGGGGTCAGGGGGGACTAGTCCCCTCCAATATTTATAAGAGATGAATTTCCCCCCCAAAAAAATATCATGAATGATAACCACCTCACCAAAACAGGCTTTTATAACAGCACAGAGGCTCTAAACACTTAGATTATTTGTTAGATATCCCTTAACTTGTTTTCAGAAAATTCCTACACCCCTGCACTGGACCATACCATTTTCACCGCGTGCAACCTCCCACACACTCCCTGCAGATCGCGCCTGGCTACAGGAGCTAACAGAGGAGTTACTCTGCAGACAATGTAAGTTGATTGATTTCCCTCAAAAATCCTTCAAAAAGTCCCTAAAACCAACTTTTCTTAAAGTAAAATTGCACAAGGAATCGTTTGCAACCATCCCCGAATCGATCTGACCTTCCGTTTTTGAGAAATAACCAAATTTTAAAAATCGCGACTTTTGTAAACACTCAGAAAGTGGAGAACAGTACAGAAAAATAATATAAAACACATAATGTGTCCCCTCAATGCTCAAGTCAGTCAAATGAAACCCATTTCTTACCTTTCTGCAGATGAATAGCTGTATCTAGTTTTTAACTTGAGTTTTAAGTTATCAGTTCAGTTGGGGTTACTTCAAAAAACTAGCTAGCTAACTTTATGGAACTGATAACTTCAGGCACATAAGTTATAACAATTAGCTAGCTAGCTTCATCCTAATCCGATTTGTGTATTAGCTTGTTCAAAATGCATGACTACTTTCATTTGCACGATCTGTGCTGCTTCCATCATCAGGCAGATTAGACTGAGGCACAGTGCTTAATGTGACCACCACAGCACTGCCCTGATAAGGCAAAACACCTTAAATCGTTTTTTTGATAATCAAAATTGTGTTTTTGTCATTTTTTGGGACATAGGAGGTCTAACTAGCTGATAGCTCAACCCCATATCATGGCAAAAAGTGAATGATGCCATAGAGTAACACATGCAGACTTTGAATAATGTAAATAGGGATGATCATCAATTCCATTTGACTACTATACTGTAAATACTGGTATTATGTCCCCTCAATGCTCAAGTCAATAAAATATGTGGAAGAATGAGTTGCTTTTTTATATTGCCTTTGACAAAAACATTCTACTGAGAAATAGTTACAAATACAGACAGCAGGATAGACAGACATGAGGAGTAGTAGGCCAAGTGATAGAGATGGTGCTACTGTGGCAGTGCTGGTGACTACTTTAATAAATATTTGAAATACATAATGACAGTCTACTTCATTATTTACCTTTTTTTACTTGGCAAGCCTATCTGAATGTTGTTTTTCCTTTACATAAATAAAACATTTCCACAATAAATAGATGCAGTAAAAGGGAAAATGGTTGCCTAAAAATTCACCAGAATGCAGGAAATTAAATGTATGACGCTCAAAATTTCCAGGGTTCCAGTTGACCCCCCGCCAAATGTGTCCCCCCCAATGGTCAAGTGAAACCTACGCCCTTGCAGGTATGAATACTAGATTCGTGTGTGAACAGAAAACAGGACATTCTCACCTTCTGTAACTTCTTAAGGCATTCTGAAATGTACAGGGTCACATAAATCAGGGTTCTATCTGCTTCATTCTGGGGAGAAAAGGAAGCACCATCAGAGTCACCTTCACAATGAGTCACCCCGTCAGAGTCACCTTCACAATGAGTCACCCCGTCAGAGTCACCTTCACAATGAGTCACCCCGTCAGAGTCACCTTCACAATGAGTCACCCCGTCAGAGTCACCTTCACAATGAGTCACCCCGTCAGTCACCTCCACAATGATAAAAGGCCATCATTATTCTTACTGCCTTTTTTTTTTTTTGCATTATTCTTGGTTTTCACGCAGGATGAAAGATTAGCATTTTTATCCATTTAATATTTTTATTTTTAAAATATTAAATTGATTATTGCAGCGCCTTCCACTTCTTTTGGGGTAAGTCTATACCAACTTTGCACAGTGGTTGGAGGTAATTTTCACATATTCTTGGTAGATTTTGTCCTCCTCTCTCAAGTTACTTGGACATTGCTTATGGACTACTAATTGGACCACTAATTTAAAGATTTTGGGTTGAGGTGAGAACATTGACTGGATGACTTGACGACATTCGCCTTTTTAGGCTAGCGTCTTGCATGGCAGCTGCCGCCATTGGTGTGTGAGTGTGTGTGTTAATGGGTGAGTGAGAGGCCATTGTAAAGCGCTTTGGTAAACTAGAAAGGATGACCAATCCAGCTTCAGATTATTAGCAGACTGAAACAGGTTTTGTACTGATAAATTTTCCAATCCCTACCAAAGAGAAGCATCCCCATAACATGAGACTGCCACCACCATGCTTACCTGTCTGGATGGTGTTTAAATGCCACATATGCAGTATTGAGTTTGTATCAAGACATAATCTATTTCAATTTTACCCCAAAAATATTTTAGTCTCATTTCAACACAAATCCTTAGCACATTTTGGCTGGATTACTCTTGTGCCTTCTTGCAAACTCCAGGTGGGTTTTGAGATTTGAGAATTTGGGATTGAGGGTTTTTTGTTTTTTTCCCCTTGCCATACAGGCCAGGTTTGTATAGTGCTGTCGATGTTGTAGACTAACACACATTATCTCTGTTCTCAGCTACCGAACTCTGTAGCTCCCAAAGAATCCTCCCAAAAACAGGTTTTTTTAAATCCTGAAATCATGATAATCACTGTTATGGCACACAGAGACCAACCAACTCCTTGTATGACTTAAGGTGATTTTTTTGCAACTGTGTTAATTTAGAGGTTGAATACTTATGCAATCAGCATCTGTCTATTTTTATTTAATTTTAAGTATCTATATAGTATATCCATATACTACATATTTCTGTGGTGTATGTTGTATTTACATATTAGTCCTAATTAAAATGACCATAAATTAAAGCTTTAAAACAACAAGACAGTGATTATTGATAATAAACTACATGTGCCATATGGAAATGTGAACGAGGCAAATGTATTCTGTGCAAGTAACACGCCTGGCATTCCTGAAGAAAAAATACAGTATGTATAGTGCCATCTGTTTTTGAGCGGCAGACAGGAACCTCACCTTAATTTCATAGTTTTTGAAAAATACGTTAGCTTTGAAGAAGTAGATGGCCTCGTCAATGATGTCTGAATCTTTGGCTGAAACGGTAAACATAAATATCTACATTATCAATATTGTGATCATTTTCACATGCAACATGTTATTTTGGAAGTTACACATGTATACAATACCATGATACTTTAATAGTAGCTTAGAAAAGTACTGTGCTGAAATAAAAGTACTATTTTCAATTGAGATCACACACCAACAACTTCATTCTTGTGAACTTTTTGAAACTAGTGTTCTCCACAATTATTGGCACCCCTGGTAAAGATGAGTAAAAATGGTTATAAACAATTCACCGTTTGGTGGATTAGCTTAATCTCACACTGAAAAATGAGAAGAACCCAACCCTTAATTGTAGTAAATTTATTCAGAGAAAAAAAAATCCCTCATCAAAAAATAATTATTTTTTACAAAACCACGTGTGCCACAATTATTAGCACCCTTGCATTTAATACTTTGTACAACCTCCCTTTGCCAATAAAACAGCACTGAGTCTTCTCCCGTAACATCTAATAAGGTTGGAGAATACAGAGCAAGGAATCTGAGACCATTCCTCTTTACAGAATCTCTCCAGATCATCCAGAGTCCTAGGTCCTCTCTTGTGCACTCTCCTCTTCAGCTCAGGCCACAGGTTTTCAATGGGGGTTTTGGTCAGGGGACTGAGAAGGCCATGGCAGAAGCTTCATTTTGTGTTCAGTTAACCATTTTTGTGTTGATTTGAATGTATGTTTTGGATCATTGTCCTGCTGGAAGATCCAACGACAACCCAGTTTTAGTTTCCTGGCAGAGGCAGCCAGATTCAGATTTAAAATGTCCTGGTATTTCATGGAGTTCATGATGCCATGTACTCTATTAAGGTTCCCAGGGCCTTTGGAGGAAAAACAGCCCCACAACATGACAGAACCTCCACCATACTTAACAGTGGGGATCAGGTTATTTTCGGTATAGCCATCCTTCTTTTTACGCCAAACCCACCTTGAGTGTTGGTTGTCGAAAAGCTCAATTTTCGTTTCATCGTTATAAAATATATTTCCTTCTGAATTGCTAAGTAAAATTGGCCGTTCCAAACATTGTTCGGAGGAACAACGTAATTTGATTAAAAAGTTGATTGAGAGGGGAAAACGTATAAAAAAGTGCAGCAAATTATAGGATGCTCAGCTATAATGATCTTGAATGCTTTAAAAACCCGAAACACACGGAAGAAAACGAGCAACTACTGTTAAAACGGATCGAAGAATAGTCAGAATGGCAAACATTCAGCCAATCATCACCTCCAGAAAGATCAAAGATGATCTAAAATTACCAATAAGTGCTGTTACAGTCAGAAGATGTTTGATCGAAGCTAAGCTATCAGCAAGAAGCCCCCGTAAAGCACCATTGTTGAAAAAACGGCATGTGCAGAATCGGTTAAAATTTGCCAAGGAACACATCGATTGGCCCAAAGAGAAATGGCGTAACATTCTGTGGACTGATGAGAGTAAGATTGTTCTTTTCGGGTCTAGTGGTCGTCGACAGTACGTCAGACGACCCCCGGGTACTGAATTCAAGCCACAGTACACTGTGAAGACAGTGAAGCATGGTGGTGAAAAAATCATGGTATGGGGATGTTTTTCATACTACAGTGTTGGGCCTATTTATCGTATCATGGATCAGTTTGAATACATCAAAATACTTGAAGAGATTATGTTGCCGTATGCCGAAGAGGAAATGCCCCTGAAATGGGTGTTTCAACAAGACAACGACCCCAAACACACGAGTAAGCGAGCAACATCTTGGTTCCAGACAAAAATAATTGAGGTAATGGAGTGGCCAGCTCAAACCCCCGACCTCAACCCCATTGAAAACTTGTGGGGTGACATTAAAAATGCAGTTTCTGAAGCAAAACCCAAAAATTCACAGGAACTGTGGAATGGAGTTAATTCATCCTGGGCTGAAATACCTGTTTCTAGGTGCCAGAAGTTGGTTGACTCGATGCAACGCAGATGCGCAGCAGTTATCAAAAACAATGGTTATGCAACTAAATATTAGTTCAGTAATTTAAAGTGAAGTTAAATCTTGAAAAATTTCTTCAGTAAGTGTTTGAGTTTGAAAAGAAAAATGTCGACACTGCTACAGATTAATATTCCTTTTCTTTGCTTCCTGTAAAAGAATAATGCAGACTTGCTAAAATTTGTTAATGCTTTGATTTGGAATTGAATGTGTAATGTTTCCACTACATTTGAAATATGGACCTAAAAGCTATTTTAAAATATTTGCACTTTATTCACTTTTTTTAACGCACTGCTATTTATTTGAACACAACTGTATTTATACCCCAGTGAAACAGGAAGTCATTGATTACTGCTTGAAAGTTCCTAAACACTCCTAAAAGTAAAATATAAATGGAAAGAATGCTTCAGTTACATTTTGTTCATAAGAATTTCTAGGGGTGCCAATAATTGTGGCACACGCGGTTTTGTTAAAAATAATTATTTCTGGATGAGGGATTTTTTTTTTCTGAATATATTTACTTCAATTAAAGGTTGGATTTTTCTCATTTTTTCAGTGTGAGATTACGCTAATTCACCAAAAGGTAATTTTTTTATAACCCTTTTTACTCATATTTACCAGGGGTGCCAACAATTGTGGAGGACACTATGTGCTATTCGCAGTAAATAATATCAGCTAAGATGCCAATAAAACCTATGCTCTACTTTCAAATATACCACAGCTGAGCGACAGGCTAGCGGTACTAAACATTTGTGCGTGTCGGTTTATGTAGACAGTGAACTCATATTTAAAAAAACAATAGTAAAAGCTCTGAATGTATAGTACATAATATTTACATCGATTTATGGGCTGTCACTAAGGTTGACTTCTCTCCTTCAACATTTCCAAATAAGGAAGCAAGCGTTTGTTGGAGCCAAGGGTGTGGAAGTGGGCGTGGAACTCAAATTTTCACCCGAACACAATCCTACTAAGTCCATCAAAATGGCGTTTTCGGACAATATCGTTGGTCATTGATAACACTGCATTTTATCTGATACCATTGCATTATATCACACAGGACTTAGAAAAGACTTACTCTCTTTAGGAGCGGGACCTTTAAACTGGGTTTTCAGGGGAAGCAAAGCCATGTTCCCCACCAGTTTGGCGTCAGAATCCAACAAACTCGAGTGATAAGCCTATTGTTACACAAAAAAATGTTTAGTAACTTAGAAATCAATTTGAAATTAAACATAAACTATGCTAATATATAAAAAAATAACCAATCTAGCAATTGCATTTTTTGGTTCCTAATTCTGCATTTCTGTGTGCCAGCCACTGACAGGCAGGCTACGTTAATTCGTAGCGGCTAGGTAACATTACTTCCTAAAATAATGGGTAGTTGCCTAAAAAGATTGATGTTGATAACGTTAACAAACGCAGCAATATCGAGTATACAGGTATTCAGCTAATGTTGCAAAGTAACTCTAATGGCACAAACAATAACCAACAAGTAAACGCTAGTTAGCAGCTAGCTACTTCCTTAGCTAGTGGCTGCTACTTAGCTATTTGACATCTAAATACTATATCGACAGCGCCTGTAACTGTACGATCAAACATACGCGAAGATATAGTTGTAACGTTATAGTGGTCCGAGAGATATTATGTCAAAACACTTACCGGCATCTTAAAATTGTAGCTTGCTAGCTAACTTACTTCTCCAGACTTGCTACAACAGAAAAACCAACCTACAGAACGTAACGCAAGTTCGAGCTTCTTCTTTGTGTTTTTTGGTTATTGCACAAAAACATACATTATCGCCACCTACTGTACCGGAGAGTGGATAAGAGACGCGACACGAGTACATCTCACGTTTCCTGGATGTAGTCGAATCGGGGGCCGTGTCCGAATCAAGGGGCCAAGACTGGGGCCGTGACCTAATACGACCCCTGTTTCTATGTGCCCTGTCCTCTCACTTTGCCAAGCGGTGTGCGAAAGAAATCCCGCAAAACTCCTTCCAAACTAGTGAGGAAGTAGTTCGTAATATATATTTTTATTTAGAATATCAATCAGTTAACATATGACAATTGTTACAAATTGTAGATTATGAATCAATATAAAATTATCAAAAATTAAAAAAAGTATTTTGTAATATGAACCTTTATTATACCATAGATATACATATACGCTTTATGTCTTTTACGCTTTTACTTCCGGGTTACTTACTAAAATTGTCGATGAGTACACCGTTCTGCAGATGAGTGTGCTCCTGAATTCCCTCAACAAAACCTCAGAAATAAGGGGTTCATTTTGGTTTTTTAAGTGCCTCCATTTGTGAGAAAAAGTTGCCCACTCAAAAGCTTTTTGACAAAGTGGACTCAAATATGCACCCTCAAAAGGGTGTAGGGGTCGTTTTGAAACACGGCCCAAGCTTTAGTTTTGAAGCTCACTTCCTGGTTGAGCTGGGAACGGCAATTGTGCCGTTGCTCACTAGTGCCACTGCGATTGGCTCCAGTATAGGTCTTTCACCATGTAAGTCAATGGCAGCAATGTGGTCAAAATAATTAAAGTTAATAAATTTTTCCCACAAAAAAATGTCATTGCAATAGGTGCCTTTCCTTCATCTAAGGCAGGGGTGTCCAAACTGCGGCCCTTGAAGCGTTTTAAAGCGGCCCTCGAAACATTTCAGAAGAATTATTCAATCTGGCCCGCTGCTACAAATGAGAAAAAAAATGCTGTTGTTTTTTTAACACTAGGGGGCAGCATAGTAAAAGCCCAACTCTAAAAACAGATCAGCAGTTTGCGCCCCCCCCCCAAACAAAAAATTATCTTATGCATTAGCTAGCCAACGTTCCTGTAGCCTACAAATCGTGTTCTTATCAACATGGCGACTGCAAAGAATCGAAAGGTGGATAGTGAATGTAGGAAATTCCAGCCACGATGGCAAAATTAATACTTTTTCAGAGTACAGAGGCAAGTGTGTCTGTTTAATTTGCCAGGAATCAGTAGCGGTGATGAAAATAATTTAACGTTAAGCGACATTATGAAACTAAACATGATGCGTCTTTTAAGGCATATACTGGAGCAGCCAGAGAAGAGAAATCAAAGCAGTTGGCGGCAAGCCTATCATTGCAACAAACCAAGTTTTTTCGTGCTAATCAAACGCAGCAGAATGCTACCAGGGCTAGCTACGAGGTGGCTAAGCTAATAGCGAAGTATGGAAAGGCCTTTGTAGAGGGTGATTTTATTAAAAGAGTGCGTCGATGATTTGACGATGATTTTTGCATTACTGAAGAGCTCCTCGACCTTCGGAGCCTGACTGGAACAACGAAAGGAGCTGATATTTTTGAAGCTGTGTCAGTTGCTATTCAAAATCGGAATCTCCCTTGGGATAAGTTGTGTGGAGTTACAACAGATGGTGCTCCAGTCATGATAGGTGAGCGTAACGGAATGGCTTCCCTGGTTTGCAGAAAAGTTCATGAGTCTGGGGGCGAGGCTGTTAAATTGCACTGTATTATACAGCAGGAAGCATTATGCGCCAAAGTCACGAAACTGGGCGATTTCATGAATACAGTCGTGAAAACTATTAACATAATTTGTGCGAAAGCACTCAATCACAGAGAATTTCGGGCATTCCTGTCTGAAATGGATACAGAATATGGGGACGTGATCTACCACTCTGATATACTCTCGCATATGTGAGCAAACATTTTCCCTGATGACGCTAAACAAGAGCCGTTTGCGATCAAAGATAACAGTCACTTTTGCGATGTCCTGCGAATCGCATCTACAAACCTCACGCCCGACATCACAGCGATTCTTCAGTCCAAGGCACAACAACACTGTTCTCATTAGAAGTGTCACTGGTGAGTGAAATTCTTAAAATCTCTTCAAGCTCGCCTTTTAATAGGCTATAATACTATTCGCCTAATTTAAATAGAAATCTAAGTGATGTTGGCAACTGTATGCCACATGTCTGAGCGCACTTGTATTTATTTTACACACATAGCCTATATATATATATATATAATAGCCTGTGGCCCGTGGTAGTCATCATTTTTCTCCATCTGGCCCTCAGTGAAAAAAGTTTGGACACCCCTGATCTAAGGCCTCTGCATGTGCTGATTTTTTAAAATATTGTGTCGTTTGGACAGGGTATTAACATTTGTACAGGACCAATCAGAGGGACAGGTTGATTCATTTTCAGCTCCTCTGAGCAGACGCAGTTTGCATAAACCAGCGGCGAAAAAAACATCTGGAGCCTCAAAACTGTTTTTATGAGGCTGTGGAAAGGCAATGGGTGACGTCACAGTGACTTTGTTCATATTTTTATACAGTCTATGGTCCGAATCAGCACTCTTCCACACTGTTGAGTAGCCTTGGTAAGTAGATAGGGCGAGAAAGTCGTAGAGTACGGGAACATTTTTCAAATTGTAGTATACAGTCAAGCCGGAAAGTCTGCACACCCCTTTCACCTTCTCCACGTTTTATTACGTTACAGACATATTCCACAATAGATTGAGTTCATTTTTTGTCTCAAAATTCTACAAAAAGACTTAATGACAGAGTGAAAACAGGTTTTTAGACATTTGTGCTAATTTATTAAAAATCTAAATGTAAAATATCATATGTACACACCCTTTGATATGACACCCAAAAGTGAGCTGAGGTGCATTTTGTTTCCACTGATACTGCTTGAGATGTTTCTACAACTTAATTGGAGTCCACCTGTGATAAATTCAATTGATTGGACATGATTGGGGATTGCCAACACCTGCCTATATAAGGTCCCACAGTTCACAATGCATGTCAGAGCAAACTCCAAGCCATGGGGTCAAAGAAATTATCTGCAGACCTCAGAAACAGGATTGTGTCAAGGCATAGATCTGGAGAAGGGTACGGAAAAATCTCTGCAGCTTTACAGGTCCCAAAGAGCACAGTGGCCACCATCATTCGTAAATGGAAGAAGTTTGGAACCACTAAGAATCTTCCTAGACCTGGCCGCCCGGCCAAATTGAGCAATCGGGGAAGATGGGCCTTGGCCAGGGAGGTGAGCAGGAACCCGAGGGTCACTCTGACAGAGCTCCAGCATATCCTTGTGGAGATGGGAGAACCTTTCAGAAGATCAACCATGCAGGCAGTACTCCACCAATCAGGCCTTTATGGTAGAGTGGCCAGATGGAAGCCCCTCTTTAGTAAAAGGCACATCACAGCCCGCTTGGAGTTTGCCAAAAGGCACCTAGAGGACTCTCAAACCATGAGAATTAAGATTCTCTGGTCTGATGAAACCAAAATTGAACTTTTTGGCCTGAATACCAAGCGTCACGTCTGGAGGAAACCAGGCACCGCTCATCACCTGGCTAATACCATCCCTACAGTGAAGCGTGGCGGTGGCAGCATCATGATGTGGGGATGTTTTTCAGCAGTGGGAACGGGGCGACTAGTCCTGATAGAGGGAAAGATGAATGCAGCTAAGTACACCAAGATTCTTGAAGAAAACCTGGCGAAGGTTTACCCCTAAATATAATGTAACCCCTAAATAACCTATTTTTGTCAGTAAAATAAAATTGCATATTTTCTAAAAACCTGTTTTCACTTTGTCATTATTGGCTATTGTGTGTAGATGTTTGAGGCAAAACATGAACTGAATCTATTGTAGTATAAGTCTGTAACGTAATAAAACGTGGAGAAGGTGAAAGGGGTGTGCAGACTTTCTGGCTTGACTGTACTTTTTGCCTACTCAACGACTTTCATTTTAGTTTAAAACATTAAATTTAGTCAAAGTTTTATTTAAACATGTTGGCAGTTACAATAGGCCAGTTGTTGTATTAGAGTTAGACATAGCCTACAAAGTTTTTTAAGAATTCATAGGTTTTTGGAAGGTTGGGGGTTGGTGAGGCATATCCCCATGCAGAGACCTTTTGAGGGGCAGGTGCTCAAAAGAGCACACCAGGCTAAATTAACTGTTTTAAGACATTACAGAATATATTTTACCCAAATTAATTCATAAATATTAATGACAGCAACAATAGTAGGCTACACACTTTCGTTTTTTTCACCAAATCAAAGATGGACATCGGAGATTGGACACCTAGGGCAAAAGGGGCAGGGACTCGGGCACCTGGAGCCCCCCTTCCCCCGCACGTGCCTGCACAGCTCTGAGAATTTTGCACTTTTCAGGGTTTCCTACGGAAATAGCCTAGCTATGATCACAGACTCTCACTCCTTGCAAATATTAACTTCTGTGGACTAATTTAAACACACAGTAGCCTATTGAAATACAACTTCACACTGCCACACAATACAACTTTTATTATTTTTATTTTTTTAGGTTTTCCCTTTCTTCCTGCTTTTCTTAAATTTTCATGAAAATACTGTAGCCTTCATTTTTGTGAAACATTGTTGAAAGCTTAGTTGTAACTTGGCATCATTTTGATAGGGTATCAATTTGGTAATGCAGACCGAATTTTGGAATGGCGTTTCTACAGATATAGCCTATACGGTTTGTGTATGTGAGTTACTTGACTTTTCATGTTGAAAAAGTTTTAGTTGAGACTATGTTATAAAGGGAATATTAGGCTGCGTAACTTTTTCAGACACGCAGGCGCACGAGGGAGTTCTTCGTGGAGTTTACGTACCTTCCCTCGCACGACTTTTCCCTGTAATTGAGAGGGGCACACTGTAACGTTAAACGCAGTCGCTAAATCTTTTTTATTTTAT
Source organism: Ilyophis sp. 1 JC-2022 (assembly GCA_022702515.1). Classification (NCBI taxonomy): domain Eukaryota; kingdom Metazoa; phylum Chordata; class Actinopteri; order Anguilliformes; family Synaphobranchidae; genus Ilyophis; species Ilyophis sp. 1 JC-2022. The sequence goes on along the minus strand of CM040404.1, from coordinate 22,633,712 downwards.
TTGAAAAAGACAAATTATGCGAAAACAAGTGACATTCGTGGAAGAAAACAGTAAAGGGGAACATCTAATCCAGCACGAAAGCAGTCGCTACTTAGCAACGAGGTAAGCATGGATAACCGTCAAGTAGGTCAAATAGTCCTGATTCTGATAACAGAAACTAGCTGTGTCGATTGGGCTTCGGAAATATCAAGTATAGCTATTTAAGGGAGTGTCACATACTTTCTTGTTGACTTTAAGAGATTTTGCAGTTATAGCCTAATAATCAAACGTTTGCTGAGCTGTAGTCTTTGGGTTATTTTTAGCTGTAGGCTACATTTCTGGCATTTGCTGTTTAATTATCTGTACTGTGTTCATAATATTGTTAATCATTGTATTGTACGGCCGTCCAGCTAACGCTCGCATTTTATAGGCCTTTATGTAGCCTGCACACATTTATGGAACGTTTTTTCGATTCACTATCAATACTAGCAAATGGTATAACTAATACACTTTATTATTATTGCCCCTAGGTCTGCAGGGTCTTATTGTCCACAAAGGGACAAATATATAGGTACGTACTAGGCTACTGCATGTTGTTTATTTTACCAGGATGTTTCCAAGTTGCCCAATGCTTTTTCAAGTCATGTCAAATCCTTATGAAAAGGTACAGGAAAGTTTCCCAATACTTTGAGCCGCCATTCTACCTGAAACGGAATTTCCTACTGGTGTGCAGTTACTTGTAATGGTACACCTGGTGATCTGTGAATAGGGACAGTGGAAATTGACTGTAATAGGAAGCCGCGCTCTCTCTATGCATTGCCTCTTTAGCGGAGAAGAGGGAATACAGCTGTTGCCATGTTTTCAGTGACATCACAATTTGCTAGGAATAGCGTGTTAATTAAATGGATGCACAGCAGGCTATGAGTTGTATTTATGAGCTACTGAGCTTTATTATTTTTATATTGATCAAATCACTATTTAGCAAACTGATGTCAATTGCTGCTGCCATGAAATAAAAATATATATTTGGAGGTTGATTTATACATGGTAACTAACCAGTTTTTCATGGCATTAAATTGTCAATGACAGGTTCTGAAGGTCTGTTCATTGGTCATGATACCAGTGTGAGAGGCCAGAGAAGATCCCATTTCAATGCACCTCTACAGCAGATATCTGAAGCCCATCAGATTAAAACTATACACATTCCAAAGTCCTTAATGGCTGCCCCATTTTTACAGGTAAACAAATGGATATTTTTCTTAAGGTTGCACTTTGAATACTCACTCTATTTGCAGCAATTTTAGACATTGTTACTTTTTACTTTTGATGGGAAAGCAAAGTTTCATAATTGGTGGAGATTAAATGGAGTCGTCTCTATTAAAATAGAAAATACTGATTGGTTCAATTTTGTGAGTCACCAGTAATAGCTCGTACCTCTGCTCATTTTAGAGTCGCTTCCATCACTTCTGGGTTTCAGTAATAGCTCGTACCTCTGCTCATTTTAGAGTCGCTTCCATCACTTCTGGGTTTCAGTAATAGCTCGTACCTCTGCTCATTTTAGAGTCGCTTCCATCACTTCTGGGTTTCAGTAATAGCTCGTACCTCTGCTCATTTTAGAGTCGCTTCCATCACTTCTGGGTTTCAGTAATAGCTCGTACCTCTGCTCATTTTAGAGTCGCTTCCATCACTTCTGGGTTTCAGTAATAGCTCGTACCTCTGCTCATTTTAGAGTCGCTTCCATCACTTCTGGGTTTCAGTAATAGCTCGTACCTCTGCTCATTTTAGAGTCGCTTCCATCACTTCTGGGTTTCAGTAATAGCTCGTACCTCTGCTCATTTTAGAGTCGCTTCCATCACTTCTGGGTTTCAGTAATAGCTTGTACCTCTGCTCATTTTAGAGTCGCTTCCATCACTTCTGGGTTTCAGTAATAGCTCGTACCTCTGCTCATTTTAGAGTCGCTTCCATCACTTCTGGGTTTCAGTAATAGCTCGTACCTCTGCTCATTTTAGAGTCGCTTCCATCACTTCTGGGTTTCAGTAATAGCTCGTACCTCTGCTCATTTTAGAGTCGCTTCCATCACTTCTGGGTTTCAGTAATAGCTCGTACCTCTGCTCATTTTAGAGTCGCTTCCATCACTTCTGGGTTTCAGTAATAGCTCGTACCTCTGCTCATTTTAGAGTCGCTTCCATCACTTCTGGGTTTCAGTAATAGCTCGCACCTCTGCTCATTTTAGAGTCGCTTCCATCACTTCTGGGTTTCAGTAATAGCTCGTACCTCTGCTCGTTTTAGAGTCGCTTCCATCACTTCTGGGTTTCAGTAATAGCTCGTACCTCTGCTCATTTTAGAGTCGCTTCCATCACTTCTGGGTTTCAGTAATAGCTCGTACCTCTGCTCATTTTAGAGTCGCTTCCATCACTTCTGGGTTTCAGTAATAGCTCGTACCTCTGCTCATTTTAGAGTCGCTTCCATCACTTCTGGGTTTCAGTAATAGCTCGTACCTCTGCTCATTTTAGAGTCGCTTCCATCACTTCTGGGTTTCAGTAATAGCTCGTACCTCTGCTCATTTTAGAGTCGCTTCCATCACTTCTGGGTTTCAGTAATAGCTCGCACCTCTGCTCATTTTAGAGTCGCTTCCATCACTTCTGGGTTCCAGTAATAGCTCGTACCTCTGCTCATTTTAGAGTCGCTTCCATCACTTCTGGGTTTCAGTAATAGCTCGTACCTCTGCTCATTTTAGAGTCGCTTCCATCACTTCTGGGTTTCAGTAATAGCTCGTACCTCTGCTCATTTTAGAGTCGCTTCCATCACTTCTGGGTTTCAGTAATAGCTCGCACCTCTGCTCATTTTAGAGTCGCTTCCATCACTTCTGGGTTCCAGTAATAGCTCGTACCTCTGCTCATTTTAGAGTCGCTTCCATCACTTCTGGGTTTCAGTAATAGCTCGTACCTCTGCTCATTTTAGAGTCGCTTCCATCACTTCTGGGTTTCAGTAATAGCTCGTACCTCTGCTCATTTTAGAGTCGCTTCCATCACTTCTGGGTTTCAGTAATAGCTCGTACCTCTGCTCATTTTAGAGTCGCTTCCATCACTTCTGGGTTTCAGTAATAGCTCGTACCTCTGCTCATTTTAGAGTCGCTTCCATCACTTCTGGGTTTCAGTAATAGCTCGTACCTCTGCTCATTTTAGAGTCGCTTCCATCACTTCTGGGTTTCAGTAATAGCTCGTACCTCTGCTCATTTTAGAGTCGCTTCCATCACTTCTGGGTTTCAGTAATAGCTCGTACCTCTGCTCATTTTAGAGTCGCTTCCATCACTTCTGGGTTTCAGTAATAGCTCGTACCTCTGCTCATTTTAGAGTCGCTTCCATCACTTCTGGGTTTCAGTAATAGCTCGTACCTCTGCTCATTTTAGAGTCGCTTCCATCACTTCTGGGTTTCAGTAATAGCTCGTACCTCTGCTCATTTTAGAGTCGCTTCCATCACTTCTGGGTTTCAGTAATAGCTCGCACCTCTGCTCATTTTAGAGTCGCTTCCATCACTTCTGGGTTTCAGTAATAGCTCGCACCTCTGCTCATTTTAGAGTCGCTTCCATCACGTCTGGGTTTCAGTAATAGCTCGTACCTCTGCTCATTTTAGAGTCGCTTCCATCACTTCTGGGTTTCAGTAATAGCTCGTACCTCTGCTCATTTTAGAGTCGCTTCCATCACTTCTGGGTTTCAGTAATAGCTCGTACCTCTGCTCATTTTAGAGTCGCTTCCATCACTTCTGGGTTTCAGTAATAGCTCGTACCTCTGCTCATTTTAGAGTCGCTTCCATCACTTCTGGGTTTCAGTAATAGCTCGCACCTCTGCTCATTTTAGAGTCGCTTCCATCACTTCTGGGTTTCAGTAATAGCTCGTACCTCTGCTCATTTTAGAGTCGCTTCCATCACGTCTGGGTTTCAGTAATAGCTCGTACCTCTGCTCATTTTAGAGTCGCTTCCATCACTTCTGGGTTTCAGTAATAGCTCGTACCTCTGCTCATTTTAGAGTCGCTTCCATCACTTCTGGGTTTCAGTAATAGCTCGTACCTCTGCTCATTTTAGAGTCGCTTCCATCACTTCTGGGTTTCAGTAATAGCTCGTACCTCTGCTCATTTTAGAGTCGCTTCCATCACTTCTGGGTTTCAGTAATAGCCTACCTTATGTATCACTTTAGTAAAATTCATAAAATTCCATAAAACTGTACTAAATTGTGTTGCTTGTACATGATGTGTAATCCTTCCACAAGCTGTGCCTTTCCTACAATCATTTATGATGTGATTATTCACTTTTGTTTCAATTTTATGTGCCTGCTTACATTCTGGAGTGAAAAGTGTTTTTTTATGTGGATTTGGATATTTTTTTATGGTTGATGTAATATTGAATGACTGACAAATATCATCACACTGCTTAGTATTTTTAGCAAAAACACATCCAATAACCACATTCTGTTTACCTTTCAGCATCCAAGCCTGACAAATGGGCAAAAACGTTACCTGTACAGCATTGCCAACGTCTACAGCACAGAACATATGCGGAAACTGATGAAAAGACACTACCATAACGTGTTACATCAGAGCATCAAAGCAGGTTTGCAATATCTCATACACTTTCAAACTACCTGAATGGGAAGGGACAAAGATATTCTATATTTGATAAAACATTTTCTTTTCCACTGACACGACATTGCAGTACATTGTTATATATAAATCTCTCTTGGTTTCCTAGGTCCGAATGGATTGGGAGAAAACAGAACTCCACAGTTCAAAAAGAAGCACACATTTGAATCGGGCAGTAAGACAGATTCCCAATCTCTTGACAGTACCAAGCCAAGTCGAACCAGAGAAGCAGCTGCAGTACATTCTGGGAAGATCATCCTACCCAGCATTGGCAAGAGTCAGAAGAGGTGAAAAACCATTCCATGGAATCTATGTGAAATAAGAAATGCTTGGGAACAAGAGCATTCATTGAATAAATAGTCTGAAATTGTCTTTTAATATTGCATCATTATTTAATCTTGTCTTTTGTGACTTGATTTACAGGACAGCATCCAATACTTCAAATGAAAGAGGACCGAGAATACTTAACAAAAATGAATATGTGGCACGAAACACATCTCTGAAAGGCAGGTGTAACAAGGGTAAGTCTGCAGTGGGTGACAAAGATACCAAACTCACCAAGCTACCTTCTGTACCAGACTTTTATGCGCTCACTCAATACTATGAACTCTGGTTCAGCAAAAATGCACAAGGTAAATAAAAGTGAGTTGGTCAATATAGCTAATGCTACTGTTATACATTGTTATATTATAATTTAACACAGTGAACATGTGTGTGTGTTTAAAAACATTTTTATTTAACATTGACATCAAAAATATTTTTCATCAGCAAAACGATGGGAAGGGTCTCCAGAGAAGCAAGAAAAGACCGGAGAAGAGTTTCTGATTGAAAACATGAGTTCTCTCTCAATAGAGCAGGAAGAAATCTTCTCAGAGACCTTATCAGATGCATAATGAAACAAAGACTCCATATTTCAGGACTGAGATACAAAATAGTAGAATGGACCAGTAAGGATGTATGATAATGTAGTACATATACCACTATAAAATAAACCATTTAAAAACTGAAGTTTTAAATGTGATACTTTTAGCAGGAACACATTATTATAAACAAGCTAGCTATGTGTGACTTTTTTTTTACAATTAAAAATACAGCAAAACCAAAAACTGGTTTCTCTTTGAATTGACCTGAGAGACATTTGCAATTGTGCTGTATAATAGTCTACAGGTGTGCATGGGCATGTCTCCTCACCTCACAAGCAGCATTCCTATCAGTAGGGTTTTGTAACTGGATCATTGTCCTTCAACTTTGATAGCTCATCACCACATGGCCAGGGTTACATTGCACTGTCCACTGCCATGTTCAAGTGACAATTGATATTTCGAAACGTTCACTCCTGTATGAAATGAAAAACAAAGTCTGACTTAAATAAGATCCCGTTGGCATACCAATAGGTTACATTTTCAGACAGCAGAGCCTATTAACCAAAGATCTATATAGGTCTTTGTTTAACGGCAGATTATTTAACCTTCTTAATAATAATTTTGCTCATATCAATATTATTTCAAGAAACTCATCTTTGTTTCCGGTGCTGCTTAATTAAGGTATATAGGCCTACAGAAGAAGTCTCACACAGAGACCACTAGGTGGTGCCAACTAAACAGTTCTGGGGCACCCCTAGAGCGTTTAATATGTATGTTAATGAATGCGCCATATAATTAAAACATCGATATCCCTGATTGGATTAAAAATGCACCTATCAAAATCTGATGAGAAATTTTTACAATAAATCGTAATAGTGATAGGGACGTTTAAGATACGTGAAATGTGGCATGCCTGGCTTAAAAACTGGAACAGAGTAAAGCCAAACTAACTGGTAAGAGTTAAGCCAAATGCAAAAGTCTGTTGGCTTGCACTTTGTTCCCGCTGGTCGCATTCGCAGAACTGTTCTGTGGTCGCATCCCGCCACAGGTGTGGATAGCGTCGTGGGCGCGAGGTTACCAACTAACAGAATGCTAAGTAATACCAAGGTTATACCAAGGGTCAAGTCGAGATGTAACTGACGCGGCTATTATGAAGAGTGAAGACGTTAGTTTTTAATATGAACATACATAGTAAGGTTATCTAGCTAAAGGCAGAACAAAACAAAAAAAACCAAAATTTCTGTCACGAACATTGAGTGCCTAACCCAGAACATAGATAAGTTAACTAACCTAGCGTAACGTTCTAGCTATTAACTTAGTCAAAATGAAATGCGTCATTGAAGGAAACAACGTGAAAGGTAACGTTATGCTATGCTAAGTTAGGACATTTTGAGGAAAACTAACTATCCTAAGTATGTCATGTTACTTATACTCATAACGTTATATGAATTTGGCTTCGTAGTTTTCTAACGTAACTTAAGTTAAGGTAGCCTACTTTCGCTAATGTAGCTAATTAATTTTAGTAAGATGTTGCCCAAAAAATAACGTTATAACCACTTGTTTATTAAGTTACACAATGCAGCATGAAAAATGAATTTGTATGTCGCCCTGTTATTGGCAGTGTTTGGGAAGGCTCTTCATGCGCTGTCACGCATAGGCCATGAGATATGGCTGGACCCCCTGGAAAAAGGAGTAAGTGGCATCAAGAATAAGCAATAAACCTAGATTTCCGATAAAGACCTACTTTTTTCTGGTCAAAGTTATCTTGACAATGGTCATACAAAACAAATTAAAACCTGTTTTATGCAACATGAAGTTAATTAGGCCTATAATGTAAATTCAAATGACAGGTTATTTTATCAGTGGCTAAAGAATGGCATGCACCATTGATTGATGGATCCGGGAGGGAGTGACTCAGTTGAAGTTGTGTGGCAGTGTTCAGTTTTGTCCCCTCCCTTTTCCTCTGCAGTTGGCGGTGAGGTCAGTGAACATGGCCCACTCTGCCTACGCCTGCTTCCTTTTCTCACCACTGTTCTTCCAGCAGTACATACAAGGAGCAAAGCTACCTCATGACCCCAGCAACCCGAAGTGCAAACTGACCATGAAGGTACCGACCTGAATCGGTCCATTTCTGTGGACATTTGTTTTTGCTCTCACCCACAGGACAATAAACAAGGAGCATACAGTATTTCTTAATAAATAACCAAACAATACATGAAACAGTCCACAGTATAAAATCTAAATGGCAATAGAGACATTTCGGATGCATTGTTAAAAAGTGAAGAATGTATTAAAAGGCACTGGGTGATGTTTGGTAGGTTCAGTCGAAACACTTCACTGTGGACGAAGGAAATAAGGTATTACAACCTTATTTATGTCAGCTCACATCTGTAAAACCCGGAGGACCACCGACAAGCTTTTTTAAAAGTGTTTTTTAAAGACCATCTGCTGTGACTAAGATGTGTAGGGGGGTGCAGGGGTCTAAAAACGGTTATTGTACTGCAGAAAAGGAGGAGTGATGTCCAGTTGGAAAAATGAGCGAAAGGTATGACAGGTGTGGGCTTTCTGTGTTTCAGTCAGTGCTGCCACTTTTCCGTTGCCTAGCTACCATTGAGCGCAACGTGAAGAGGTGCAAAATATCCATCAACCTCACTGACAGCCGAGTGATTTTCCAGTTTTTCTGCAGGCATGGTAGGCCACCTTAAAAACATACAGAATAAGTCATAAGGTATCATTATATTCTGCATTATATAATTTATACTGCACTTCTTTTTATTTATTTTAATATATATACAGATCAAATCCAATCAAATTTTATTTATAGAGCACATTTCAGACAGAAGGCAACTGAATGTGCTTTACACAAGCAGTTCACAGAAACCATACAACGAAGATAATAAAAGTAACGTATGTACCATAAAATCTAAGTAAAACTATTTTTTTTCATTTAATCAAAAGCTGCACTGAAAAAATATGTTTTCAGTTTTTTCTTAAAACCCTGTAATGATCCAATATTTCTAAGGTCAACTGGCAGGTTAGTTTAAAGAGAGGGTGCGTAGAAACTGAAAGCTGCTTGCCCTACAGTTTTGGTTCTAACTTTTTGAATAATTAAAAGACCTGTGCCAGATGATCTAAGGCAGCGGTTCTCAAACTGTGGTCCGCGAGGGTACTGCAGGTGGTCCGTAGAAAAAAGAATGAATGAACGTGAATGTGTTTACTCACTATCTTGCAATAGAGGCCTGTCACATAGAACTAGAACTGTCGTTACCAATGGTTACAGGGACGCGCCGCCATTTTGGAGGGCCAACCCTAACAGAGACGCTTGACGTTACCACTGAACTAGTAGTGTTCGCTACTCCATGAAACGAGTTTCATGGTAACGCTACTATGATTGCTGTCCTACAATGACGAACTTCTGCACTGCGTACTGATGTGCGAATAAAACTGGGAAAAGGCGAAAATGTCCTTTTACATGATAATCTGAGTACTCACCATAGTAGCTAAACTACCAGGCAGGGTGAACGAACTAAATTTTACGACCGAAAGAAGAGACTGGTGGTTGAAAGCAGTGAGGAGTGAGCTGGATTTAGACAGCAACCAGGCTCGGATCGTTACAGCATAGGCTCGGATCATTAATGGTAAATTACGTTTTATGAACAAATTATAAAGTTAGCCAGTTAATATTGTGGCGAGCCATGGAGTCGGAGTCAGGTTTGCTTCAGGGTAATATTTTATTGAAGAGCACAATCTCTTATTTCTTCCTTCCTCAGCATACAGACAGAACAGACTACGCGCGCTGGACTGTAGCCAGCTTTATAGCCCCTGATATGCAAATGAGCATGCTAACAAAGGCGACCTCTAATAGGTGCCTTGCAGCTCACCTTAACCAATCACACGTAATCCCCTCAGTCATACTCAAAAACAACCGTTGGCCTCGCTCGAACATTCTATAGAGCGGACCTGGTTGAGCGCATGCTATCACATTTAGCTGAACTGTATACGACTGTTGTTTATCACAACAGTCGCCGTTCTGGCGGGAGGTTGTATTCAAATATTAACCGCCATTGTTACTGTACACGTCAGAGCTTCTGAACACGCTCTGATCATGTGATTACATCAACCATCATTCGTGCACTGGGTCTGCACAGCACAAGTACACATACACAATTCGATATACACAATAATTTACATCACTCGTAATCGCCCCGGATCGCCACAATATATACATAACTAGCTGGCCTAATGTACATTTATGTGCATTATTAATCGCTTGGTTTAGCTAACGTTATTAGCTATATCATTTGTGTGATCGACTGCAAAACATTAATGTTAACCTAATGCGATACGTCAAGCATATTGTGAACATCAAAACAGTGTTCATTTGAACTATTATTACATTGCTAGGGGTGCTACATTGTACGATGTCTCACAAATAGATTGGATAAACTGTAAACCTTAGCTACCTGTGTTGGCCAGGCAGGGTGCGAGCAATATGATAATCCAGAAGAGGGCGAAAAGAAAATGTAACGTTACGATATTAAGCACCAAATAACAATGTATTTGAAAGTAACGGTAAATGTACTTTATGTGTTGAACTGATTTGCCTTTTATGGTGTCTACAACTGAAGTTCCCTATCGGGAAAAAAGTTATTATATTCTATCCATCGAGCTAAAATGTTTTATTGCTGAAGTAGGCTATTGTAGCCTACCGTTAATACTTTAACATGCAACGTATCACTTTGCTCCCATATTAACTGCACAAGCACTTTACTTACCAAGGTGGTATACTACGAAGCAGTATTACTGAGTTAGTACTAGCTGGATAACTCAATAAAACCCAGAACAGCTCTTTTTACTTCAGTCCATGCATGTTCCAGATTTGGGAGGGTTCCGGGGTTTACTCTATTAATCTTGCTTCGTACGTATACCCCCCCCAATACTCCTTATAATATTTGTTTATGTTGGTATTATTAGAATATAATATAATAACTTTTATTTCCCGCTAGGGAACTTCAGTTGTAGCCCCAGCAACAACAAAAAAGACATAGACAGTGGGACCCACAACACACAAACATATCAAACAAAGACATCCAACAGAATCATTACATCCATGAAGTGAATGAAAGTGCAATACAGCCATGATTAAAAATAGCCCCCGCTGTCCCGAGATGTCCAGTGTCACCAAGCAGTCCAACGCACAAACTCCACATCCACGAATTTCCTCCATACATGCAGTGCCGCGGTCTCTGTACACCGGGGGTGCAATCACCTTAGACTTTACAGCCGTGGGTTCGTAACAATATATGTACTTATTTTTGCGGTTTGCATATGAGGTGGTCCGCGAAAATCCTTGATAATAAAAAGTGGTCCGCATAAACAAAAAGTTTGAGAACCCCTGATCTAAGGGATCTAATAGGTTCATAATCCAAGAACATATCACGTATGTCCCGTGGTGCTAGGCCATTAAGAGATTTGCAAACCAATAAAATAATTTAAAAGTCAATTCTGGAGCTAACAGGTAGCCAGTGTAATGACTAGGACAGGTTTAATATGTTAATTCTTTCTCGTCTTTGTTAAAACTCGTGCTGCTGCATTTTGTATTAGCTGCAGACGACCAATCTTTTTTTTTGAAAGACCTGAGAAAAGGGCATTACAATAATCTAGTCTACTTGAAATAAATGAATGCACATGTTTCTCTGCATCGTTCTGTGAAATGAAGCTCCGCACTTTAGCAATGTTTTTTAAATGATAGATGGCCACCTTCATCACATTTCTAACATGAGCCTCAAAGTCAGGTCAGACTCTAGGATTACTCCTAAGTTTCTTACTTGCACCTTGCTATTAAGTTTTACTCTCTGAGTCTTTGCACCAATTAATAAAATGTCAGTTTTATCTCCATTTAGTTTTAAAAAGCTGTGGGACATCCATAAACTTATATTTTCAAATAGCAAACTAGGAAACGCCAGTGTAAAGTCACTTCATAGGGTGTTGTCCAACCACAGTTTTTTATTAAACTGACTGCTGTTTATCTAGGTTTATATTTGTTGTCACATTTTCAACAGTTGCTTCCCTTTTTAAAAAATAAATAAAAATTGCCTTGAATTAATGGTGGCCATCACAATTCTGGAATATGTGCTTATACCCACTTTTGCCCTTTGCTGATGATGTTTTTCTTTTTTAAAATTTGTTTCTGATTTTTTCCCCTTTTTCTCCCAATTTGGTAGCCAATTGAACCCCTATTCTAATTCAATTCCCCCCCATGTAGCAACCGCTAGAGAACCACTGCTACACAACCCCGTCAATCGGTATTAGTAGTGGAAGTCGTGGCCATGTCCTCTACAGGACGTAGCTCCGCGAGCTCCTGACCGTGACACGCCCTAGGTCCCCGTGCGCAGCGATTCTCTCCGAGCCCCTCCCCCCACCCGGAAACAGCCGCCAATGGAGGCCTGTCACCTACGTCACAATTTGGCCAGACACGCCCACTTTTAACGCAAACCGCCTTACTGGAAGACCAAATGCTGGTGTTCCATAACGTTATGCAAACCAAACTAATAGGCTATCACATTTAATCGGGAGGTTGCTTAATTTCCCTTGATTGCCATCATCGGAATTTGCTTTGCGCAATGCTTACAGGTAGTTCAGCAATATACAAAATATACAGTGCACAACATAACGAAACAATTTCTCAGTTTGGCGGTGTACAGAGACCGCGGCACTGCATGTATGGAGGAAATTCGTGGATGTGGAGTTTGTGCGTTGGACTGCTTGGTTACACTGGACATCTCGGGACAGCGGGGGCCATTTTTAATCATGGCTGTATTGCACTTTCATTCACTTGATTTATGTAATGATTCTGTTGGATATCTTTGTTTGATATGTTTGTTTGTGTGTTGTGGGTCCCACTGTCTATGTCTTTTTTGTTGTTGCTGGGGCTACAACTGAAGTTCCCTGCCGCGAAATAAAAGTTATTATATTCTATTCTAATAATACCAACATAAACAAATATTATAAGGAGTATCGCGGGGGTGTACGTACGAAGTAAGATTAATTATAGTAAACCCCGGAACCCTCCCAAATCTGGAACACGCATGGGCTGAAGTAGAAAGAGCTGTTCTGGGTTTTATTGAGTTATCCAGCTAGTACTAACTCAGTAATCCTGCTTTGTAGTATACCACCTTGGTAAGTAAAGTGCTTGTGCAGTTAATATGGGAGCAAAGTGATACGTTACATCAGTGGTTACCAATAGGCGGCCCGCGGGCCACATCCGGCCCGCCAAAGCTTCCCATCCGGCCCGCCAGATAATTTTGAGTTTTGAAAAAAAAAAATATATTCTTTAAAAAAAAAAAAAAAAAATGCGTTTTTTTTTTTTACAATATCGAACCGACAGTCCCACGTATCGGCTATAATGTCTGAATAGAGAATCTACCCACACCCGAAGAATGCTCATTGTACTTTTATCCATGTTGAGAGTGAATGACACGCACAGACAGTAGTGAATCAGTGGACAACGTGTGGTGCTGAAATAGCCAACATGTGGTGTTTGTTTTGAAAAACGCGGAAGCGGATGCACACCCGCGGTACATACGTTAAATAAACGAAGTTTGTAAAAAGGCGATTGCACCCCCCCCCCCCCCCCCCCCCGTCAACAAAAATTATTGATGGCTTCCCCCCCCCACGTCAAAACAAACATTATTGATTGCACCCCCTCCCCCCCCCGTCAACAATTACAATCGTGGTCCGCGAAAGATACAACCGGCCCTTTGAGTGCAACCATAACGCTAATTTGGCCCGAGGGCAAATTTAATTGGCCATCCCTGCGTTACATGTTAGGTAGGCTACAGTAGCCTACTTCAGCAATAAAACATTTTAGCTCGATGGATAGAATATAATAACTTTTTTTCCCGATAGGGAACTTCAGTTGTAGACACCATAAAAGGCAAATCAGTTCAACACATAAAGTACATTTACCGTTACTTTCATTATTACTTTCAATATCATTCATTATTCATTATTGCTTAATATCGTAACGTTACATTTTATTTTCGCCCTCTTCTGGATTCTCATATTGCTCGAACCCTGCCTGGCCAGCACAGGTAGCTAAGGTTTACAGTTTATCCAATCTATTTGTGAGACATCGTACAACGTAGCACCCCTAGCAATGTAATAATAGTTCAAATGAACACTGTTTTGATGTTCACAATATGCTTGACGTATCGCATTAGGTTAACATTAATGTTTCGCAGGCGTAGCAGTCGTTCACACAAATGATATAGCTACGTTAGCTAAACCAAGCGATTAATTCACTTTTAATTTTCTAACATTAAGATAATGCACATAGATGTACATTAGGCCAGCTAGTTATGTATATATTAACTGGCTAACTTTATAATTTGTTCATAAAGCGTAATTTACCATTAATGATCCGAGCCTATGCTGTCTAAACCCTGCTCACCCTTTCAACCACCAGTCTCTTCTTTCGGTCGTAAAATTGAGTTCGTTCACCCTGCATGGTGGTTTAGCTACTATGGTGAGTCCTCAAATTATCATGTAAAAGGAGATTTTCGCCTTTTCCCAGTTTTATTCGCACATCAGTACGCAGTGCAGAAGTTCGTCATTGTAGGACAGCAATCTTAGCGTTAGCATGAAACTCGTTTCATGGAGTAGCGAACACTACGAGTTCAGTGGTAACGTTAAGCGTCTCTGTTAGGGATGGACCTCCAACATGGCGGCGCGTCCCTGTAACCATTGGTAACGACAGTTCTAGTTCTATGTGACAGGCCTCCATTGCTGCTTCCACAGGGCGCCGGCCACGCTCGGATATGGCAGGACCGGGGCGCGAACCCCGATCCTCGGAGCACAAGCTTTTACCGTTGAGCTAACGCGGCAGCCCCCGCTGATGATGTTTTTCAATTGGAGTCCCAAGCTGACGTCACCTTAGACGCCACTGCTTATGAAACATCAGGAAGATGGTCACTGGAGCTCCCATCAAATGTGCCTCAACAATCACTCAGTTACAGAGGTCTCCTCTTACAGCCAGGCAGATTTTTAAATTTAATCTGATGGAGAACATCAAGATCAATTAAAAATGATGTTCCCTAGCCTACATAACTAGTGTCCCACAGAAAATTAAGATCAAAGTTTTAGTTAATCCCTAAATTCCTTTTTTTGGAAAGGCATAATTTATCATTTGTAGTAATTGAAATAATTACACTCTTGCACTGTATAGACAGAAGACAAGCTGTAAGGTAGTCTAAATCAGCATCAGTTATGTTAGCAGAATTATCTTTCTGATTATTCTTTTCAGATATGGTCCAATTATGGCAAGCCGTTTTAACATTTATTCCTCGAGACTTACTAGTAACTATTCATTAGATACTAGTACTTATTCTTTAGTTACTAGTAACTATTCAAATAGTTACTAGTATCTATTTCAGTTTTACTAGTAACTATTCATTAGATACTAGTACTTATTCTTTAGTTACTAGTAACTATTCCAATTGTTACTAGTATCTATTTCAGTTTTGATAGTACCTATTAATTAGATACTAGTACTTGTTTTTTAGTTACTAGTAACTATTCCAATAGTTACTAGTAACTATTCCATTTTTACTAGTACAATATTTTTAGATACTAGTACTTATATTTTAGTTACTAGTATCTATTCAGACGAAAGATATCTCCAACCCAGTAAGTACTAGTAACATTGACAACGTGATATCTACGTGGCATGTAAATTGGCTGCTAAATATTAATGAGGAATATTTACTAGTAACTAAAGAATAAGTACTAGTATCTAATGAATAGTTACTAGTAAGTCTCGAGGAATAAATGTTAAAACGGCTTGCCATATCGGCAAGCCGTTTTAACATTTATTCCAATTGCCGGACCCTGCTGTGTGCCGAGTCGACCACTGGGTGGCTTCTCGCTTGCAATTCAATACAATTTGACAGTATTCCAAAGTCCAAAATTGGCAGAAATCCTAGCAGGGAAATATAGTGATGTTTTCACAACGAAACATAAGTTATGTTTGCACAAATATACAGCTTTTCATACCCAAGAAAGAACGGAAGAAATCCGTTATAAAATAGCCTATAGGGCCTACAATAGACGAATGCACTGCACTATTATATTACCGACTAAAAGACCTAAAAACTACATCTTTAGCTTATATTACACTAATAAACGTAACACGGTGATACTCAATTGTGTTAGTCTGATTATCAAACCAAATTAATTAAACAAATTAGCTCTATTGAAGGACTGTCTGAATGATGTTCAGAGCTGGCTATCTCAAAATTTCCTCCAGCTCAACCCGGATAAAACTGAGGTTTTAATCATAGGCCCCACGCATGTCTCTGATTTAATTCAGTCTAATTTAGGCTCTCTTGCCCTAAATGTAAAATCTGTTTTTAGAAATCTTGGGTGTGATTTTTGATCAACATCTTAACTTTGAGTGTCCCATAAAGAAATCAGTCCAGACATGCTTCTACCAACTGAGGAACATCTCCAAAATCAGAAAAATATTGTCTTTTGAAGATACAGAGAAAATTGTACATGCGTTTGTGTCATCACGCATAGACTATTGCAACTCGCTGTATAGTTTCCTGGGACGCAAAACTATGGTCCGGCTCCAAGTGGTGCAGAACGCAGCCGCCAGGCTATTAACTGGGACAAATAGGAGAGAACATATTACCCCTATTCTAGCATCCTTACACTGGCTCCCAGTTACTTTTAGAGTTGATTTTAAAATTTTACTAATTACTTTTAAAGCATTAAATGGTTTAGCACCTGCCTATATAGTTGAGCTTCTTACCCCGTACTTACCAAACTGCTAATCAGAATCTGTTGGTTGTTCCAGATTCTAGGCTAAAGACGAAGGGTGACTGTGCCTTCTCAGTGGTTGCACCTAGACTCTGGAACAGCCTCCCACTCAACTTAAGAACTGCAAACTCAGTATGCACTTTCAAAAATAACCTGAAAACTCACCTTTATAAACTAGCTTTTACTTTAAAAATTATTATTTTATTAATTTATTAATTTATTCTTCTCTTTTTTATTATCTTGTATTTCTGTATACTTATTGTTCCTGTTCTTCTGTTTGTTATATATATTTTGTCATTTTCCTTTGCCTGTCAAAGCACCTTGTATCCTTGCATTAGAAAGGTGCTATACAAATAAAGTTATTATTATTATTATTACAACATTAACATAGCCTACTTATAAGGCTATAGGGCAATAACATTAACGAAAAGCAACAAGTACAACTTTATTCAGCCAACGATGGATCCACAGTTAACGTGCAACATAACACTTGTATTCTTCAAAAATTTGGATAAATAAATAAATTGGCAATAATATTAGTAATATAATAATAATAATAATAATGAAAAAATGGCCTACAGATCGTAAATTAGCCTCCGCATGGCCGACAAAATAGCCTGAAATCGAAAACCAATAGGCTAAAAACTAAGCCGATGAAACTAAAAGCATGAGCCTTTATTTAAGATAGAATACGAAAAATTTGTTTTTCCATAGTTCTAATAAAAATAAACTAAGACAATCGTCTGGCATGATGGGATCTGTTGAGAACGGCCTCCTTCAGTAGCCTACGAGAAACAGTATGAAATACAATAAGCACGCGCTGCTCATCAAAGATGCGAGAGCAGACGATATGGTTTCTTTTTTTATTTTACAATATTACAGAATATAATATGGAATATTATTACAGAATATAATATTAGGCTACAGAATTTAAAATATATAATATAATACAGAATATAATATTAGGCTACAGAATAAAATAAAAAAATGTGATCGGGTCCTCACGGGCAAATCAGTTTCACATGTGCTTACCCGAGACCCGCGGCTATTATATCAGTTCCGACCCGGACCCGTGAGACAAGTCAGAATTTTGGACCCGTGTCCGCTCGGGTCTCGGGTATTCGGGTGGACCCGTGAAGACCTCTAATTCGCGTAACCATACCGCCCTCTACTGACGAGAATGAGAACATATTTTCTCCTATTTATAGCCCACAATTACATTAAAAGAGTTTGTAGATGAGCTGTATTTAATGTCTAATGAAATACAATGAACAGCACCACCTGAACTATGGATCATGAAGAAGCATGTAAATTAATTAACCAAGTCTATGTGGAGACATGCATGCACAATAGGCTAGACGCAAACACATTCTAGCTGAAAGAAAGACATACAGCCCAAATAGTTAGTACAGCCTAAAAAAAAGGGAAATACGCGAACAGTTTTTCTTTTGCCATGACATTTGTGAAAGACAAACCAGAGCGTTGCAGCGAGGGACGCTATAGCAGGCAACAACAGTAAACAACTTTCTTGTTCAATCTGTGCTTTACTCCAGTTTGACTTTCACAAATGTCATGGCAAAAGAAAAACTGTTCGCGTAGCTCGAAGCGTCCACGTTCGCGTATTTGCCAGAGGTAGGCTATGTTTCGGCCCTAACGTTGGCTAACAAGCTTAATTGGACAACGCATATTTCCCAGAAATCTTAGCCAGAAAGAAAACAATAAATAGCCTACTACTAAGAAATTAGCCTACCAGAGATTATTTTTCTTATTAATATTATAATTAAAAGTGTTTGCCGTAAACTACATTGTCTGCAGACTAGTGTAGGCATGTTCCGAGGCGATTGTAATTTTTCTAAGTGACTAACCATGACACTGATATGTTTGGGGAATTAAAGGTTTATAAATGCGATTTCTTCAGCTCTTTCAGCTTCTAATAGGCTATCATTCATTCGAATGTTTTATTGTAAATTCTTAATTGTTCTAGTAGTTAATTTTATGGTGACATTATGTTATGTGTGAAAAGGATAAACTGAACAGAGCTGACGAGAAGAAATTAATGAAGACATAATAAAGAAATGTTGGCCGGCGAGTGTTGAGAGTTCGGTTTCCAGTGAGTCATGACCGCAAGAGCAAAGCAGACAAATGTTTTTTGTCGGAATTTGTGTGAGATTAACACATGTAGCCAATTGCACAGTGATTTATATAAATTATTTTTTACATTAATGCAACAACGCGATGTTAACCAGATGATATTCTGCGTTAAAACTTTTTTCTTTGCTTGACAAATGGCCATCGTAGCTAGCCTGCATTCTGCCGTGGTGTCCAGTGACTGAATTGAAAGTGAAACATTGAACGGTTAATATTTGAAACGTTGCCTTTGCAATAAAAATACGTTTGTTAATGTGAAAATAATAACAGTGTAATAAATCAAAAGTATTTAACAGTTGCACATTGTTTTTGTCGAAAATAAACTTGTGCCCTGTTCAATCCTCTGTTTAGCGATTTTATTGGCGGTTGGCAAACCGGAGAGCATGCTGGATGTTTATGGCAAGCCGTTTTAACATTTATTCCTCGAGACTTACTAGTAACTATTCATTAGATACTAGTACTTATTCTTTAGTTACTAGTAACTATTCCAATAGTTACTAGTATCTATTTCAGTTTTGATAGTAACTATTCATTAGATACTAGTACTTATTCTTTAGTTACTAGTAACTATTCCAATAGTTACTAGTATCTATTTCAGTTTTGATAGTAACTATTCATTAGATACTAGTACTTATTCTTTAGTTACTAGTAACTATTCCAATAGTTACTAGTATCTATTTCAGTTTTACTAGTAACTTTTCATTAGATACTAGTACTTATTCTTTAGTTACTAGTAACTATTCCAATAGTTACTAGTATCTATTTCAGTTTTGATAGTAACTATTCATTAGATACTAGTACTTATTCTTTAGTTACTAGTAACTATTCCAATAGTTACTAGTATCTATTTCAGTTTTGATAGTAACTATTCATTAGATACTAGTACTTATTCTTTAGTTACTAGTAACTATTCCAATAGTTACTAGTATCTATTCCATTTTTACTAGTAAGAAATTGAGATTTTTTGCAATTGAATTCTATGGGGCTCTGCGGTTCAGATATCAACTATTTGCTTCTGACTAGTAACTATTCCAATAGTGACAAGTATCTATTTCAGTTTTACTCGTAACTATTCATTAGATACTAGTACTTATTCTTTAGTTACTAGTAACTAAAGAATAAGTACTAGTATCTAATGAATAGTTACTATCAAAACTGAAATAGATACTAGTAACTATTGGAATAGTTACTAGTAACTAAAGAATAAGTACTAGTATCTAATGAATAGTTACTATCAAAACTGAAATAGATACTAGTAACTATTGGAATAGTTACTAGTAACTAAAGAATAAGTACTAGTATCTAATGAATAGTTACTATCAAAACTGAAATAGATACTAGTAACTATTGGAATAGTTACTAGTAACTAAAGAATAAGTACTAGTATCTAATGAATAGTTACTATCAAAATTGAAATAGATACTAGTAACTATTGGAATAGTTACTAGTAACTAAAGAATAAGTACTAGTATCTAATGAATAGTTACTAGTAAGTCTCGAGGAATAAATGTTAAAACGGCTTGCCATATCGGCAAGCCGTTTTAACATTTATTCCCATTGCCGGACCCTGCTGTGTGCCGAGTCGACCACTGGGTGGCTTCTCGCTTGCAATTCAATACAATTTTACAGTATGCCAAGTCTATTCCAAAGTCCAAAATCGGCAGAAATCCTAGCAGGGAAATATAGTGATGTTTTCACAACGAAACATAAGTTATGCTTGCACAAATATACAGCTTTTCATACCCGAGAAAGAACGGAAGAAATCCGTTATAAAATAGCCTAGGGCCTACAATAGACGAATGCACTGCACTATTATATTACGACTAAAAGGCCTAAAAACTACATCTTTAGCTTATATTAGACTAATAAACGCAACAAGGTGATAATCAATCATGTTAGTCTGATTACAACATTAAGATAGCCTACTTATAAGGCTATAGGGCAATAACATTAACGAAATGCAACAAGTACAGCTTTATTCAGCCAACGGTGGATCCACAGTTAACGTGCAACATAACACTTGCATTCTTCAAAAATTTGGATAAATATTAGTAATATAATAATAATAATAATGAAGAAGAAATGGGCTACAGATCGTAAATTAGCCTACGCATGGCAAATTGTAGCCGACAAAATAGCCTGAAATCGAAAACCAATAGGCTAAAAACCAAGCCGATGAAACTAAAACCATGAGCCTTTATTTAAAAGTGTTTGCCGTAAACTACATTGTCTGCAGATTAGTGTAGACTACAGGCATGTTCGGAGGCTATTGTAATTTTTTAAAGTGACTAACCATGACACTGTTATGTTTGGGGAATTAAACGTTTATAAATCCGGTGTCTTCAGCTGTTGTAGCTTCTAGCAGGCTATCATTAATTTTTAATTGTAAATTCTTAATTGTCCTAGTAGTTCATTTCATGGTGACATTATGTTATGTGTGAAAAGGATAAACTGAACAGAGCTGACGAGATAACATAATAAAGAAATGTTGGCCGGCGAGTGTTGAGGGTTCCGTTTCAACACTGAGTCATGACCGCAAGAGCAAAGCAGACAATGTTTTTTGTCGGAATTTGTGTGAGATTAACACATGTAGCCAATGGCACAGTTATTTATATATATTTTTTTACATTAATGCAACAACGCGATCTTAACCAGATGATATTCTGCGTTAAAACTTTTTTCTTTGCTTGACAAATGGCCATCGTAGCTAGCCTGCATTCTGCCGTGGTGTCCAGTGACTGAATTGTTTCACGTGATGTCAGTGTCCGTCTGACTTTCAGCATTTCGCTGTAGTACAAGTGAAACATTGAACAGTTAATATTTGAAACGTTGCCTTTGCAATAAACATACGTTTATTAATGTGAAAATAATAACAGTGTAATAAATCAAAAGTATTTAACAGTTGCACATTGTTTTTGTCGAAAATAAACGTCTGCCCTGTTCAGCTCGAACCCCCAATCCTCTGTATAGCGATTTCATTGGCGGTCGGCAAACCGGAGAGCATGCTGGATGTCTGCCTCATGTTTATGCATTCACTCATTTGAATGAAGATATCTCCAAATTAAGATATCTCCAAATATATTTTTACTAGTTGTTATTCGAGTTGAGGATATCTCCAATTTAATAGATACTAGTTGTTATTCCGATCTAGATATCAACTATTTGCTTCTGACTAGTAACTATTCCAACAGTGACTAGTATCTATTTCAGTTTTGATAGTAACTATTCATTAGATACTAGTACTTATTCTTTAGTTACTAGTAACTATTCCAATAGTTACTAGTATCTATTTCAGTTTTGATAGTAACTATTCATTAGATACTAGTACTTATTCTTTAGTTACTAGTAACTATTCCAATAGTTACTAGTATCTATTCCATTTTTACTAGTAAGAATGTTAATTGAACTATCAAATAGTCATTTTGACTAGTCATTACCGATGACGAGTAAAACAGAAATAGTTACTATCAAAACTGAAATAGATACTAGTAACTATTGGAATAGTTACTAGTAACTAAAAAATAAGTACTAGTATCTAATGAATAGTTACTATCAAAACTGAAATAGATACTAGTAACTATTGGAATAGTTACTAGTAACTAAAGAATAAGTACTAGTATCTAATGAATAGTTACGAGTAAAACTGAAATAGATACTAGTCACTATTGGAATAGTTACTAGTCAGAAGCAAATAGTTGATATCTGAACCGCAGAGCCCCATAGAATTCAATTGCAAAAAATCTCAATTTCTTACTAGTAAAAATGGAATAGATACTAGTAACTATTGGAATAGTTACTAGTAACTAAAGAATAAGTACTAGTATCTAATGAATAGTTACTATCAAAACTGAAATAGATACTAGTAACTATTGGAATAGTTACTAGTAACTAAAGAATAAGTACTAGTATCTAATGAATAGTTACTATCAAAACTGAAATAGATACTAGTAACTATTGGAATAGTTACTAGTAACTAAAAAATAAGTACTAGTATCTAATGAATAGTTACTAGTAAGTCTCGAGGAATAAATGTTAAAACGGCTTGCCATAGTCCAATGGCATAGAGTAAACAGTAGAGGGCAGTGGATCCTATCGAGTTAGTTAATTCTCCTCCAGAATTAACTCTCAATGTTGATGAGTGCGGAAAGGGGAACGTTTGTATTTTTCTATTCTTCCTCTCTGCCTTGGTTATACACTTTAGTACACATCCACATCTTAATCACATTGCACAGTGTGCCAATACTGTTATTGAATATGTCTTTATTGAATGAATGAATGAATGAATGTGTTGCTTACAGAATATGTTAGTACAGAATGCGCTATGTTGCATGACACAGGTATCACCAAAACGCACAATCTGGGTTTCCAGGAGTGTGAGCCCCTCCAGGCTGTCTTTCCGGTTCATCTCTGTCCCAATGTTCTAAAGGCCCAGGCCAGGTGAGAAGCTCGTTGGTGAGACTTGTCTATGTAAGTGAAGACAATTAGGATTTTTTGAATATAGTATTTTATAAAATAAACAGTTTTTCTTATTGTACATTATGTGTGTGGATGTGAGGAGGTATCACCTGAAAAGTAGTTGTGGAATATGCTAAAACCACTGGCCTGGCACCACTCAGTTGATTAAATTATTTGTCAAATAGTGGTGAAATTAAATTAAGTAGAAGAAATACAGTCACCTCACTTTCCTTTTGATTGTGTGATTTTAAAATGTTTTTTTTTAATGGAAAAATATAACAGACAGGAAAAATTGAGGAAAATGAAGACCAATTTTCTTTGATTGTATTTTTTAGACGGAAGCTGCATTTCAGAGGTAGCTCTGTCAGTAAGCTGTGAAAATGACATAATAACAGTCCTGCCTTCTTTTTCTCACCCGTTGTTTTTATTATTTTATTTTAAGCAGACTTCTTTGTGACATTGTAATGCACTTTCCTGTCTACCAAGAGGAGGTCACTCTGACACTGTCTCCCATGAGGGTGAATGTGAGGAATTTCTACGAAGAGGATAAGGGTTAGAAATATTTCCATCTCATTGTTTCATGCTGCTTGTATATGTGTTGACTAATTATTTTTGTTAAGCTATTAACCTTTGTGTTTCAAAAGCGGTCATGTTTTGAACTGGGTTAAAAGATTGCAAAGTGTCTTAGAAAAATGGCTGCTGGTGCTTGCATTGTGTCTGGTCTCATGACAGCCTGTTTATTTGGGAGCAGAGCTCATGAAGGCCATGTACACGGAGATGTCCCTGAACCCAGAGGAGTTTGACTATTTCCAGGTTGGGGTGGACTCAGAAATAACCTTCTGTCTGAAGGAGCTGAGGGTAAGGGGTTATTTTACGAAGGGTAGTATATTTTTATGAGGGCTTATTTATGACTTGAATGTTCAGGAGAAGTTTTACCTATGTATCATATTGCGGGCCTCCAGCAGTGTGGTATAATGGTTAAGGAACTGGGTTTGTAACCGAAAGGTTGCCGGTTCGATTCCCAGGTTGGACACTGCCGTTGTACCCTTGAGCAAGGTACTTCACCTGCATTGCTTCAGTATATATCCAGCTGTATCAATGGATACTATGTATAAAATGCAAAATAAATGCTGTGTAAGTCGCTCTGGATAAGAGCGTCTGCTAAATGCCTATAATGTAATGTAAAATATTGGCTTGACCTCCCCAAAAAACTCCAGTTTTTTCTCGCAAATAGAAACTGAAATCACAAATCACAAATGGGCACGAGTCCCTCCTCTCACACCAGGGCATGTTGGACAGGGGATGTGGGCTTCTTGTTGCTGACGACCAAACACAATACTGAACTATATGCTTGTATGAAATCAGTCCTTCAACAGTAAGACGGTTACAAAAAATATTCCAAGAAAAGAAACAGAACAAAAAACAAAAAAATGACATAAAGATTGTGCAATAAAAAGGGAAGCCTGTAAAAATAGTTGATTGAGGTATAAAATGTAAGTCTTTGATCATTTTTAATAGTATAATCCCAGATTTTTTCCTGCTCAGTTTATTCATCCTTCAGGTTACGTGGCATCCCTTCATTGACATCAGCATCTGAAAATTAGTTAATTGTCCCTTCAACTAAATTGCTCTGTGTTCTTCTATTTTATGGCTCTGAGGAATTTTCACCTTAAGACCTCTGATTGGGCTTACATCCTATTGCTGGGGTATAATGATGGCACACTCTAGGCTCCAAAGGCACCTCATTCCCCTGTGATTTTTGGGTAGTGCACTGGGCATTAATCATGGGATAGCAGGCTACCTACTGCTTGATCAATTTGCACTCCCTGTCCCCTGACCTTTACCCTGGTTTTCCCAGAGCGCACTTGATCAGCACATGGCAATGGAATCCCCACTTAGCGCAGGTGCCGACTACATGGCAAAGCCATGC
This sequence comes from Ilyophis sp. 1 JC-2022, assembly GCA_022702515.1. Taxonomy (NCBI): domain Eukaryota; kingdom Metazoa; phylum Chordata; class Actinopteri; order Anguilliformes; family Synaphobranchidae; genus Ilyophis; species Ilyophis sp. 1 JC-2022. The sequence goes on along the minus strand of CM040404.1, from coordinate 22,608,881 downwards.
GAAGCATCCGGCATGATCCGCTGCGTGATTCCGTCTCGCCCTGATTCCGTCACGCAGGTGGACCCGGCTTCGCATAATTGAGCTGCCTACCTGTCACGTTGAGTTACAAGGTCATTTGCTGCATTTGACACTGGTGCCAGGGCTTTAGAGCACAGCATCACATGACTAGCCTTTTCCTGGTGATTTACCATGCCCTCTGACACCGGGGTTCAGTGAAACCAGCAACGTTAATCCGTCCTCTGTTTACTGTGGGTCTTGACATGGCGTTTGTTGTTTTAGTTTTTTTACTCTACATATTACTTGCACTATGCCCTAGTTACTTTAAAAAATAATTTAACAGCTTTTCACAACTTAATTTATTCTCCAATTGTAAATGCCCAGTCGTGACTGTAAACCTGTACCATTGCTGCAACATCCACTAACAATTTGGGGGATGAACATAGCTTGCCAACTACAGCCCTCCCTCCCTGGATGACACAAAGACCACTTACACATTACCTCACGAGACACACTGCCGCAATTGGTATTGACCAGTTCTGGACCATGGAGTGCCTCACTGCAACAAGAACCAGTGCTTAGGATAGATATGCCACCTCAGAGCTCCCACCGTTAAGTTTGATAAAGGAATCTCTGTCGTTAAGGGGTTGCTGTCCTTTGCTGAGTCCTACTGTCTGCCTGTAGCCATCCACTTCGGATCACCAGGGAAGTAAGTCATTTCTTCCTGTACATATTTTAAATATTGTATAATTATGATGATAATAATGGGTTGTTGGGTGGCTCATCCTGTTAAGGCATTTTCCTAGTGCATAGATGGGCCTCCCGATCTTGTATTGAATCCGGATGGTCAGCAGCCCTGTAGCGTGACACACGATTGGCTCTAGCATCACCCAGGGATTCAGTCGGCTGGGATGACAGCATCTCATCGTGCACCAGTGATTCCCACAAATATTTAATTTGAGCTGCACATGAAACATCTTCCTTCAACTTGCGTAAACTTCCCTCAACCTTGTGAACTGTGGTGTGATAAAAAGTGCCAGCTGACGTCATGCTTCGGCCGGAGAGCACATACTTGGCTGCACTCTCCCGTATTGACAGCAGAGGATGTGATGGATGCTGCAGCATGAGCATGTTTAGGCATTCCAAATTTGGTAGAAAGAAGGGAAGGAGGATTAGAGATAATATACATTTTAAAAAATTACCTTATTTGTATAGCCTCTTTCATATGTTGAAATTGTTGCTCAAAGTGCTTGACAGTGCAGGTCAGAAATAGCATTGCAGTGAAGGCTGTGAGCTCCCTGTTTCTGCTCAGATACTGGCTTCTGCCAAACACGTTAGTCCATTTGAGCCTAAGGAAGTTGCTATCTTGTCCTGTGAATTATCCACTTTATTGTGTGACCTCCAGGAGCCTGAGGTGTGTGGGCCGCTCAGACTGTGTAAGAGAGCTGAGAATCTCAGGTTTAGGATTAGTTACCCACATGCAGGGTAAACTCAGCGACAGGTGCTGGAAAGAGACGATTAAGCAAAGGTCAGCGTGTGAGCGGAGTGTAAATACAGGTTCCCGTGGGTGTTGATAAGGTTTTTGAGACTGCTGCCCTTCTGCATTCTCAGGCCGGTGTCCTTCTCTGTGGTGGACATGGTGCTGGAGGCGAGCGTGGTGCTAGCCACCCTCACTGACCCAGAGAGCAGAAACCCCTCCCAGGCTCCAGGGCCCCAGGAAGAGGCCAGGACACCTGCTGCGCCAGGGTAACCCCGTCTCCGCCCTCCTCACCTCCTCACCTCCTCCACTGCCTCCACCCGCAGAGCTTTTGCCGGAGGTCACGCATTAGAGAGCGTCTTATAGAGGCCGAATGTCCTCTCAGTTCTACTGTACAATAAAGGGCAGTCTGTGAATGTACAGGGCTACTCTCTGTCATTCGATGAAGCGGAACGCCAGCGCACTCACGCAAGCGCGAATGACCACTACAACTTGCACGACCTCACGCGACTCCACGCAGAAAGGCGCCAATAATTTGACACTAAAAGCTTAAAAGTTTTTAAAAAGAGCTCCTTCAGCTTTTTTGTTTCCTCCACTGCCTTGTTTCTGCAGGGCTGAACGCAGGGCTTTACCACAGATCTGTGGCGGATGAAGGTGTCTGTCTATGTGGGCCAAGGCTGTACTGTGACAGGGCTCTGAGAGCCTGACAGCATGTAAGCCTCGTAACTGCTAGCCTGTGCTGTGATGTCAGAGCGGCTCTCCGCTGCTCCATCCGTATTAGCGTCTGCACTCGGAGAAGAGGCTTGCACTGGTCCCAGCCGGCTCTGCTGCGCATCACAGCACATCTGGGTTGCCCACGCACACTGCAGTCGAGCTGAAATCGCTCAGTGCTGATGCTGCACCCATACACACTCAGATTTTACACATTCTGTGCATGTTTAAAAAAAAAATTGACATTCATATAGTTAGTACAATTCTGGTAGGACATCTATTTTCCACCTGTTTTAATGATGTTTTTTGTTTTGCATAAATAATTTTTATTTGCTTCTATCAAAGGATTATTTTTTCTTTTTTGCAATCTGAATATAGCCTCTTTAATCTATTGTTGAGGGATTTTTCAGCTTAAGGTGGTATTTGTAAAGACTCACATGAACAGCTGAATCCCCTGTGATTTTTTTGTTCACAATAGCAGTGTTAACACCGACTCCTCAGAAAGAAAGGAGCTCCTTTAAATTTAGGTCTCAGTTCAACTGCAGTACAACAGAAACCCTAAAATACACCAGGGATCCAGGAAAAGCAGCATTCATTATATAACAGCACCAATAATTACAGATTGCGGCCCTTTCTACCTGACGCAAGATGACATGATGGCCACCCCCACTCTTTGTACTGTGAGGGGCTTAATTTCTCACCACATGGTATTCATGAGGGTGTCGTGAGTCTGAAAGTCCATTAACATTTTTTTAAAAGTGATATTTAACTGTAGAATATTAAATTCTATAAAAGGAACAAATCAAAATCGGTTAAATGTGTAATCGCATTGTGAAATTGTGTACACCAAATACATTTATCATATATGTTTTTGTTTTTTTAAAGGAGAGAGGACAAAACCTAGCCTGGGTATCTGGCAGTGGTGTTGCCCATGTCTCAGACCAAAGCTTCCCAGTAGTGGTTTGCTTTTTGGTGCCAGGGTTAGGGTTAGGGTTAGACCAAAGCTTCCCAGTAGTGGTTTGCTTTTTGGTGCCAGGGTTAGGGTTAGGGTTAGACCAAAGCTTCCCAGTAGTGGTTTGCTTTTTGGTGCCAGGGTGTGTCCCTATCCAGACCCTTTTCACAAGCGACTGCTGCACAGGTCGGCACATCCACTGAATTTTTGTTAACATATTTTTATAGATATTTTCACAAGTATACTTAAAACCAGAGGGGCATTCAACCACAGACAATACAACAACAGGATACATAGAAAAACTAAAGAAAAATCATGGTCTTTGCCAAGCATAAATATTACAAGATTATTTTTGCTATGAAAAATGAATAGTTAAAAAAAGATTCCTAATAGTGCATGTAGCATTAGACCATGCATTCAATGTGTTTACACTGCCTTGTTGAGTACTGCTGTGGACTGCTGTAAAATACATATATTCAGGCACGTTGGTTGATGAGTGTTGAGTGTATTTTTTCCCTAGTGAGGGAATAAATAGGCGAGCGAAGTGAAGAGAGACCTAACTAAACTGGGCGATTGCGTGAGGGAGTGCTGGGGGGGGGGGATCGCATGACATGGCCTCAGCTGCGGAAAGCAGCGTGGAAGATACTGATGACTGTAATCAAATGTGACTTTTTTGTTTATTTTAAACCCGGTGAAAAACAGCCCCCTGTGGTTATGCTAGGCATGTGAAGTTCAGAGACTTTGGCAGCCACGTGCAGGTGAATAGAGAGGGGAAGAGCTCTGCAGCTTACTGCCAGCACTGGCAGTCACGCTAGAGGTTATTCAGAGGAGGGGCGTGGTTTTCTTCACCGCTCCCTCTCACACACACAAGCACACACGCTGGCACGTGCTGAGCCAGTCACTCACGCGGCACAGGCTCAGACGCACACGCATCAAACACAAGCACGTGGATTATCTACACTGTTAGACACAGTCTGAGTTCACACGCGCATTCTGCCTCCAAGAGATTGCAAGTGTACTCACTTATCTCAACAAACGGTATTCATGATGGTGTCTCAAAGTCCTTTAATGTTTTCTGAAAAGAGAAGAACTGAACTGAAGAATATTTTTAAGTCTAAAAAAGGAATAAATCTAAATCTATCAATGTATTTTGAAATTTTCTTGACTCAGAATATATATATATTTTTTTTTTTTAAAGGAGAGAGTACCATATACTCTCCTTATATATTGTTTCACTGTACTCAGACTGGGAAATTGAAGAGGGTTACTGACAGAGATGAGACTACAGTACTACAGTACTACAGTTGAACTCCTGGCCACACTGGGGATGTATGGGCTGGGAGTTGGTTGCCCTACTGACTGCACCATACAGAATCCCTTACTGCCATGTTTTAATCCTACAATTAAAGCAGTATCTTAAATACAGATTACTCAAGGGACGTAGTCTTCTCATGTTTCTGGTTTGACACTTGGAATCAGACTTGAAGTAGTTATTTATGGCAGTAACCTCCCACGAATTCAGGTCAACATGACCGACTTGATCATGTGATCAAGTTCTTTCTCAGAACTGTAGCATAGGTTCAAAATAGTATTTTTCAGGCAGTCAAGTAGCACGTTCTTTAGTAAAGTGATGCTGAGCATGATTAAAAGCAATGGCAGGAAAGACGGACTGCGCTCACAGTGCCCAACATCTGTTTTCAGGTATGGAGGTGAAACAAACTCCCGCAGTCCGGCTGTGTCCCAGCCTCCTGTCCAGGCTAACATCACACCCCACCTGGGTCCTGTGAAGGAGCTGGTCACCTCCAGTCAGGGCAGCCCTGTTTTCAGTGGGCTGGCCCGTATGAGAGACCTCCTGCACCTCCGCAGTAGGAGCCTTGTTGATGATCGAGGAGAGGTCGGGGGTCATAGTGGACCGGGGCTCCAGGAGCCTGCCGCTGCCACACCTGTGCCTCCAGCTACCTTAAAGGTAAGGAGGACAACTAAAATCGGCATTTGCCACTGTGCCATGACAGTAAAGCAGTGCCCCCTATCTCCCTTTCTTTTAAGATCACTATATTTGAGTCATGATGATTTTCAAATATTATTATAATTTTTTTTTTTTAAAGTGCCCTGAGCAAAAGGAAGTGATTCATTGTTGTATTGAGGATTTGTAAAAATAGCAAATTAGTGTGCCGCTAATTACGGTATCAATTTTACAAGCGTGCTGAGAAAAATCATTTGAAAATTTTAATTTGTCCATCAGGTTTAGTCGGTGATCTAATGAATATCAAGTATCCTGATAATCAAGGCAAAAGAAAGAGGTTTGGGTTTTCTGCCACATGTTTGTGAGAGATTTACTTGCACCTACCGGCTCAATTCAGTAATGACAATAAAGGCTGATTTATATGGTGCCTCCTAGGCAAATCCTATAGCCTTCCCTGCCAAAGCTGGCTGTCTCATTCTGGCCAGTAATTATCTCCCATCTTAATAGGATGAATAAATCCAATTTACGCTCATGCTGGGTGGGCCTTATGGTGCAAAATGGCTGCCATACACCACCATCAATTGGGTGCTGAACATTTGTAGCAGTTGGTAATAAGTTACCACTCTTCTGTATCAAGTGCTTTGAGATTCCTGAAAGGAACTTGTAGAAATGCAGTTCAACATTGTTGCAAAGTCTGATATTAAATGACACAGTACAGTCCTACACACCCTCTCATTGGAGCAGAACATTCAGTACACTGGTGCATTAGTGGAAAATCACTGGCAGCCTCCCATTGTGTCGTAACCACAACCACCAGATTCTGACACCCCTGGTGGCAAGACACATAATGGCAGCCTTTGATGTGACGCACACCAGGCCTAAGTAATTCCCACTTTTGCTGTGCAGATTTTATGAATCGGCTTGTTGAGGTTATGGTGATGCATGGAATTGCATCACCACCATTTACAGGTGTTTGTGTTTGCTCGTCTGTGTATGAACTGCTATTCACTATTCACACGTGCACATCTGTGTGTACTGCATGCTCAACCTGAAGCAGAAGTTTGTCAACATTGTAAAACATTTATTTATTTTCCTTTCTCTCCTTTGAGTTGCTGTTTGGTAGAGATAGTGTGAAGGTTAGCTGTGGATGCTAGCAGCGCTGTGTGACTGAGGTGTCAGAGCAGCAGCTGTTCCTGACTGCTGCAGCAGTACAGAACCCTCTGTCCCTCGCATTCCATTTCTATCCTGTCCCTAATGTCCCGTCAGCTGTTCACTGACCTACACTTATAATAAATTATGTATTTATTTCCGTCTGTAGGCCTACTGTTTCATTTAGTAAGGGGTGCAACTTGCGCCCTGCAAACCCCTTGGCACATTCTAAGTACAAAACAAATAAAGAAACAAGTTAGATAGTGGAGCAAAAAGAAAATGTACATATTTTTGTGCAGCACTGTAATCTTCCAGTACATAGTGTAACATAATGGAATGTTACTTGAATATATATTTTGTTTCAGGTTATTCTGATCCTTTTAGAACAGTATTGCTTTTATGATAATTATTATAGCCCACATATTCATCCTGCAGGTGCACACACACCAATTATGTTGAATTATTCAGGCTACAGACTAAGCCTAACTTATGGGCAGAAATATGTGCCACTAGAAATTTTATTTGAATCATTCATATTTGAATTTGTATTGTTTAAGTTGAATAATTGCATTGAAAAACTGAATCGGAATAGCACAATTTGAAATTGAATTTATTAGTTTGGAACTTAATTCCAATAAACTTGAAACTGAATGTAATATTATGAAATTGAATTAATTTGCTCTGAAACTGTATTTGATCCTCACTGAAAATTCAACTCTCTATATACTTCCACATTCAGTTCTCACAATTCAAATTCAGTTCTTGCAGTTTCACAGAACTCCTTTTTTATGGCGCGGGATACGTGCCAAAAATAACACTACTGAGAGGGCGGCGGCGGCAGCTACTGAGAGGCCGGCGGAGACTACTGATTGGCTGGCGCCGGCAAATGATATAGCAACTGATAAGTCTGCGTTGGTGCCTAGCGCAGCTACCCAATGGATTTGCGACTGACTTGGCTGGTCACTAGCATTCCTAGGCTGGTAACTCACTTTTTTTTTTTTTACTATGTCTGAAATAACTTCTCTTTTGCATGTTGCATAATTTTCAGTTTGTGTCTGCAGTATAGAATAGAATAACTTTTATTTCCCACAAGGAACTTCAGTTGTAGCCCCAGCAACAACAAAAAAGACATAGACAGTGGGGCAAAAACTCCCCGCAATGCATCTTGCCACAGACAATAAAATGAACCATTTCTACACGCTAAAAAAACATATACAATATATATATATACAATAATAGGTATATTATTAAAAATAATCTGATTAACCCTTGTTGATAGCCTACTGCAGACTCAAAATGCAAATGATGCAACATGCAAATTATTTCAGACGTAGTAAAAAAAAATTATAATAATTTAAAAATATCGCCAATCCAGTGGGTAGCCTAGTTGCGCTAGGCATGTGAGTTACCAGCCTAGGAATGCTAGTGACCAGCTAAATCAGTTGCAAATCCAGTGGGTAGCTGCGTTAGGCATGTGAGTTACGAGGTTACCAGCCTCGGCGAATCAATAGCCGGTTTCTCATTTACCAACGCTGGCTTATCAGTCGCTAAATCATTTGTCGGCGCCAGCCAATCGGTAGTCTCCGCCGGCCTCTCAGTACCCGCCGCTGGCCTCTCAGTAGTGTTATTTTTGGCACGCATCCCGCACCATAGAAAAGGAGTTCTGTGAATCTGCACTCGATTGCTCTTCCTCAGCGACCCGGATGTATGTCACAGTAAACTGCAAGAACTGAATTTGAATTGTGAGAACTGAATGTGGAAGTATACAGAGAGTTGAATTTTCAGTGAGGATCAAATACAGTTTCAGAGCAAATTAATTCAATTTCATAATATTACATTCAGTTTTAAGTTTATTGGAATTCAGTTCCAAACTAATACATTCAATTTCAAATTGTGCTATTCAGATTCAGTTTTTCAATGCAATTATTCAAGCTAAACAATACAAATTCAAATTATGTGATTCAAATTCAGTTTTTTAATGCAATTATTCAAGTTGAGCAATTCAAATTCAAATATAAATTATTCAAATTCAGTTTCTAGTGGCACATATTTCTGCCCATACTAACTCAACTGTTAAGCAGTCTGATCATAGCATTTTTGTAGAACATGTTTTTACATGTGCTTTTGCTTAATCCACCAATGGACATTTTGCTTAACAGCTTCAAAAACAGAATTTCATCCTCATCAGAAAAAAATAATTGGCCAGTTGTATCAGTCACCTGTGAGAAGACTGTACACTTTGTGCAGACGTTGTTGAGGGCCAAAGGCTCTGCCTGTGCTAGTGAATGGCAAGTCCATTCCACATGTTGGGAAAGTGCTTGTATTCATGTGATGGACTATTGAAGTCAAGTCAAGTCAAGTCAAACTTTATTTGTATAGCACATTTCATACACATAGCATCACAATGTGCTTTGCATAGCAAAAGGGTAAAAACAAAGAATAGATAAAATAGGTAGATAAATAAATAAAATAATAAAAATTTGAGGGCGCATATATCTCAGACTATCAAAAGGATAAAAACAAAGAATAGATAAAATAAGTAGATAATTAAAATAAGTAGAAAATTGAGAGCACATATATCTCTGACTATATATATACACACATGGACTTACAGAGAGCAAGGAGGACATAAACTAATCATAGGCTATTGAGAAGAGAAATGTTTTCAGCCTAGTCTTAAAATAATTGAATGTTGGGGCATTTCTCAGGTCCTCAGGCAGGGCATTCCACTTGCTTGGTGCATAAAAGCAAAAAGCTGTTTCTCCAGCTTTCGAATTTGTTTTAGGAATGCGTAAGAAGCCGCTGCATGAGGGCCTGAGAGTTCTAGCTGGTTCGTAGCTAAGTAAGCTACTGTGTACTGTGGTGCAAGGCCCATTGAGAGATTTATATACGAGGAGTAAAATTTTGAAATCAATTCTCATGTCAATGGGGAGCCAATGTAAAAATTGAAGAACTGGAGATATGTGGTCTTTTTAGTCCTTGTGAGAACTCTTGCAGCAGCATTTTGAATCAGCTGCAGTCGTCGCTTGGCTTTTTTAGAAAGGCCAGTAAAAAGACCATTACAGTAGTCTAATCTACTAGTAACAAAGGCATGAACTAGTTTCTCTTATTTGTGAAATGTTTTTAAGGTGGTAGAAAGCTGTTCTTGTCACATTGTTGATGTGACTTCAAATTTAGATCAGTATCTAAAATGACACCAAGATTTCTGGCTTCATCTTTACTTTTAAAAGACAGAGAACTGAGGTGGTCTACAATGTTTTGTCTTTGAGCCTTTGCACCAAATACAAGAATCTCTGTTTTTTCATTATTCAATTGTAAAAAGTTATGTGACATCCACATGTTAATGTCATCGATGCATTTAAATAAGGACTCTAAGGGACCTAGGTCATCAGATTAAAGAGAGATGTAGAGTTGTGAATCATCTGCATAGTTATGGTAGGATATTTTATGTTCTTGTGTAACATGTGTAAGTGGGAGTATGTACAGATTGAATAATAATGGCCCAAGGATTGAACCTTGTGGGATTCCAGATATAATACCCTGTTTTTGTGATGCAAAGTCACCAATGGACACTTAAGACATTTCTATCTAGCAGATAGGTTGTAAACCTATTTAAAACAGGGCCAGATAGGCCGACCAATTTTTCCAGTCTTTGTACCAATATCTTATGGTCAACAGTGTCGAAAGCGGCACTGAGGTCCAGAAGTACGAGAACAGAGACTTTGAAGTTAATAAGTGTTTAATAAGTGTTGTTTCTGTGCTGTGGTGTGACTGGAAACCAGACTGATAAATGTCAAACAGACCATTTGATATTAAATAGGTATTTAGCTGATGGTGTAGTTTTCTCAAGTATTTTGCTAAGGACCGGTAAGTTAGATATGGGCCTATAATTACTAATGACTGAGGGATCAAGCAGTGGCTTAATAGCAGCGGTTTTTAGCGCTGCCGGAAAAATACCAGACTGGAGGGAGCAGTTCACAATTTTTAAGACCTCATCTGCAAGACAGCTGAAAACAGTTTTAAAGAAGTTGGTAGGAAGAGGGTCCAAACAGGAAGTGGAGGACTTTAGTTTGCCCACATTGTCTTCCAGTGTTTGGAGATCTATGGGGTGAAAAAGTGCCATACCGCCAGGGCTGCTTTTGTTTTTAGTGTGGAAAGATGGTAATCCCTTCCCTGATATAGAGGCACTAATATTCTGCCTAATGGAAGCAGTGTGAAGGTGCTGCATCCTTCCATTTTGAGTTTTAAGTATTGTTTTTGCAGTTCTGCTCCCTGCTTTTTGGAGCCGTGTCCGGGCAGCAGGGTGATGGAGGCGTCCCAGCAGTGCCCAGTCTGGTGTGCTCCAGTGACACTGAGGAAGAGGCGGGATACGATGTGGGCCCACGGCCTCCAGAAATCTGCACCTCCGCAGGACGCAGAGAGATCTGACCACAGGTGCTTTTTATAAACTTGGCCCTTAGGAAAAATGGTGGTGTGCAGTCTGGGATTCCCTGAGTGTTGCCACTTTGGCTGGCCTCGGTTTTTCTTCCGCTGTTGTGTGTTCATTTGAAATTGTGATACTGTTTACCCGATGTGTCGCCCTGCAGATCCCCCGTTACCGATTACACTTCGTCTTTCTCTGTGGCCTCACCCTGATGAGCACAGCAATAACGCTTCTTGTGTAAAAGCAATAACAATTCTTGTGTAAAAGGTTTGCAAATGAGCAACACACTGTACTGTACCGTTATGGATTAATTAAATTAAAACATGTACCTTTTACAGGGAAGAAGCAAGCAGATCTTTATGCATTAGAATTTTACACATTCAGATGTAGGCAGGTGTAAGTGTTTACAGGGAATGTTCTGGAAACAGGCCCAAAGTTCAAGCTACACAAGCACAGCCTGCAGTAGCTCTTCCATCAGCACCTCGGAAACATGGCAGAAATGCAAGGTCACCTGTGCGAGCAGCACCCACCTGCAGTTCTCCCCACTAATGTCACCTCACCACAGTGCGCTACTTAATTCACAGGTTGGTCAAAGGGTGTGCCATGCTAGTGTAGGGGCGGCCTTTGGTAAATACCAACGTGTGACAAGCTGCTGGTGTGTCGTCTCATTGCATATGCCTCTTTAAAATATTGTACGGTTGTGAATACACAATCTAGAAATTAGTGATGTACAATAATATGAGACTGGGTGTTTTTTTGATGCTTGTAATTAAGCAATCCAGAAAGGTTTACTTTTTATTTATCTTTTTCACCATTTGATAAGATGCCCCTACAAATTCCCCACTCACCCAGGTGTACACCTGTGTGTATATTAGTCTATACCTGTGGTGAGACCAAGTACGAGAACAGTGGGGATAATTACCACAAAGTCAAATACAGTGCAGAGTGCTTACATACACTATGGAATGAAAGTACCATAGGGGATTTAGATTTTCCTGACATGGTAGCAGGCTGGGGTGTTTACAAAACCTCTCAAAGATCGGGCAGGGGTTGTGGAACTTATACCTACACGTTCAAGATTCTTTGGGCGGGGACATTATTGGAACTATGTGGGAGAGAGGTAGTACTCCGTGTTCTGCGGAGCTAGCAAGTGAGCACCCTACCTTTAACTCAATTGACCTGGGATCTGAGAAATCTTTAGTCAGACTAAAAATATGTGCCTTCACACAGGGAAATACATTCTTGCCTCCAGGCATTTGCACTGAAAACACAGTTCAGATGAAAGGAAAGGGTAAATCTTTTGCCACACAAGCCAATTAAATTGAGAACTTTAATTCTACATGTACTACTATGATTGTATGGGGACATGAATTACTTAATGCCCAATTACTTAAAGAGAACTCAAAGTAGGATGATATAGAGCATTAGTTATCCTTGTGTTAAACCACCAGAAGGCAGCACGTTCAAACTTTCAGTAACAAGTAACAACTTGAGGTACCTGAGCTAAATTGCTTCAGTAAATCTGGCTGTATATATACAGTGCCCTCCACTATTATTGGCACCCCTGGTAAAGATGAGTAAAAAGGTTATAAAAAATTCACCGTTTGGTGAATTAGCGTAATCTCACACTGGAAAAAATGAGAAAATCCAACCTTTAATTGAAGTAAATGTATTATGAGAAAAAAAATCAAGCTGCCAAATATGTCATGGCATGCAAAGGATATGTGTCCAAATGTTTAAAACTATGACTTTATTTTATATATAAATGCAGGGGTGCCAATAATTGTGGCACACATGGTTTTGTTAAAATAATTATTTCGTGATGAGGGATTTTTTTTCCCCACATAATAAATTTACTTCAATTAAAGGTTGGATTTTTCTCATTTTTCCAGTGTGAGATTAAGCCTAGAACCCTTTTTACTCATCTTTATCAGGGGTGCCAATAATAGTGGAGGGCACTGTAGATGTTGGGGGGGAAAAAACAAGAACTGTAAACAATGCAACTTGACCTGGATGAGGGCATTTGCTAAGTAAATGAATCTGCAAATGAATGCGTCACCCATTTTATTCAGTCCAAACTTTGAGGTAAAAGTTTGTCACTGTTGATGCACACAAACTGGCACATCGACAAACATTACAAGCCAATTATAGTATCTTAACTATATTTTTGTGGGAAAAAGTCTCTTAAAGGACTTTTACCCTTAATTTGCACATGGACACTACTTTTAAATTTAAAAAAAAATGTATTCTACATATTTGGCAGCTTGATGTTTTGCGTTTGTAAAATGTTTTTATAATTTTTTTAAATGCAAGAGGCCAGACAGTTTAGTATAAATACTATAGTCTTTATTTAAATATTTTACAGCTTTGAAAACATATTTACAGAATCCATACCTGCATCATTGTACTGTACACACACAAAAATATGTGCAGCTTTCATACTAACAAACATTTCCCATTTCAACAAGAGTAAGAAACCATGTGTTCAACTACAAGAGCGCATTGACAAACTGAGCAGCATGAGAGTTTTGGGAGACAGGATAAGCCGACTGTCACAAGGCCGCATTGGGGGTGGAATCGGTTTCTGGGTTAAGGCTGATATGGCGCATGTTGAGCTCACTGGTCCTTCAGTCAGTTCCAGCGCTTCAGTACTTAGCAGTATCAGTCTTAACAGTGCGTCTCGATACTCACTAACAAACGCGGGTGGGCTCGAGGAGAAAATGGCATTTAGTTTTGCTGCGTAATCGTCCTTTAAAATAAGACAATTGGCAGTCCTGTAACATTCAGTGTGCCCGTCACCATCTGACCTTCTCAAACCTGAGACCAAGTTTATGTTCATAGGCGGACAGGAAGGTAGTCTAGTCTGCCTTTTAAAGTACACTAAATCGAGAAACAGATTCCAGGGCTGTGTCCGAATCAGAGCCCCATCTACTGCGCCCTGTCTCCTGCGTACAGTGCACTGGCAGAAGCGTGCTGTTTAATGTGCACTGCCCCGCTCTTGCACTGCCATGTCACGTGTTGTTTTTGTTGTATTTGAAGGAAAACGTCAGCGTAGATTCACGTCATATTTATGTGACCAAGATGTTCGTGTACTTTTTGAAAAGTGTGCTCCTGAATGTACTCAGCGAAACCCCGGAAGTAAGTGTGTCATCCGGGTGTTCTAAGTATACTGCAATTTGAAAAATTTTCATGTACTCTACAACTTTCTCGCTCCATCTACTCACCAAGGCTACTCAACAGTGTGGAAGAGTACTGATTCGGACACGGCCCAGGTGTATGAGTAGCACTTGTAGCATACAGGGACAGAAGTTACTGAAGACTGGTAACACAACAACGAAGAAAGACTATCATCAACTTCCCCATCTCATGTCACACAAAGTAGAGCTGAAAACCACTTGAAAACCATTTCCTGCAGGTCACTCGCTGCATAATTTCAAAACCACAGATCAGTGTAAGGCTAACTACTTGGTGGAGTCAGGAATGGCCATTTTTCAGAGCGTGGCAAAGCACAAGCGCTATTGGCTTGGTTAGCGGGGTAAATGCCTAGCAGGCTGTAATGGGAGGGAATACCCTGGTCATGCTTGGTTATGGCTTGCCTTATCTATTTTGGTTTAACCTACGACCCACAAAGCTACCACTTGACTCCCATCAGCTCTCTTACATAGAGACAAACCAGGGCACTGGAACTCCAGTACAGCATAGCAATGAAATGCATGACCAGCCCGCAGACTGGGGCACTTAATGCAGAAATGCTGTAAGTGCATATACATTAAAGTTTTTTTTTTGCCATTTTAAAATCTTGCTTTAGTAACCAGGTATGTCCTAAAGTAAATGCGAAAAATAAAATGTGCGTTAACACAGATGATGCATTTTTGTCATGTATTATCATAGTATTGCTTTATCATTGAAAAGGAAAAGGAAAAAATACATATACTAGGAAGCATGTCTTTGGTGCACCTGCTACAACACACAAGGGAGTGGACAAGTCAGAGCAGTAAAATGTATTTGATTGACACTTGGCATGCCTGCAGGCCTGCACCTCTGCACATAGCAGTGCCACTGAAATCTTGCGTAACTACATGCCATACATTTTCTTTTTCATGGTAGTAAATAGTTCACTGATTTTTCTAATCTCAAAAGCACATCTCATAAAAAGAAGAAGATCCACAGACAAGTCTCTCTCTGTTCAGGCAGAGCAAACGCTTATATTGTCAAGACAGCAAGGCTTTTAAAAAGCAATGTAGTTGAGAGCCATGGTGCCATTTGCCTAAAGATGTCAGTGGAGTGTCTGCCCCTCTGATTAAATGGCAGGTTTTACAGCAGATTTTTTCAACTATGCGGGCGACGAGCTGGGCAGCACAATGTGAGGGCTTAAGGAATAATGACTAAAGATAATCACTCCAAAGCCTTTACAGGAAAAGTCAGTGAAATCAAAATTCTTGCTTATACAAATTAAAACAAAGACAGAAAAAATAAAATAAAAACTTGAATAATGCTTGGTGCAAGCCAGACGAGCATTATAAATAACACAGAAAATTGACATGTACACAGTACATGTAGAAATTGAATTTGTTTTAATTACAAAATAGAGGCTGCACATTAAAGTTATGCAAATACACAGTACAAATCTACAGGGGGGCCTGATGTCTGCAGTGAGTGTGAAACTCTAAAACGTTAGACAACCTTTCACCGACAACTCGCCTAATTTAAACAGGCCTATGCATTTTCAAAGATGGCTTTTTCTAAGGGACAAACTGTATGATAAAGTGAGGCTGGGATGAGTCAAACAAGGACACGAAAACCCAATTTCCACCCCCAAGACCCCACCCAAAAAAAAAAAAGTTTATAAAAAAATAAACCTTTATTATTTATATCTGACCTGTCATATCTGTAAGAATTCAGACGCTAGCATTATTCTTGTGCGTTAATAGTATACTCACATCAAGGTTATAAAGAACATAAAAAACCTATGCACAGTACACACAGAGCCCATGCACACACATGTAAGCTGGACACACAGCTCTGACTGGGGGCTGGGGGAACCTCTGACCTAAGGCGTTGTCACACACCACTGCTTGTTCAAACAGGAGGGGGTGCCGGAAGTGAGAGTGGGATTAAGGAGTTCGGTCACAATTTGTCATCCTGCATATCCTCCATTTAATGAACACTCCCCTTCCTCGTCAAGCAGTACAGAAAGAGTCGGTTAGGTGGTTGTTTGGTTGATCAATCACTCAGCTTAAGGAATCCGTCACCTTTATCAATCCTATTACACAAACACGACAATTAAAAAAGCCACACACACTTACATACAGTACATTTTCCAAAGACCAAATTAAGAAATGCGCTCATGCATGCAGAACACTTCTACCCTCTACCATGAGCCTCCTCAGTCGAGACAGTGGCAGTCTGCATATCCCAATCCTTGCACAACTATTGCCATTAAATATTTCATCTTAATTTAATTACACTTAAAGTGACCTTGCCTTGTTGTGGCTTGTTCCATACCCTCTCCCTTAATACCATTTTCCCCACAGCCCGAACCTGACTGACAGCTACTTGTCCCAAGTTGGCTCTGCCATTGTGGCCCATCCATATGCCACTGAGATTTCTGCTCCCAAAACATGGTTCACACATTTAAGGATGTTTTAGCACAGATACTTGAACTGAGATGATTCTCAGATTTGACACTTTTTGCCTTCCTATGCTGACTGGTACTATCCCCTTTTATGCTCTCCTCAGACTCTGCTCCATAAGCCACGAGCACCCTCACCGCCCAGCCACAGATAAGCCCTCATCATGTAGGACAATTTCTATATAAAAGGGAAAATAACTTCATTTCTTCAAGTTGTTATTAGTCACCAACATAAAAAGGTACAGACAAGGGGTACTGATTTCTTGCCTCCCCTGCCTCCTTGTGTAAAGCTCTCAAAAGAACAAAGACGCCACAACAGCACTGTGCCAAGCTCATACTGCGCTGACACATGCACACTAATACGAGGCCACGAAATGTGCCACATTGATTTGTTTTTCCCCCCCCTCCCCTTCAGTTTTAAATATACATCATACGAAGGAAGGGGGGGGAAAAACCTGCCCAGCATTGCAGTGCTCATTTCTTTTTTTTCTTTTGGGGGCAGAGATAGCGGGCGTGTACCGGTCGCAGTGGTCAGAAACTGGAACCTGAATGGTGGGGGTGGGTAGGGGGGTGGTGCAAACAGAGGTGGAGCCGGAGGCCCAGTGGAATGACTGGACAGGAGGGGATAGGGGTGTATATGGAGACATGGAAGTGGGGGCGGGGCTTAGCTGCAAAAGGAGTAAAGTCCCCAATCCTGCCAGCAGGAAACAAACAGTACAATAGAATGCAGGAGGAAGACTGAAGTAGGAACTCTCTCCATCCCTCCCACAGACACTAGTCTGTGTATTCTGCCACAATTGACAGAAGAACTGTGATGTCATCCGGCTTTCCCCCTGTGGAACACAAACAAAAGAGACCGTGTAAGGGAACAAAAAGGACTGACTGAAGGGGTAGATACTTAAAGAGATTCTCTACATTCATGCCACTTGCTGCGTTCAGTCAGCAACAAGTTTGAAGCCAAAACAATGTGGTAACAGGAGCAAATCGGATTTAGTGCAGCTCGTCCGCCCAATATCGTAAAAGTCAAATATATTTTCTGCTTTGTTTTCAAAATGTTTTTTTTTTTTTCCCCCACTCCAGAATTTGCTTCCCACCAAGTTCTTAACCACCTTGAGCAGTTGCCTGGTAACTGAAAACTTGCAGAAAAGAAAAGGCTCTTAAATTAACTGCTCCATGAAAGATGTGGGGAAGGGGGTGTCTTCTTCCAGTTTAAACAAGGTGACCAAAACACAACCTTACCTCTTACATTCAGTCCATTGTCACACGCAAACTGTGCAAAAGGCGACATGTAGTTGGGATCGTATGCCAGGACGTGGGCCTGCTCCGCGATGCTTCTGGCTGTCTGCTGTATACTTTCATAGTTGGTGTTCTAAAAATGACATGAGCATGAGTTTAGAATAAATAACTCTGGAGTGAGGAAGTCTAACAACAGCTAAAAAAAAAATGTTATTTAACCCCTTAACTAGCCATATTATAGTTATATTAACTATAACCCATATTCAGGCAGGAAATGGTTTAGTTTACTTGCATTCATTGCGGTTTTTATTTATTTATTTTTATTTATTTATTTTTTGAATGGTGAAATTTTTGAATAACCTGGTCACACGATATACCACTTGAGTGTTAAAACTCACGATTCTATCACTATAAACAATTTTATGATCCCAATGTTATAACGATAACGGTTCCTTATTTTGTAACATGACACAAAACAACGACTCCACGGGAATCCACAGATGACAAGAATAACAATAAAGTCAGTATCCTTATCCCGGCAAATTTTTAAAATTATTTTAGGCGGGAAAGAAAAACTTATACTTCCACTGCTTTTGAGCTTCTTTTACTTTGTTTTAGTAACACTTATAATAATTCTGACTCTTGGAAAATAAACTCCTAAGGGCTACCTTACAGAAGAGACCAGGATTATGCCTGTAGTCAAAGGGGTTCAAGAACAGTAACCATTTTATTTCCGGGCTTGTGTTCAAAAAAGGTGGTGCTAGAGAAGGGGTAATAACATTTATTAAAATAACAGAAACTAACAACAAACCAAGGCACTAAAAAAAAATAAGAATAAATGTTTAAGTGGTGTATTCAATTTGTCAGCCTAACTGGAGGTACAGCCTACACCAGAGCTTTCTCCGAGGCTGCTACCCCAGAATTGAGCGTGTATACGTACATATATATTTGTTTGTTGTCTTGAGAGTATGGGTAAGTAGTTGTATTTTATATAATCATAGGCTAGCCTACAGTTGTTAATCATAGAATTATTACATTACAATTACAAGTGAATTCAGTAATCACCTCCAGCATCTGTTTAGCAAACTCTAAAATGTATACTGAAACCCTATTGATGCTAGGACCGAAGGGCATGCCCAATCAGTGCCTGCATGGTTGTGTATTGATTGCCTGAATTCAAAAAGTGCCATTTTTGAATGCGTAAGCGCGCAGAAATAGACTCCAATGCTATTTTTGAGCCATCGTGCGCAAGGCCCTCGCATCTGCACTCATACTTGCGTGACTGGTGTAGCAGGTACCAATGACTACGACTTGATCTTTCCACACGCGTGTTGCATGCGTAGTAAATTTTCCGTACGTAGTGAAATTTTCCGCACGTAGTGAAATTTACACGCTTAGCATAGCCCTGGGGTAAGATGTTGCAGAGGTAAAAGAAACTCATACCTTGAGCTTTTTGAGTTCTTGTAGGATCATGTAGTCAGGCATGTTGTCGAAGAGGCCGTCTGTTGCAGTCAAAATGATATCTCCCAGCTGGACATCAAAGGAGGAGCTGTCTGCAGCTTCAGGACTGTGTGGGGGGTAGAAGAACATGCAGGTTTAGTGTGGGGGGGCTGGGACAGGGTGCAGTGTCAATAAAAACCATGACTGTTAGCAGAGGTCACATGGGGGGCATTCACAGTGTTTCCCACAGAGTGATGAAATCTTAGATGAAAAGCATTCAACTGTGAAAATATTTCTACAGGCAAATGCAATTTAAGATAATTGAAATAATAATTTAAACATCCTACATATAAGAACTGAAGAGATTCAGTGTTTACAGTGATTTTACACTGACTGTAGCCGAGGATTTTTCCAGATAGCGTGCAATTCGCTGCTGCCCTTTTCACTCCACAGATGCACGTTGCTGGTGTAGAGCTGTTGAGACTTCCCAAATAACAGGGACGATCAGTCCCCTCACTACAATATGCAAGGTATACATTTTGTTCCTGCATCTCACTAACAGGTTGTGGCCGCATTCACCTCCTACGCCTGTCTGCCTGTCCCCCCCCGACCGCTCGTAGCTTGGCATCTCCCTCCCAGGACCCCCCTTGGGAAATCGGGCCTAAACTGCAACACCTCCAAAATGTCCTGACGCTAGGCCGCTAAACTGCACACCACAGCTTGAACAGAATTAGTGGGCAATGTTCAATCTGAATTACTATTACTGCCAACCTGAGTTCAGTTACAAAATTGGACTGCCCGACAAACTGCGTGCACACCTAGATCACAAATACAAATGTCACTGCATAAATTGAATTAACATACAAGTGCTTCAGTTTGAACTAGCATTTTCCTCCATCCTTAGGTCAGTCACAAAGCTGTACTACCCTACAAATCACACGCACAAACACAGTGCACCACCTATACTGCCTATAATTGTGGTCCGAGGGTGATAAATGCACACCGAACAGAAGCCAGGTCTGCTGTGACAGTGATTAAAATAGAAATAAAATCATAAAGAAGCCCAGTGGAAAGCACGGTCAGTACGAGGTCAGATGGACAGGGCATGTAAATGTCCGCTTGGTCCAGGGCTTGGGTTCCTGGCTTGTGCCAATGACTGAACGGATATAGACCAGAGCTGAAAGTGTCAAGTTTAGTTCTTGGAGGTCTGCTGTATCTCTGGCCTCATTTCTTGACTGATCCAGGCTGTAATGTAGCCCCTTGCTATATTCGCCTTTCACTTAGTGTACACTATTTCACCTTCAAAAGGAGATAAAGAGAAAGAGCCGTAAAGGTTAACATATCTAGATGAAAAACAGTAATAATGGGAAGGATTAATGCCCAGCAGACAGCACTGAGCTGAGACCAATGGAGCATGTGGCCGCTTAACTCGCCAGTCTGTCTCCTCCAAATAAGGGGTTTAAAGGAGTTATCGCGTGAATCTCGTAGATAATGAAATAGATTATATTGCCTGGCATCTGTCAAATATCCAAAGGAGATCTACCCTCCCGGCAAACTTGGGTCACTCTGAAAATTAGGTGACAGTCGGGCCACTGCCAAAAAGCAAGCCAGACACCTTGCCCTTGCTTCTGCCTTTGAAATGTACAGAGCAATATCACACACACAGACACGCAAACACACTCTGGCTGCGTATGAATGAGTAACGCACTCCGGCACCAGACTTTGATCACTTGACAATAAAACGCTAGCCTCTACACTCAGGCCAAAGTGTCAAATGCAGTTTCTCTTTGTATTCACCAAGTCAGGGGCAAGGGGGAAAAACATTTTAAATAAAAGAAAAAGGGCAACGGAACTGGTTATTTTAAGGAAATCCTCTGGCCCACTCCTCCTGTGTGATTACAGCTCTGACTGGCTGTAACGATGGCAAGGATCCAACACCCCATCAGCCCTGCCCCTCTCCTGGAAGGAGCAGACGCTCCACTGCTGGCATAAGGGAGAAAGAAGAGGCAGTCTCAAGTGGCCCTGGCCCTGGAACAGAAAGTTCTGACATCACAACAGCCCTCGTGCTCTAGATCAGACTGGACAGGCTTTGTGACAGTGAGGGTTAGAGAGACAGAAGGAGGGGGCTGGGGAACAGAGAACGTGGAGGCGGGGCAACTTGATTAGGGACACAGTCCGTTCTTTTTACTTGGTGCCCATGAGAAACTGGTGATCTGACTAACTTGGCATGACATGGAAAGAATAGCTGCAAATCCTCCTGACCCTGTGTACTCCTAAAGTGAAATCCCAGGAGACTAAAGACTAAAATGCCTTTCTTTAAAAAAACATGCATGCGCACACACTCACACCCCTCTACTTCCCTATGATCTTAAACGTTAGCGATCTTTCCTGATAAAAAAGTGACTTCAGGTAAGACGGGGCTCATGCCATTGACTGAGAAAACGTTGTGCAGTGAAATAAAATGAAATCTCCATTACAGGTTCGGGCTGGGGGTGGGGTTGGTGTGGTTAGAACTCCGGCAGGCATGAGAGTGAGACGGGACGTCACCGACCTGTCGCTGAGGACGGCGCCTTCTGCCTCGGGAGGCGCGATGGACAGCTGGAAAGGCGTGTTGAAGTAGTGCTGCTGCTCATCCGACCGGTGCACCACCTCTCCACCCCGCACCAGCAGGAAACCCGAGTCTCCCAGGTTGGCCGTGTGCAGCCGATGGCTTTGCCTGTCCAGAACCACGATGCACGCAGTGCTGCTGCCTGCAAGGAGACGATAGTGTGCATCAGACATGACACAGCAGCAGTATTTATGAATACTGAGCAACTCAGCCTCACCTCTACATAAAAAGACCCTTCAGAAGACCATTACGTGCTGTGCAGTTCAGCACGGAGAGCCCAGTGGACTCATGTGGAACATGAATGGACACCTCATCTATACAAAACATCTAAAGGGAGCCCACTACATAGCCATGTGCACTATGTAGGCCACATTACAATGATGTTTAAAAAAAAAAACGTGGTTTAACCTTAATTACATAAACAACATGTACACCAACAGCCTAAAAACTGCACCAAGGGGAGTTCCTTGTTTACCAGAACATTCTGATTACACTAGGTACACAGATCACGGTCTTTTGGGAGGACAGTTTGGAAGTCCCTGTGTGTCGCTCCTGCACATTGACCCCTTTCTTTTTGCCTGGGGAAGTGAAGCACGAAGCAGCCTGCTATGTGGTGATGAAACCACACAGGTGGCATGGTGCCAGGTCCAGCCCCCAGTCTGCAGGTACTACTCTGTCACTACTCCGTCTGTGACCTTGGAAAGGAAAATCTCTGGACTTTAAAAACACACCGCTACACAGAAGTGTTACTTCACCAATAAACTAAGAAACCTTTCTAAAATGGTAGAGGTATCAGCCTTGAACCAAGGACAACACCTCCGTACTCTTGACAACTCTTCGAATGAGAAACCATACTGCAGGTTTATCATTAGGCTATACATTTTTTTTTTTCCTTTCACCCAGGGGTTCTTTGATCAGTGGTGAAATAGTCCAGATGAGAGGGCCAGCAGGTGAAGCTGCAGGTAAACACACCTGAATTCTGTCCAGTGCTCACAAGCTGAACCTACACTGCCCTGCACACACAGCACTAAAGCACACTCTGACCTCACATTGACCCAGCGTCTCCGTGGAGACTGCTCAGGTTCCGCTATCAGGTTCTGTTGAACTGGAGGCAGCAGAGACCAGTTATATTAATGCCTGTACAATTCAAGCGCGACAGATTTAGGGCTTAACTTAGGCTCCACGCTAATCAGTCATGCTGCTGAGGTGATGCTGAAGGTTGAGACAAAATAGAAAAACATTTGCATTAGGACCCAAGAAGGAGTACAGTCGTTTTTGGTTGGACTGAGATCACAGCTTGTTCACATTTCTGCGTCAGATGTGGACAGAAGAAAACTATCCCGACAAAAGAGGCCTCCAGGAACAGGACCCCACCCTGCTGCTGGTGACTCATCGCTGAACAATCGTGCTTGCTGGCTCCTTTTACATCTCTGTATGGTAATATTATTATGGGGCTCACACGCCATTGGCTTTCAACAAGCATTCTTAATTCCATGGCCCAGCCCACAAACTAACCACTACCAGTGGTACGGGTTGTCAGTCCACCATGTTTATGGAAAAAACTATGAGGAAGAAAACTTTTTAAAAATGGGGTGGGAGGCAAAGGGGAATGGGCAATGACTTGTGTTTACTGGGCTTGGAATGAGGCTTTGTGTTGATGTTTCTTTGTAAATATATATTTTTTTTGTTTGTTTGTAGCGCACATGTTGTTGCATTCTCCTCTTTACCAGTGAGCGACTGTGATGAATTTGCTTTAGGCGATGCGTGCGGTTTGCTAGCAGGGAGGCGTCTCTAGACTCATGACACAGCCTCTCCATGACTCATCCTGCAGATCTGCGGTCTACCCGGACTCTAGCCTGATGGCGCTGAGGCAGTTTGCCTCGCTGCAGTCTGAGAACATTTCTCTCTGACAGCCATGTGTCAGGGTCAGGGTCCTTGCCTTCGCCTGGTCATTAACCTCGCTCTGATTTCAAAAACATGCTGACGTCAGTCGCCCCTTCATGTTCCACAAACAACAAGTTCTACGTCATGTTAAAGATTGCAAGAGAAATGAACTCTTTGGGTGTCAAACATCTGTTTACCAGCTTCTCCTCTAACCAATTCATAGATAACTTGGCTAGCTGGTCTGTTATTTACCTGGAAACGCTTGTCCCATCTTTCTGGACATTAAAAACTCAGCTTCAGAAAAAGACGTGCCTTGAAGTAACTACACCCTTCATTTAACGGTTTCAAAAGAATGTGCTGACTGGACAATTGGAAAAAGGAATCTATAGGTGGGCTGCAGGCACTTTGGCCTTACAACAACAGTGTGTGCCATGTCCCAGAGAAAGACGCTGCTTTGTCAGAGTGCGTTTAAACCCAGCGAGGCTCCACCCACTCACCCAGCAAGGGGACTTTGTTCTGAAGGAGCTCAAAGTAGCTGGTAGTGAGGATGCCCACAGGATTGCTGGGCACAAAGCGGCCCTCCTTCACTAGCCGCTCACACGTCCTCATCAACGTGCCAGAGAATTGGGAGGGATCCACACCGTAATCTCTCCATCCCCCCACTCCGTCTGCCACACCTGAAAAACAAGAAAACACATAGATAAATGCTACGGTATGAGGTCCTCTGTCCATTCCAACCAACCCATGTGGCATGTGTTGCCTGCCAGTTTCTGACAAGCCATTTGAAAACCAAACCTTGTTATGACTGCATGTTGCAGAACTATGGCTGACAAGTAACAAACCCTTCCTGAACGTAGCCGCGCAGAGGGGCCCAAGCCCAGTTGTACAGTCCAGCAGCCTCACTGACCTTAGACTCAGGGCAGGAATAGAATAGCCCAGAAAGATGTTCTGAGGTGGAATCTTAACTTCCTGAAGAAAACACTGGGTATTGCCTGAAGACCTTTTAGGGCTGTCACTTTTTTGTTCAATAATCAAATTTGTTTGGATGTTAGGGAAAAAATATATCTTTTAAAAAAAAAAAATGTAATTAAGGGTTCAAATTTGTAATCCTGCTGCCTAGGCAAAATAAGGAGCCCACTTTCACTCTGGGATCATCTGTGTTGAGCGCATGGTAACACTCAATATCAAAGAGACGGATAAACAAGACATGTTGTTTTGTCCGGAGGGTACACCGTTAGATAGCCTAAATAAAGTTAATGTGTGGGTCATGCTACCCACGTAGCCTGTAGGCTATACATTCAAAATGGAGGAGCCAAGAAAAATTGTAACTCCACCGTATCTCAGGAGTGTTCTATGCCATTGGTGACAAAATAATAGCCAAGGAGAAAGTCGCCTGCAAGGAATGCAAGCGGCAACTGTCTTATAGACCCTCCAAAGGCTGACGCTTTTTCCCCCCACCAAAGGAGATTGGTCAATTCAGTTTAAGCCATGCCATTGTTGTGAATGAATGATGGACTTGTGCAGTGAGTTATAATTTTTTCTTTCGTTTGAGCTACAGTCATGTTATTGCTGTGAACGGCATTATTGGTATTATTATCTTCACTGGCTTTATTTCAATTAATAAAACTTCAAGACACTGTTGTCATTAGTTATAGCGTAGCGCAATTAAGCTATTTGGCTACACATTTAATTGGAAATGAAAATGGACATAACGATTAAGCATTTAGGCAACGTTTTAAATTTTAATGGCCCTACCTGTATTAATTAAATTATTACACACATGGTCAGTGTGTTTTATCCCCACAGTATAACCTTTACAGTACAGTACATATCAGTATGGATGTGACACATTCCATCTGCCTCGTGATATATTCCACCACATAGGACTGAACAGTAAAGCAGGATTTTTTCAAAATCGCATCTGGAAGTGCGGCATCAGGGAGCTGAGCACACGCAAACTCTCCTGACAGCGGGAGATACCGCGGCTCACACCAGCAATGACAGGGGAGAACGGCTTGGTCCAACAGTGAGTGACTGAGTTAATGGGAACCAGACAGTAGCATGTGTTAATCACAGGCATATTCCCTCACACTGGAGAGGTTTCACTCCTCCAAGGAGAGATAAGAGCAACAACATTTCAATTGTGTTGATGACCACAGGAACCTTTACTGAGAGAGAAAGAGAGAGGGACAAGAACAAACCTCAACTGTCATCAGATAACCGGTTCAGTATTGTCTGTCACCACCGCCATAAACAGGAAACCACAGGACAAGTTCAGTAGGAGGGGCCAAGAATGCCCCAGTGCACACCCTTCCATCACAGAAGTGCCTGCATGCACAGCACAGGCAGCTATCAAAGCTGCAGCTAAATGACTTGCAGAATGATGACAATCACGATGGCACTGAACACACCGCTCATTGAAGTGACAGGGACTTTGCCAAATGAGAAACTGTAACGTGTTAGGATGAGAAAATGTAATCTGGTACATTTCAGCTCATATAACCCTAGATTTAAAATAAAACGCGTATGCATAGTTTGGTGCTTATTACTACAACTTACTTCTACAAACCACTGTGGCAAGTAACCACAAGGCCAGCCACAATGAGACAGATGGGAGCCAGCCAGGCTTTCTGACACACACACACACACACACACACACACACACACACACACACACACACACACACACACACACACACACACACACACACACACACACACACACACACACACACACACACACACACACAAGCTGGGGTGTGACAGGCGTGGGGAGTCGTGCTCCATCAGCCCTGCTCCCTGGCTCCCTGACCCCCTGGGTGAGCTCTGTATGGGGCTTTCATGTTGTCTCAGCTGCAGCGCGAGGACCGGCTGTACAGAACTTCGCAAAGTCCGCAGCCCTGCCCTGAAGCGCGAGGGGACACTCGGGTGGCAACTCTAGCAAAGGGCACAGGCTCTCGCATCCCATGTGCTCAAGGGCCAGCAGGCCTTGAGGGGTGACTTATAACAGCCCTTCAGAGGGAGGGGGATTTCAGTTAACAGAATATTCCTCAGCTCCCTGCATTACAGCCTGGCTCAACTTGGGCACATGCAGTATGCCTGCACTGATTGTACAGGCCTCTTAAGCACTGTCAATGAATAAATGCATCGGTCCTTGTGTTGCATTAAAACATGCATTTTAAAGGTGCCGCAGTGGTGCAGCGGGCTAAGGCGCAGACTGTCTGTGCCGTTGCGCCCCGAGGATCGGGGGTTCCATCCCCGGTCCTGCCAGATCCGAGCATGGCCAGTGCCCTGTGGGAGCGGCAATTGGCTGCTCCCGGGTGGGGGGAGGGGCTCGCTGCGCACAGAACGGCCCTGAGCAAGTTGGAATCACGGTCAGGAGCTTGAGGAGTCGCGTCCTGTAGAGGATAAGGCTCCCTCCTTCCTACTACCGGCTGACAGGGTTGTGAAGGTGATTCTCCAGCATTTTTTTTGGCTAC
This sequence comes from Ilyophis sp. 1 JC-2022, assembly GCA_022702515.1. Classification (NCBI taxonomy): domain Eukaryota; kingdom Metazoa; phylum Chordata; class Actinopteri; order Anguilliformes; family Synaphobranchidae; genus Ilyophis; species Ilyophis sp. 1 JC-2022. Next base: position 22,581,930 of record CM040404.1, on the reverse strand, counting down.
CAAATTGGGAGAAAATGAAAAAATATATATAATAATCTGAAACATCAATTTTATTGCACACATGAAAGTACCATTGTTTTTGTTTCATCATACCGTTCCCAACTCTTTAGATTGAGTCAACATGCAGTTACAGAGGGAGGTGTTTTTTCATCAATGTGAGAGTTGATTCTAAATGATCCCATTTTTGGCATCCGTGATAATAACAAAGAGAAGCTATATATTGTATAATAAGGGACGTGAAAACGCATACCCTGTTCAATCAGTCCAGGTTTGCATCTCTGCAGTTCTACTGTAGCCTATATAAAATAGTATGTCAAATTGTAAACCCAGTAACTCATCCTATAGGTGGGCAAAGGGAAGTTGCTTGTATCAATGTAACCCCTGCTTGTTCCAATGCCTTCATCTCTCGGTCTGCGAGTAGCATTTTAAACGGTTTATCAGCATTACCACTAAACAGGAAGGGGTACTTTTGTAATCACATTTTTGAAACATTTTACAACATGCCTGACTCTTAGCCAACCCTGAAGCAGAAGTGCTTTTCTGCCCAACAATAATGCAGGCTTTGTGGCTTTTGTTGCCACAGACTGGGCTCACAGATTTGTCATCTTTGCAAAGTCCCGGGCTCCTCTCCACCAAACATGCGAAATTCCACACGGCCCAATAATCCTTGACCAATTCCAGCAAGTCACCCTGTCATGTGCAACAGAACATTCCTAATTTTGCGCACCGCAGGCTCTTGCCTGGAGGGACAGCTGCTGTCACTAAGTAGCTCATTGTTGGAAACCAGTTAGGCTGCTTGCAACCTGAGACTGGCTCTGTTTCAGATTCAGTGGCGTAAAAGGGGTCAGGTGAGTCCATGAGGTGCCAATGCCCCAGGTATCTTCCAGAAAAGGGTCAGTAGTTTATACTCAAACCCCCCATGGCGTGCTCTCTCCAAAAATTGAGAAATTTCTTCAATAATGACAGGAAACATAGGTCTCGTTTAAACAATTAAGACATTTTCAATTGAAAATACAGTACTGCAGGAGGAGGAGGGACTACACATTTGGATCAAGATTTACATTTTTGATTCACACTTATAGTGCACATGCAAGCATTCAAGTTTTAAAGAAACTGAGCACGCTCAGAAGACAATGGCACAATGTGCACCAAAACCAAGACATGCAGGGGTGGCCTGTGAGACACTAAACTTCCCTCTCCCTTTTCCCCTTGCTCCTTGCTCGCAAGAATCTGCTCGGGTGACCATACAAGGAGAGTCATCCCAGCCAATGTGCGGCTCACAAAACCTTCCATCCCTCCCTTCCACAGCGCGCAGCATGCGGCTACTCGGGCCAAAACATCAATACCAGGGAAACCATATCCGCCTCATTTTGTTTTTAGCGTTTTCACGATGCTGTTAAAAGCACCCGAGAGGAGTGTGGATCCGGTCCCCTGAACTTAACCAATAAGCAGCTGCATATCTTTTTTCACCTTTTCATCTGTAACGTAGCCTGCCAAGACCTTCCCTTTTAACCTTAAACACTCCATAAACCTGCATGAGTTTGTGCCCTTGGTCTAGTGATACTTTCCCCCCCATTATCTGTGTTCTATTACCCCATCACTCTACTGCCCTGAGGAGGAAATGCAAAGATAAAGACCAACAAACAAAAATAGTGTAGTCAGGTGAAGTTCTACATAGTAATACTCTTGAACAAACAGAAATACACTTTGATTCTGTGTTCCAAGCTTGTATTCTTACTCAGTTACTGCAGGTTGACATACATAAGAATTCAGCCTATGGGTGTCAGTCTGGTGTGAAAAAAATCAGTCACAGACTCAAGACACTTTCCATACCATTTCAAAGAAAATGAGATTCCCTGAAAAGAATGTAATAGACACCTGAACACGCCTTCCTAAAGTGTTTGAATTACACAAGTTAATTCTACGGCACTCGTTCACTTGGCTTGTGTAACCCGGACAAAAATACAGCTCAAAGTAGGACAAGACTGGAATTGGTCTACTACAATCTCCTTGTGGGCAGTTATCCCATCACTTAATGACAGTTTTATTGGACTGGGAGCACACTCATTGCCTGACCTGTGACATTTGATTTTCAACCTTATTAGGCACTCCTAACAACAAGTCAATATTGCACTACCCTAACTGACTTCTCAGCAATAGAAACCCTTTGCTCTTCTCGGTCCTCAGAATCCAGCACGCATCCAGCACGCATCCAGCACGCATCCAGCACGCATCCAGCACGCATCCAGCACGCATCCAGCACGCATCCAGCACGCATCCAGCACGCATCCAGCACGCATCCAGCACGCACGCATCCAGCACGCATCCAGCACGCATCCAGCACACATCCAGTTAAGCTAATAAAGCACGGAGGTCTGAGACTTCCAATATTGCAGGAAGCACGGTTCTTGATCCCCGCCGCTTAGATCTGGTAACACATCTACACCCACTCCTGATTAGGGTCCTCTTTTTGTTTGTGGCTTAAGGTTTAGCAGAAGCAACACAGAATCAATAACAATATTGAACTAGAATGTAATTGCTATCCGCATTTATCCACTGATCACGGACAATGAAAATGTAGGACTTGTTCCACATTTTTAGAACGGTTGTCAGTTTCCACCAATTCTGTGTGTATTTGGGAGGGAATGCTCTCATATATTTTAGTCCCAGGAAATGGTATGTGCATAGTGATAGGCAAAAATGCATATCTGTTCCCCCAATTTCAATTAGTGTTACCTGCAGTCCGCATTGTTGCACATTCATTTCAGAATGCACAGGTTATATGCTAGCACCGAGAGTTGTATTTTCCCTCAATTTAAATTCAACTTAGCTGGCTAAACATATCAACATCTTCATACCACATCTCCAGTGCATGACATATTTGTTATCATAATATTCACTGTTCCGCTTATAGCCACTATATGAACACAAACTCAATGCTTTTATTTTTAATTTTTTTTTTTACTTTTTGGTTAAGATTTTCAGTTTAATTGCAATTATGTAGTTTGCTTCAGTAGGCTGGGTGGCAGTATAGCATAATGGTTTGGGAATCATCTTATATATCAAAGTTTGCAGATTTCCTTCCCAGGTGGGGCACTCACACTGTACCACTGCATAACAGGTGCATAACCTGAATTGCTTCAGTAAATATTCAGCTGTATAAATGGATTGTATGTAAAAAAAATAAAAAATGTAACTAAGTCACACTGGATAAGCGCATCTAAATTTATAAAGTGAAAAGGAGCATAAATGCTCAGATTTAGTTAGTTCCCCAAGATGCTTCTCCGATTGCCTGTTCCGTTTTTACTTGTGTTACACTACAATACAGAAACACGAACAAAACTTTTGTTTAATTCTGACCCGTTTTTGTCATTGCAATAACGTTAATATTGGCTGCACTGCAAGCCAGCTTGAGACCCCCCTATATACTAGCATGCCAAATTGGTGCGATCCACACCATAGTGTTAAAGCTGTAATCAATTTTGTAACTCCAGTTATTAAAACAGTTTTTTTTTTTTTTTTTTTAAATCACTGGCAAACCACAGATTATTCACAGAGTGCGAGGGTTTCCAGCGTCTTTACTGAACCACATAGAACTAGTTAATGCCCTTGCCAAGAGCTCGGTACAAAGCTTTAGCCAAAGGTAGCAGGCCTGTGCAGTACATTTACTAAGCAAACTGTCTGAGAGAAAGGGTACTGTTTAAATAAACAGATTTCAAGTAGCAATATATTTAAATGAGGCACTAAATCACATCACAAAACAAACAAATGCTCAGTACACAATAAGGAGGATATAAAAATCAGTGAAATCTGGTCAGGTAAAGACAATAGAGAAAAGTGGCAGCAGTATCCACAGATAAAGGTTGCAGATGTCTGGTACTGGGGCATGGATCTCTCTTTGCTGGAGATATCAAGCTATGCACCAGGCAGGAGCACCACACAGTCCTTTGGAGGTTCAGGGTGACTCAGTCATACAGTCTCTTAGGAACAGAGTCATGACGTGTCATTGTCACCCACAAGGGCTGCAGTACCTGCCCCGTTGTGAAAAATGAGCAACAGCCAGCAGGAGAATAGGGGTCCTTGTCTCTCAACAGTCCCCATCATTCCGAGGTACTAACACCCTCACAAAATATCTTCTAGTATCTGGGGAGGTCACAAGTGTCCCCGTTTGTATCTGCTACCTCTGACGAGAGATGCTGACATTATAACTAAGGGTAATGCAACCCTGGAGAAAAACCACAAACACAGTACAATACGCATTCATGAAAAGTATCATTCTTTACTAAGATCTCTGATACTGTATTGATGTAATTTAAGATGGTGAAGCTATCAAAAAAAACTAACAACAAAAACCTCCTTGGAAAACATATTTTAGGTTGTATCATTTAACCATAAGTATATTTTAAACTAATACATTTCTGGTTGTTATTGTATTGTTGCAACAGAAGCTAGGTCCGGGGTAGGCAACCCTGGTCCTGGAGTGCCAGAGATGGTCCCGGTATTTGCTCCATCCAAACCTATAACTACATAACTGGACTAATTTGAATTAATCACATGTAATGAATACAGGTGACCATGTGCCGGAGGCACTCAGCGTTTCATCATTCAGAATATTAAAGCTCAGACTTTTAATCATCCCTCAAACTCTTGTGATAAAGCTCAGATGTAACAAAAACCAGAAACGGCCAACCCCTGAGTTAGGTGCATAATGTGACAAAGTTGCCATTTGCGGGTTTGCTTTACACCAGGGGCACTCAATATTATCCAGCAAGGGCCGGTGCGTGCAGGTATTTCTTCCAACCAAGCAGTAGTACACACCTGATTCTACTAATCACCCACTAGAGTTTTTGCCAACGACCTTGATTAGTAGAATCAGGTGTTTACTACTGCTTGGTTGGAAGAAAAACCTGCACACACACCGGCCCTTGCTGGATAAGTTCAAGGACCTCTGTCTTATACCAACCATCATATGCGTGGATTTGGGAGGGCAACAGGGAGTCCCCCTCAATTAGTCTAATGGTAAATGAGCTATGAGTCATGTGTCTCCGCCAAAGTTGGAATGAATCCTACACTAACTATAATATTCCTTTACGGCAGGGGTAGGCAACCCTGGTCCTTGAGAGCTGCAGGGTCTGCTGGTTTTAGTTGTTACTCGCCACTTAATTGATCAATTAAAGCAGTTGATTACACAGTTAACTCGCCTCACCTGGTTTCTCTGGTCTGAGTAAGTGTCATATTTAAGGTGAAAACAAAAACCAGCAGACCCTGCGGCTCTCAAGGACCAGGGTTGCCTACCCCTGCTTTACGGCAAGAAGCAATTGCTAAGGTCATAGAAATGAATTCCAGGAGACCTCTTAGAATCCAAACGTGCATACAGATTTGGCTGACGCTGCTCTAATTGTCTAATTTGCACAAGGTTATAAACTAAATTTCAAGCAATTGTATTATCAATTAGGGTACAATGGAGTATTTTACCGAGAACGTACGGGAATTCTGCAAGTCATTTAAGGACAACGTCCCGTAGGAAACGTTACGTTTTGTCGAAACGTGATAGGTTTTTGTCAATATGGCTGCCCCCATGCGTGACCACTCTGACCTTAAACACGAACCGGTTTCCCTGTGCAACAACGCTCGTCGCCGTAAAGAATGATCGTTTGCAATGTGGGATCACGTATGAAAGTAAAAACGTCCCAGAGAGGAGAACAATTAGCTAACGCCTAAAATCACCTTTATGCGCAATACTTGTTGGCTTGAATCACAACTACACATCTAGCTAAGCAGTAGGATAACGTTAGTTGTTTAAGCAACAGCGTTAGTTAGCCATAAATGTGGAAATGAACAGGTAGTAATTGCTAGCTGGTTGTATTGTTCAGTTAAAATACGAATTTGCATTCAGCAGTTTACGGTGTTACATTCGTGCTAGCTAGGTTCGCGTGGTGTCAATTTCACCCTTTGTTTTTTCCAACAATGGGCACCCCAAAGTAACCTTAGACGTTTTCGCTCTCGCATGCGGTTCTCTTAAATATTAACTTCGATATCGCTATTCTTAGTAAAATGCCATTGCAAAAAGCAAGAGAATGTTAAACTGAATTGTATTACAATTTTGCCATGCATACAAAGTAAGGTTATACTAACATTAGGCTAGATATATCTAGAGAACTAGCTCGCTATGCAAGTTAGCGTATTGTTGGACTAAACGCGTGCGACGTTGGCAAGAAAATAAAAGATTTTAACGGTGGATGTGCTAATATGTCAACGAAGGTGGCGAATAAAATCAGCTAGGCTGAAATAAATTTTTTACATTCAGATGATATAACTAATGTTAGACAAGTTCTACGTCAACCGCGTGTAGGGGTCTTGCCTAGCTGCAGCTAACAACTGTAACGTTAATACTGTTGCTTTGCGTGGACACATGAAACGGAGAGCTAGTTAGCTAACCTTGCCTGGCTAAGATGCACATTGTACATGATCTGGAAGTGCTGATTAGGCTAGCCAACACAACGCAATAGCGATCACCCAAGGATTTGTCTCCAGGAAAAGCTTATCTGGCTAACGTAACTAGCTAGGTCAGGCAAATGCAAATGAACAGAAGTTGCTATTAGCACTTACCCAAAACATCGGCGGATCTATGTCGAGCTATGAAGCAGGCGTCATCACCATAACACATCCCTTTCTTCAGAATCCCCTTGCGAAAATCTTTTCCGAATCCACAGCTAGCTGTCACCAGGCTGTAATCACGGGTATCTGTTTGGGAAAGTCCACCGAGAACAGCCCTGGCAACCAGTCTGCCATAAGAAAGTACGGACAACATACCCCAAAAACAAGCGCCAACCGAGCTAGCCTGCCTACCTAGCCTCGCTAGCCCCACGCCGTGTTTCGATTACGATTCCCCTCAAGCGAATAACATTCGACTATCCAACCCACAAAGAAAACGAAAAGCGCCACGTTAGTTACAACTCCAGAGGGGGCTCGTCTATAGTTAGCTACGTTTTCACAAGTCTTTAAGGTATCAGATACAGATAATGCTTAAATCTTTTGCGGATTTAATATGACAGGTTCTTCCAACGTGCTCCATTGACTCTGCCATCTTTCCCGACTCACAAGATTACGCAAACACCCGGGTCCCGGTGAGGGAGCTGTGGAGAGTGCTATAGCTTGCTAGCGGACTTCGAGTCTTGTGACTCCAGTCAGACTTGACGTCACGTACCATTACGCAATAGGGATTTCCTTAAAAGGCCATCAATCGTGGCTCTACTTCTAGTGATGCAGTTTTATCCACGCTTATAAAATAGTTTCCAAATGTACCAGTGCTTTACCAATGTCATGGTTGACATTTCACGGAACACAGGGTATCGTTGTAGCCAAAATGCATGTTTAATGTTATGACTCACTTGCTGCGATAATTAACTTGTTTACACCGCAGCGAGTAGCCCAAGATTCAATGTTGAACTGGCTTTAAGTCTTTAAGAAACATTATATATTACATGGAAAATACATACATCAATAATAGATATGTATGCATTAACAAAGTTTCCATTGAAAATTAATTGTAAGATACTGGACGACCCCATAGCTGCCATATATGCTTGGACGCTTGATACGCAATTCCTTTTTCTTTGCATGCAACGCGCAGTCGCCAGTAAATGGCCCAAATTTATCACATGGCAGGTTGGGACCAATCAGAGTAGAGTGCGCATTATGTGCGTGAATTTAAACAACTTGCTTCGTAAAGGGACGGAGTTACGGTAGGAGATCTTGAACCATGCGACGATTTTTAACGAAAGTTCATCGAGTTCTGAGCATACAAAGTGGAAAATTTGTTAATTATGTTATGCAAAACAGTAAATAAGGCTTGACTAAAATAGGCCCTGCATATTTTGCTTGCTAACTTGCCTTTTTATTAGCTCTTTGCTATATTTTGCATTTGACATATATCTAGATTTAGACGATTGAAACAGGCTTTTAGGATGTCTAATCTGACATTGACCATGCTTAACCAGAAGATCCATTAAATGTTATATATATACAGCTGAAGTCGGAAGTTTGCATACACTTAGGTTGAAGTCATTAAAACTCATTTTTAACCACTCCACAGATTTCATGTTAGCAAACTATAGTGTTGGAAAGTCAGTTAGGACATCTACTTTGTTCATGACACAAGTAATTTTTCCAACAATTGTTTACAGACAGATTATTTCACTTTTAATGAATTCTATCACAATTCCAGTGGGTCAGAAGTTTACACAGTCAAGTCATTTTTTGCCTCAAAGATCTACATACAATAGCCAATAATGACGAAGTGAAAACAGGTTTTTAGAAAATATGCTATTTTATTTTACTAACAAAAATAGGTTATTTAGGGGTTACATATCAGTACACACCCTTATACTAATACTTGGTTGCTGCACCTTTGGCAGCGATTACAGCTTCAAGGCATCTTGGGAAAGAAGCTATGAGCTTGGCACACTTGTTTCTGGACATTTTTGCCCATTCCTCTTGACATATTCTTGAAAGCTCCGTCAGGTTGGATGAGGAGCGTCGGTACACAGCCATTTTCAGCTCTTTCCACAGATGTTCAATTGGATTCAGGTCTGGGCTCTGGATGGGCCCTCAAGGACATGCACATACTTTCTCCGAAGCCACTCCTTTGTTCTCTTGGCTGTGTGCTTCGGGTCGTTGTCATGTTGGAAGGTAAACCTTCGCCCCAGTCTGAGGTCCAGAGCGCTCTGGAGCAGGTTTTCTTCAAGAATCTCGGTGTACTTAGATGCATTCATCTTTCCCTTTATCAGGATTAGTTGCCCCGTTCCCGCTGCTGAAAAACATCCCCACATCATGATGCTGCCACCACCATGCTTCACTGTAGGGATGGTATTAGCCAGGTGATGAGCGGTGCCTGGTTTCCTCCAGACGTGACGCTTGGTATTCAGACCAAAAAGTTCAATTTTGGTTTCATCAGACCAGATAATCTTGATACTCATGGTTTGAGAGTCCTCTAGGTGCCTTTTGGCAAACTCCAAGCAGGCTGTGATGTGCCTTTTACTAAGGAGGGGCTTCAGTCTGGCCACTCTACCATAAAGGCCTGATTGGTGGAGTGCTGCCTGGATGATTGATCTTCTGAAAGGTTCTCCCATCTCCACAAGGATACGCTGGCGCTCTGTCAGAGTGATCCTCGGGTTCCTGCTCAACTCTCTGGCCAAGACCCGTCTTCCCCGATTGCTCAGTTTGGCCGGGCAGCCAGGTCTAAAAAGATTCTTGGTGGTTCCAAACTTCTTCCATTTACGAATGATGGTGGCCACTGTGCTCTTTGGGACCTGTAAAGCTGCAGAGATTTGTCCATACCCTTTTCCAGATCTATGCCTTGACACAATCCTGTTGGCAATCCCCAATCATGTCCAATCAATTGAATTTATCACAGGTGGACTCCAATTAAGTTGTAGAAACATCTCAAGCAGTATCAGTGGAAACAAAATGCACCTCCGCTCACTTTTGGGTGTCATATCAAAGGGTGTGCACACTTGTGTACATATGATATTTTACATTTAGATTTTTTATAAATTAGCACAAATGTCTAAAAACCTGTTTTCACTTTGTCATTATGGGCTATTTTTTGTAGAATTTCTAGACAAAACATGAACTCAATCTATTGTAGAATATGTCTGTAACTTCTGTCGGACTGAAGTGAATCTGCTATTTATTCAAATCTAATAATAATTAATAATAATTAATGGTATTGTGAAAGGCCAGTACTTATAGCATGCTACAATAATATTTGCAATATTTAAAAGTTCCATGAGAATACATATGCAGACAGTTTATGTATGCTTAAGAAGCGCATGTGGTTTTAGATTTGGTGTCACTTGGCAATTTTCATGTTTTGTCATGACATTTACCTTTATTTCTGGTTCCTTACCAATATTTTTGAACTATTATGTGGACAGAGTAAACACACTTCATTCGTTGAACATGGTGTGTGTTTAGAACAGATTCATGACCCAAAAACAGCAGGTTTATGTTTATGCAGGAGGTGTTGCTCTTCTCTTCTTTTCTGGTCTATGTGTTGTCAGTGTAAAAGGCTTCAAACTAAAGGTTAAAGAACATAGGCCTGTTTTGTTTCTGTGTTTAGAAAGAATACAGCAGGGAAACCTTGTAATGGAAATATTGATGTTTTTGGGCACCCCCTTGTGTCTGGATAAATAACTACAGAATATATTTTTTTGTGAGCATCCAGTACCTCGGTTTGATTTTATATTTCTTATGTACTGCAAGTTGAAATTTTTATTAACAATAGATTGCTTTTTAAATAATTAGTAATAAATTTCACATATTTTTAGTGTCTTCAGTATATTAATTATTCTGAATTACCATTTAAAAAAAAACTTTCTTCTAGTCTTAAATAAGAAATGAATGACTCTTTTAGTTATAATGGCTAAATTTACTCATAAAAGCCTGAAAACAATATTTTGCTAGAAACAACAAGGTTCCTCTAGAGAGATTCTATTCAGGTTTTTATTTTCTACCAGGTTTGGCCCGAAGCTGAATATGTTTTTTATTTTCAGTGACTCAGTTCAGCTGAAAGAGCAGAACATTGTCTATGCAGAACCCATTTAAGCCTGTTGCAAGGGTCCATTTGTGTTTTTAACAGGCCCACACACTGGTGTTGTTCAGAGAGTCAGGCAAAATTGGGACTTTCACTCCCTGCTGCTACAGTACAGCAGACAGTATTGTCTCACTTCATTGTACAGTCCCATAATCAAATAATCAATTTCAAATGTATTGAGACTCAGAATAGAGATTTGGCATAGAGACTAATTATTTTGTTTTTGAACGACATATGATGAGAGTAATTACATGATCCACAAGGCTGGATATTGTTAGCATAACTTGAATTACCACAGGCCTGTGAGGAAAGTCAGGCCGAGCATTTTTGAATGGGTAACTCTTACAGCTAGTGCTTAAGAGCACCATGAACAGTTAACATCAGTACTGCGGTGATATGACATACACATCTGACAATGTCATCTGTGGCTTCAATGTCTCATCTTCCATTCAGACCACCTATTATGTGGTGCATTGAGGACACCATTTTTAAAAATCAGTTTTAAACAGCTTGTATTCCACACTTTTACCTCCTACCCCAGTTGTAATTTCAGGCATGGGTTGGGGTCAGTTCCATTTAAAATCAATCAATTGAGGAAATTGATTGCAATTAAATTCATTCATTGTTAATTTCTCACAAAACACTATGGGTATTTTCCGAATTGAAATGGAATTCACACGAACCCAACTTCAGGCCCATTCCATGGCTGCAATGGCCTCTCAGGGATATGCATGCATCTGTAGGAATTCTGTCCTTTGTAAAGTCAAACTTGTAGTTCCAAAGTTTAGGTCAATAGCAATTTAATTACAATGAAAAATAGCCTTCATTACAGTATACAAGATACCGGGTAATAGCAAGGCAGTTCAATCACAAAATAGTGTTGTGTGGGGTACAAGCTCTATATCCATAACCTGAAATAAAATGCTGACATAGAATGCAGGTTCCTGTCCCTGATTGGGTGACAGGCAAACAAATGGACATTGTATGTGGTGTGGGAGGGAACCAAATGGTTAATGTCACCTAGGTAAGCTGGCTAACTTCAGTCTCACACCCTAGCGGTGCTGTCATCACCAGGCTTTGTTTCTAACCCCCCCTTGATCATTGAGTAAGCCTGATTGTGTTAGGTGACCATCCAAAAACATTGAAGCAGGAAATGTATTTTTCCCTACACATCCTTCGATGTTCATGCAGCCCGCTGCCTCTTCTCACTCTGTAGACCGCTAGCTGAGCTGTGCAGTTATTGGCATAGCTAATGCAAGGCAACTGCAGGCACACAATTAAACAGGAGTTTTGAGCGATGTGGTGGACAGCCCTGCAGACTGGATGCCTTCCTCACTGGGTTATGCTGTCCACAGATAGCACTGCTATGGCTGTGATTTGAACGTGACTCTAAAAACAAGAGCTCCAATTGGAAATGCAAGATGAGAGCCATGTCCATTTAAATGTTGAATTATTTATTAATCTATTTCTTGAACTGAAGGCAATGATAACCTCTTTTTGTGTCTTTTCTCACAATTATTTATGACACAACAAAATTGATGTTGGACAGCAGGATTGTTGATAATAAGTATGATGATAAAGAATATGTTTTAAATTGGAATATTATGGTACAGAGGTGGAGATGGCAAGATGATGATGAAAATCCTCCATTATCACAATAATCAGAGGTTGGTTTCTTGCTGCTGTAGAAGGTTATGCAGTCTGATGTTTTCTTGTTCCTGGAAGAGAGGAAAAATTGGACAAATTTAAAGTGATTTACTGATGTTGATTTTCTAAGGAGGTAAGAAGGTTAATTCTTTTCCCAGATTCCACACTCCACCTCTGCAGATATAGGAAGGAGTGAACACATTTTACACTCACTTACACTAAATCAGTGCTTACAAGTGGCGGTGGGAAGTGAGTTACTGATATGGGAGGCAGAGAACTTGGATCGTTTTGGACAATTAACAAACATGAAATGTAATCACCAAAGTGTTGGTTCTGTATTTATGCGCTTCATATGAAATTATTTTAATTAGAAATATAAAAAAATATTGGTTTTAAATTAAAAAGGATATCCAGTCCAGTCAGTTATAAAAATGATGTACTGTAATACAATCTCTTTGCTATAATCAAATAATTTTATATGAAGTGCACAAAGATGATGTTAATACATTAGAAATAATTAAGAAAGAATATCATCATTACTACAATTGGCAAGTTTCAAGGTTGAAGGCCATTAATATTTTAAAGCACAGTTAACTGGCTTTCTACTGATGCATACACACATTTTAAAATCATCTCAGTTAATTTAGCAAAATGCAACAATCAACTAAGTCTCCAGAGACTTTCCCATTATTATTAAAATCTGGGGAGTGGGGGGTTGAGTTTGCCTTGAGAAAATTGTGTTTTATTTTTTGATATCTCATGGGACTCACTATTCTAGAGTGGTGTTGTTTCTGCTCATTGATCTGAATGATGAGGCGTTTGTTAGTCTCCTTCAGCTTCTGGATTTTTTTGTCAGAGCGATTCTTCACTGAAACCAGTACCCCTGAAGGAACAGACACAACAGTCATGATCACTGCACAGCACAAGAATTTGACAGTAACAGAGAGGTAGTCTTCAAGAGTCTACAGACTGTGGCAGGGAGTCCCATAAGGAGTCACAGAATTATTCATAATTTAGGAGCCAATTGATGGGGACACTATGTTGCAAGAAAGATCATCTTTCAACCTTAAACTGAGAGACGGGAGTTCCCTGGTGTCCTGGAAGAATGGTCAACCTGGCTCTCTTATTTTGCTCTCCCTCAGCCGATGTTGGTGGGCATTATGAAAAAAGTGGCTGCTGTCAATCACTCAAGTAGGTGGTTGAGGTTTCCCCCTTTGCTGTAAAGTACTGTGAGATCACAAGATGAAAGGTACGATAAAAATATGCCTGTGTCCTTGGTTTTATATCATTTATTGAGAGGCAGAGAAGTGTGCTGGAATGTGTGGACTCTGAGGGAAAGGAAAATGCAGGGCAGTGAACTTCAGGCCTGGTCTCACCGTTGATGATCCTGGCCACCCTCCAGAGCCTGAGCAGGATGAGGAGACCCGTCGCATTGAAGGCATGTTCATTTGAGGCATACACAATGTCCAGCACGAAAGACACAATGACAACCATCCCGTCAAGCACTTCCAATTTGTGTTTGAAAAACTGTAGCTGGTAGACAAAGAGTTTGCCTGCCAGTTCCATCATGAAGAAGGTCAGCACAGCCAGGCTCAAATAATGGAGCACCTGGGGACCTCACAGGTAAGACAAATCAGTAACATAACCTCAGGTAAGAAACCACTTTGATAATTTTAACAATATGTACGTTACAGTTGCATTTACAACTCTGATGTAGGTTGTGAGCTCACCTGTGGGGCAATATGCTTTTCATCTGCTTTGATGATTGACAGGTCCATGAGCAGTTCAAACAGGACAAACACAGCATCCAAAATCACCAGGCATACCACAAATATCTGAAAAAAGAGAGACACATCAACACTAGGATGGGACAAAAGTACCATTTAAGTCAGTCATATCCACACTGTAGATGGCCCTCAAAGAGACACTAATCTGTTCATACACAACAGTACAACCGCTTCAACTGACGCATCCATTAATTAAGTCAAAACATTTATTTTTATACTTTAAAAATATACAGTCAAGCTGGAAAGTCTGCACACCCCTTTCACCTTCTTCACGTTTTATTACGTTACAGACATATTTTACAATAGATTGAGTTTTGAACTTATTGAATTTTGTTTCCACTGATACTGCTTGAGATGTTTCTACAACTTAATTGGAGTCCACCTGTAATAAATTCAGTTGATTGGACATGATTGAGGATTGACAACACCTGCCTATATAAGGTCCCACAGTTGACAATGCATGTCTGAACAAACTCCAAGCAATGGGGTGAAAGGAATTATCTGCAGACCTCAGAAACAGGATTGTGTCAAGGCATAGATCTGGAGAAGGGTACGAACAAATCTCTGCAGCTTTACAGGTCCCAAAGAGCACAGTGGCCACCATCATTCGTAAATGGAAGAAGTTTGGAACCACTAAGAATTTTCTAAGATCTGGCCTCCCGGCCAAACTGAGCAATCGGGGAAGACGGGCCTTGGGAGGTGAGCAGGAACCCGAGGGTCACTTTGACAGAGCTCCAGCGTATTCTTGTGGAGATGGGAGAACCTTTCAGAAGATCAACCAATCAGGCCTTTATGGTAGAGTGGCCAGACGGAAGCCCCTCTTTAGTAAAAGGCACATCACAGCCCACTTGGAGTTTGCCAAAAGGTACCTAGAGGACTCTCAAACCATGAGAATCAAGATTCTCTGGTCTGATGAAACCAAAATGTAACTTTTTGGCCTGAATACCAAGCGTCACATCTGGAGGAAACCAGGCACCGCTCAGCACCTGGCTAATACCATCCCTACAGTGAAGCATGGTGTGGGGATGTTTTTCAGCAGCGGGAACAGGGCGACTAGTCCTGATAGAGGAAAAGATGAATGCAGCTAAGTACACCGAGATCCTTGAAGAAAACCTGCTCCAGAGCGCTCTGGACTTCAGAATGGGGCGAAGGTTTACCTTCCAACATGACAACGACCCAAAGCACACAGCCAAGAAAACAAAGGAGTGGCTTCGGAGAAAGTATGTGCATGTCCTTGAGTGGCCCAGCCAGAGTCCAGACCTGAATCCAATTGAACATCTGTGGAAAGAGCTGAAAACGGCTGTGTACCGACGCTCCCCATCCAACCTGACGGAGCTTGCAAGGATATGCCAAGAGGAATGGGCAAAAATGTCCAGAAACAAGTGTGCCAAGCTCGTAGCTTCTTTCCCAAGACGCCTTGAAGCTGTAATCGCTGCCAAAGGTGCAGCAACCAAGTATTAGGCTAAGGGTGTGTACAGATATGTAACCCCTAAATAACCTATTTTTGTCAGTAAAATAAAATTGCATATTTTCTAAAAACCTGTTTTCACATCGTCATTATTGTTATTGTGTGTAGATGTTTGAGGCAAAAAATGAACTCAATATATTGTAGTATAAGTCTGTAACGTAATAAAACAAGAAGGTGAAAGGCGTGTGCAGACTTTCCGGCTTGACTGTAATTGGATCTGCATAGCATGTACATGTAGGCCAAAGTGTTTAAATTATATTTTTCTAAGGAACATATACTTTATTCATGGATGAATCTACAATTTGGTCCAGAAAGAAAATTATGTTTTAAAGTGGCATTGCTTCAAGAATATTGCTTCTGGTGTGCAATGGTACTTTAAAAATATACTCCTTTCTGATCACTTTCTCCCTCTCATAAGGGCTGTGCGGTTATGTTACCTGGTACTTTTCAAGGCTGAATAGTCTGCGCAAGGAGTCCCGGAAATGGGAGCAATCCTGATGCTGTGGTACAGACACCACTTCTAGAGCCTCAACGGGCTCAGACACTTCCTCAGGCATGAAGAATGTGACAGAAATTAGATGTCAGGTCTAATGTTCATTTCATTTCAACCTCTTGGCTTTGCTGAAAAAAGGAATTGACCATTATACGTCAGTGATGTTAATGTAACTAGACCTTTTTTTTTTTTTTTTTTGCTGAACTACGTATTGCAAAGAGTAACCTACACTCCCTGTTTATGATGGTCTTTCCATCTGAGCTATTGATTAATTAGTGTGATTAAAAACCTGTTTTCTGCAAATACATACACTTTTGAGTTACTTTTGGATGTGTAATTCTAATGCAAAATAGACTAGGAGGCTGTGGTTGGGTGTTTCAATGACAGTTCTGCCCATATGCAAAAGGTCTGTAAAAATCCCATAATGACATATGCCATATACAAAACTTATCAAATAAATATGTGGTCAGATAGAACTAGCATATACATTTCAGACTAAAATAAAATACAAGATAAATATATGAAATTCAGTTATCAACTACAGTGTATTTTCATATAAGATTTGAAAGCCTGTGAGTAATGCAATATAATTAACATAATATTTGCACAGAAGAAGTATGGTTGGGGCAGGCTGTCACTAATTCTGGGCTGATTGTCACGTGACAACCAACCCCAGTACAGACGCGCACATTTTGCACAATGCATTATACGTGTAGCCAGATCCTGAATTATTGGTACCCTTGATAGAAATGAGGTAATATGCTGAAAAAACTTTTTTTTTTTTGTGACATAATACAAGTGTCTTGGATGAAAAAAACATGCAGTGAAAATATTTTAAAAAAAGATATTTTTTAATTAACATATAGAATGCATTGTAGAATATATGGTTCTTGAGATTAAGACCAGAGCCTCATGTCACCTACAGGGAAGAAAAATAGGAGCATACAGTGAGCGTCATAATTCTTTGGACAGTGATTATTTTGGTTCTGTATGACTTCCTGATGTCTGTGACCCAACAACATCAAAATACTCTTGATATCTTATTTTCTGGTACTCTTACAAGCGATACTATAATGTCTCTGCATTTGAATGGATCTCTATGGGAATTGGGGGGTGGGACTAGGTTTAGCTGTAAATTATGCTTGAACAGTATGGAATACATGGTTGGTGAAATGGCTGTAAGTCATCAACAGTCTGAAGTATCAAATGAGCCTCAAACTATCACTCTGCTGCCAGATATGCAGTAGATATGGATGGATCATTAAGGGTTGTTTCTCCTGACAAATCTTTCTATTGAACTGAAAAAAATAAGTCAGGAGAAGAAACAGACATCAGGAAGTCATGGCATGCAAAGAATATGCAACCAAATATTACAAATGATTATGTTAAACTGTACAATATATTTTGATGCCTGAAAATGGGGGGGGGGGGGGCTATGTACAAAAGGTTCTATCATTTCTAAACAGTTCATCCGATATGGATGCAAATACCCTCAAATTAAAGCGGACAGTCTGCACTTCAACCTCATTGTCATTGTATCTTTTCAAACTCAAAGCGCTAGACTACAAAACCAAAATAACAAAATGTGTCACTGTCAAATGAATTATGGTGCTCACTGGATGTTATGCTCAAACATATGCAAGAACTACATACTTTTATTGTATAACAATTGTTCTTTAAAAAATGTATTGAACAGAAATAGGTGGTCCAGGGGCCCTTTTAAGATCAATAACATAATTAGTTCCACCAAGTATTAGGATATTTTAGCCAACAACCTGGTTGCCTGTAGGTGGATATTCTAACAAGACAATGGGCCTCATGCAAGAAGATGCTCTTATTTTTCTCTTATGTTTGTTCTTGAGAGATGACTTCACATCGAATTCACCAATCATTCTTAACCTCCAGAAACTCTTACAGGCCAGTGTAAATTCACCAGTTCTTAAACGAATGCTCTTCGTTCTTAAACGTTTGTGTGAATTCCCTATTAGCATAATTAACGCCCTCAAAATGCCATATATCTGTCCTGCCCCCTGTACCCAGAAGATACATTCATAAAACTAGCATCTTGTTAAAAGGGATAGAGAAAAAAGGGAAAAAGGAAAAGTCTTCATGAGTACATAGTTGAAGACACATCCCACAAAAAATCTTGTGCTTGCCTAGCCTCAGCCCATGAATCGCATGGGGATAAAAAAAAAATGTAAATACATTTTATAGGCTAATTAGTCATTTGCGGGCCGGAGTGACACGAGATGCAGTTCAGGTTGAAAATATCAGGCAGGTTGTGCACTCATCTCAACCAGGCAGCGAGCAAGGACGAGTTGTATTTTGCATCTAGGCTATTAACTTGGAGTTGTAGGCTATTGTTTTCTATAGGCTACATTTATGTGTAGGCTACAATATTTTAATAATTTGATTTTAACAATAAAAACAACAAGGATAACAAGGATAATTTCAACGTGGTAATGTGTTTATGGTTATTTATAAATTCAAACTCATTTTATTTTAAATAAAACTAAAACAACCCTGTTTCTGGGAATATAATGTAGGCCTATTTGCTTTGGCGAATTACTGGCCATTGTGCGTAACTCATACGACAGGTCACGACCACTATTAAATTTAGCTTTTACCTAAGAGTAAATACAAAATGGTGAATGCCATAAAATCCACATAAAAATCCTCATCTGCCACATAAGAACAAATATGTGCATACGAGCATTTCATGAGGCCCATTGACCCCAAACAAACCTCAAAATCAACACAGAAATTGTTAAAGACTTAAACGCTATAGAAAACCTGTGGTCTGAATTGAAGAGGGCAATCCATAAGTGCAAAAGGATATCAAGAATCTTGACAGGATCTGCATGGAGGAATGGTTCAAGATCCCCCCCCCCCCTCCAAATGTGTTCTCTAATCTTATCAAAGATAAAAATGGTAGGAAAAAACTATTAGCCTTGCCAAGGGAGGCTGCACTAAGTACTAATCACGGCAGTGCCAACAATTGTAAAACCATTTTTTGGTAAACAATTTAATAATTTGAAAAATGTAATGTTAAAAGCAGTCAGGCAGGCAAAGCTCAATCATAAGGGTATAAGGAGTACAGTCATTGTTAATTATCACACTTACTGCCAGAAGATGAGTCAGGAAGAGGTTGAGGGCCACAAGAAACAAAAAGTAGCTGCCGGGTATATCTGAAGCAAGCAGATTTTTTTCAATAGCTTTGGAAAAGGCTCTCGTCTAGTACCTGTCTAAGTCAGCCAATGTTTGCTATGGCCCGTCACCCAGGGAGGATGTTTTCCTTTTAGCATACGGTGGCGTATGTAGTGGCACATAATATCATGCCTGTTGCCTGAGGCCTGGGAACAGCTATGAAAAGTTAGCTCTGACTGGTTTACCAGCTTTTTGAAGCCCTCCTCTCAGAATTAAAAAACAAGCGGCCATGAACCTTGCTCATGCAAAATTTTTAAATAAAGGAAATGTGGATGCCTTCTTCAACAATCTCCGACCAGTGATAAGGAGGCACAGGTTTCTTCTACCTAGAACATGGACAAGAGAGGTGCGAATACACTTCAAGCCCAGTTTCCAGATTTGAAGCTGTGGCTATGCCTGATGAGCTTTCTCCCTGCACCAACAATGCTGTGCCTGATGAACTGTACCCCAATACTGCCAACTCTCTGCCTGGACTAAGTGAGCCCTTTGCAGCTAATGGGAGACGTATTTTCCCCACCAGACCTGTGGCCTTTCCCTAAGGTTTAGCTGAGGAAAGTTGGCAGGCAGGTTAGGCAGAAGAGAAGAGTCATCATTAACAGACACATTGGTCAAAAGAGAACTAGACGAGCAGAAGGTCAGTCAAAAAACAAAGAAGGAAAAAAGGATATCTTTCCCAGAGGCCTCTGAAGATGAATATGTTAATATGTTAATAGTCTGCCTTTGGAAGTTTGGCTTCATTTCCTTTTTTACAAGAATTAGCTCATGAGTAATGCAGATAGAGCCACCCAACATACATCTGCCAGAACTGAAATACATGTGACAGGGGCTCATATTCTGATTGTGACATACACTCACTCAAACACATTCTGGATGTCTCTTGCAGGGAGGAGTCTATTTTCAGCTCAATTCTTCTTTCATTACGGATTGGGTATTCTTTTACAATTCAGAAATGTGACAAAGTGAAAAATGTAACCACCAACCCTTCCCCCATTTTCATACACTAGCTCCTGTACTACGCTGCTTGTACAGGAACCCATTTGTTTTCATCATTGATGTACTCATAATGAAATGTTGTAAGAGGTGAAACAAAGTAGATCTGTTATTTATTATACATTATTGATTGTATAAAAAATTATTTGTTATACAAGAAAATTGACACTGGAAAGCAGGACTGTTGATAACAATTGTGGCGATAAATAATATGTTTTAAATTGCAATAATATAGTGTACATGCAGTGTTGGTGAGATGATGAAAATCCTCAATTATTCCACAATAATCAGAAGTTGATGCCATGCTCCTGTAGAAGGTTATGCAGTCTGATGTTTTCTTGTTCCTAGGAGAGAGGAAAAATTGGGCAAATTAAAAGTGATTTACTGATGCTGATTTCCTAAGAAGGTTCATTCTTTGAAAAGATTCCACACTCCTCCTTTAGGAAGGAGTGAACACCGTTTACATTCACACGTACACTAAATCAGTGCTGACAGGTGGCAGTGGGACATGAGTTGCTAATATGGGAGGTATAATTATGGGAAGTCATAATCATATTTTGTATTGCTTTACACAATTAACAAACATGAAACTTTAATCAATTAAGTGATGGTTCTGTATTTATGCACTTCCTATGAAATCATTTTTATTAGAAATGTTAAAAATACTGGTGCTAAATTGAAAAAGATATCCAGTCAGTGAGAACCAAAATGATGTATTGTAATACAATCTCTTTGCTATAATCAAATTATTTGATATAAAGTGCACAAACATGATGTAAATAAATTAGAAATAATATCATCATTACTATAACTTGCAAGCTTGTTTCTTGTCACAAAAAAACAGAATGAAGGCCACTAAAGATGAGTTAAAGGGATAGTTCACCCATTTTGAACCCATTTTTGAAACTTCATAAACACAAGAAGCGTACCATAGAAAAAGAAAACAAGAAGCAGCTTGCCACGACATTCTCCTGCGGAGTGATACTAAAAGTTACCGGCTCTATTACCACACATCCATAACTTAAATCTAAACAGAGGCTGAAACGACATAATCAGGTACAGTAATTTGAGCAAAAATATCATCCTTGTGCACTCGGTAATCATATGTGCATTTTTGTTTCCAACAACGCTTGTAAAGTTGCTTTACCTTATTTGAGTGGATTTAGGCGGTTATTTAAACAAAAGTTAGCCGGGTGGCAATTCAATCCAATGGCAAGATGCTAATTCAGGTTTTAGCTGCAATGCTGAGATCAGGAAAGCATCAGTACAGCCTTACATACTATTTTGGGGGTAAGTAAAACAATATCAAAGGTTTCAAAATGGGTGAACTAGCTTGCTGCTGGTGCATGTACTCTTTTAAAAATCATCTCAGTTAATGTAGCAAAATGGAAATATCAACTAAATATCCAGAGACTTTCCCATTATTTTTTTTAATTGTGGGGTTGGATGGGGGGTTGAGTTTGCCTTGAAAATTGAATCTTATTCTTTGATATCTCATGGAACTCACTATTCTAGAGTGGTGTTGTTTCTGCTCATTGATCTGAATGCCGAGGCGTTTGTTAGTCTCCTTCAGCTTCTGGAATTTATGGTCAGAGCGATTCTTCACTGAAACCAGTACCCCTGAAGGAACAGACACAACAGTCATGATCACTGCACAGCACAGGAATTTGGCAGTAACAGAGAGGTAGTCTTCAAGAGTCTACAGACTGTGGCAGGGAGTCCCATAAGGAGTCACAGAATTATTCATAATTTAGGAGCCAATTGATGGGGACACTATGTTGCAAGAAAGATCATCTTTCAACCTTAAACTGAGAGAAGGGAGTTCCCTGGTGTCCTGGAAGAATTCCCAACCTTATTTTCCTCTACCTCACCTCAGCCGATGTGTGGACAAAAATGAGGTGAGTTTCCCCGTTTGCTATAAAGTACTTTCACATCCCAAGATGAAAAGTACGATAAAAATATGCCTGTGTCCTTGTTTCTATATCATTTATTGAGAGGCAGAGAAGTGTGCTGTTATGTGTGGACTCTGAGGGAAAGGTAAATGCAGGGCAGTGAACTTCAGGCCTGGTCTCACCGTTGATGATCCTGGCCACCCTCCAGAGCCTGAGCAGGATGAGGAGACCCATTGCATTGAAGGCATCTTGATGGGAGATGTACACAATGTCCAGCACAAAAGACACAATGACTACCACCCCGTCAAGCACTTCAAATTTGTGTTTGAAAAACTCAAGCTGGTAGGCAAAGAGTTTGCCTGCCAGTTCCACCATGAAGAAGGTCAGCAGAGCCAGGCTCAGGTAGTGGAACACCTGGGGACCTCACAGGTAGGACAGATCAATAACTTAACCTCAGGTTAGAACTGATCAATTAACAATACGTATGTTACAGTTGCATTTTTCACTCTGAACACGCTGCAACTCTTTGGCTGCCTGTTGTTTTCTGATATATGTTGTGAGCTCACCTGTGGGGCAATATGCTTTTCATCTGCTTTGATGATTGACAGGTCCATGAGCAGCTCACAAAGGACAAACATAGCATCCAAAATCACCAGGCATACCACAAATATCTGAAAAAAGAGGGACACATCTACTCTAGGGGCAAAAATACCATTTAAGTCAGTCACATCCACACTTGGATGGCCGTTCATCTACAGAGACAACACTATCTGGTTTATACATATCAGTATAAGCCCTTCAACTGACACGTCCTTGAATTAAGTCAAATCTTTCATCTGCCCCCAAAAAAATCATTGACTAAAAAAATGTTATTTGGTATTTTGAAAATATCATGCACATATAGGCCAAAATTTGTTTAAATTATATTTTTTTGCAAAACCCATATACCTTAATCATAAATGATGGTCCAGAAAAAAGTATGTTTTAATGTGTTATTGCTTAAAGCAGAAGTTTTCAGCCTTTTCTGATCCAAGCACCCCCTGTTGAAAACCCAGGGCTTAAAGAACAACAAATGTTATGGTACAATATTCCAATATTCTATTAGGTTATTGAACCATTACATTAATTTGTTCTGTTGAGCAACGGCACTTTAAAATATACTTCTTTCTGATCACTTTCTCCCTCACCATAAGGGTTGGGTAGTTATGTTACCTGGAACTTATCATGGATGAACAGTCTGCGCAAGGAGTCCTGGAAATTGTGGGTATCCTGATGCTGTGGCAGTGGCACGGACACCTCTTCTAGGGCCTCATCGGACTCAGGCTCTTCCTCCTCCAGCCACTGGGTGGTGCCGTGTTGCTCATCACCTACTGCGGTGAAGTGTTTCAGGTACTGGGACATAGTTGCTGGTGTCAAATCACTGCCCCAGCTCTCTGTGGGGGGGGAAAAAAAGCATCTGGGACATTGCTTTGGGCTAAGACTTTTATAACAAAATACAAACAGCCAGACAAACCGAGGTCAGTTAATGATTGCATATCCTGATCCATCATCAACTCTTCTGAGGCATGAAGAACGTGACAGAAGTTAGAGGTCAGGTCTAATCTCGGTTTAATTTAAACCTCTTGGCTTTGCTGCAAAAAGGAATGTCCCCATTTTTGTGTCAGTGAATTGAATGAAACTACACCTTTTTTGATGAAAACTTTGCATTATATTTCACCTAACCCCATTGTAAAATGTAGCTACAAAAAAAACATATTTAGTCGGGCTGTTTCAGCCCGACTGATCTTCAGAGGTTATGACACAGCAGCTGAGCCACATCTAAAGTCCCAAGGGACTCTGCTTTTACACACACCTCTAAATAGAAAAAACAACAAACAAAAAAACACGACTTACAGAACTTTAGACACGTTATGTTAAATCCAGAGTAAACAACAAGGTTAGCCTTCAGCAGAGTTATGAAGATGAATTTATATTTCCACTAAAGCAATCTGTGTTTTAGGCTACTTAACAGAGAGCAGTTTTAATATTGTTCCCCTTTTACGTGCTCTGCCACTCCTGTCATTCTCATTCTTGCCAATGTCAAGCAGTTATACTCCAGAGGCAGAGCTCAACACAAAGCTCTGTGGTACTGTGCCAATATTGACCCAAGCTGTCAGTATAGAACTAATTTGTCAGAACTACACAGTCGACATGAATACACTTTATATTTTCAGTTCGGCAGAAGCAAAGACTAAAAGCACTAGTTAAACACCGTGTATCTACATTCTGCAGTTGCCCTGGTCTTGCTTTTTTTTTTAACCAGAAAATATGAGCGGTAAGGAAATTGCCCTGCTTGTCATACGTTGCCATTTTTGATAAGATTATCCAAAGCACGGCAAACAGTAGCATACAATATCTGCTTATGATGGTCTTTCCATCTGAACTATGGATTAATTTGTGTGATTAAAAATCTTTTTACTATAAATACATGCACCGCGTAATAGTTGAGCTGAGCATGTGGTTTCCGAGTTAGCTAGTTATATATGTGGCAGGACTAGAACTTAGCTTTCAGTCATTTATCTTGCTTTTGAGTTACTTTTGGAGACAAAAATAAAAATAGTTGCAACAATCATTTTAACAAATTGTTAATGCTTAATGCGTAATTCCAATATAAGATAGACTAGGGAAGGCTGTGGTTGGGCGTTTCAGGGGATGGTTTTTCCACAGTTCTTATCTGGGCCAATACTTAGTGTGCCCTCTTGAACTGAGGCCATCCATTCTGTCAAGACATTAGAAGGTCACTAACTTTCAAGGTGAAGACAACCTTTAACATTTTCACTATCAAAATTAAAAAAGGACCTCCTATATAGTATCTTATACAATTGTACTTACCTACTTATTGCCCGTTATGCCCACTGGCATGTAGGGCAGCAACAAAAAAACTTCCACCGCTGTCTGTCGTTGGCCATCTTCTCGATAGTACCCCAGCTGTGGTTTACAGTATCTTATAGAACGGTGTTATAGTAACTATATTTCATATAAGATTTGAAAGCCTGTGATAAGTCATGCAAAAAACTGAGCCTTTTAAAACTCATTTCCTGCATTTCTACACAACCTCACACAGGGCATTTGCTAAAATAAAATGTTTAATTTATGAACATTTTGAAGATTTATTATTATTATTATTTTTCTAAGCCCAGATGAGATTTGAGAGGCTTTCATATAAAGCTAAAGTATAGGCTAGTCAGCACATTAGTGGATAAGATCTTTTTATTACATTTTAAACCCACCTCCACCCCCCTCATCTTATAGAAGGACAACTTTGGGGGGGGCCCTGCCACGTACTACGATACCAAGCCTAGTACCAGGAAGCAGAGACTTGGTCGCAGGTGCACCTTCCAAAGAAACAATGTCCCCATAAACACACCTACACCAAAATGGTTGAGGAATGTAAAGGCACAAAGCACTAAAACCACTTATTTTAGATGAGAACCGATACATTAGTTTTTTTGTGTTATTGATTGATCCTGGTCCAAATCTCGACATTGTACTGCAATAAATGAGTAGCCTACATGGCATGGGTAACTATTTGTACAGCATGTGATGTGTTGTTTGCTGGCCGCATCATTATAAGCCCAAACGAGGCTAAACGTGCCGCCGCCTTCACTCCGAAACATTGCTCTGCCTCGGCTACTTGGGGCTTGGCAGTAGCTGGAGCGAGCGTGTTTGTCTGTGTGTATGAGTGAGGGAGGTAGCGAGAGAGAGTGGAACAAAGAAGCCGCTATGACTGATCAAATTTTTGTTTCGAATTTCAAAGGGGGGCGGGGTCTAGCAAAACCAGCGTGTTTTGTTACCCTTTAAACTCTATGGAAAACCTGGGGTCTGAATTGAAGAGGGCCACCCAGTACAAACCTAAGGATATCAAGGATCTTGGAAAAAGTTCTGCATGAAGGAATGGTTCAAAATCCCTCCAAATGTGTTCTCCAATTCTATCAAAGATCAAAATTGAAAAGACTGTTATCCCTGCCAGAGGAGGCTGTGCCAAGTTCTAAGGTGTGGCAATAATTGTGAAACGTATTTTTTGGTAATTAATAATTTTTAAAATGTAATGTTAAAAGCAGTCAGACAGGCAAAGCTCAATAATAAGAGCATACGGTCTGGAGTACAGTAAAATATTTCAATGTTAATTACTGCACACTTACTGCCAGGAGATGAGTTGTCAGGAAAAGGTTGAGGGCCACAAGGAACTAGAGGTAGCTGCCGGGTATATCTGAAACAAGCAGATTTTGTTCAATAGCTTTGGCAGGCTTTTGTCAGCCAATATTTACAATGATCCGTCACCCAGGGAGCGTGTTTTCCTTTTAGCTTATGATGGCTTATGCAGTGGTACATAATATCATGCCTGGTGCCCGACGCCTGGGTAGAGCTGCGGAAAGTTAGCTATGACTGGTTTACCAACTTTTTGAAGCCCTTCTCTCACAATTAGAAAACAAGAGGCAAGAGAAAAACAAGTAAATGTGGGTGCCGTCTGCAACAATCTCTAACAATGATAAGGAGGCACAGGTTTCTTCCACCTAGAACATAGACAAGAAAGGTGTGACTACACTTCAAGCCCAGTTTCCAGATTTGAAGCTGTCGCTGTGCCTGATGTGCTTCCTCCTTGCACTAACAATGCTATGAAAAATTTGGCAGGCAGGTCAGGGAAAAGAGGAAAACAGTCTTGATACACAAGAGAAATGGAGGCACAGAAGGAAAGTCAAAAAAACAAAGAAGAGATGCTACCCAAATTTCCAGCATCTAAGAAGAAAAAATATATATCCTTATCTGAGGCCTCTGAAGATGAATACCTTCGGAGTACGGAGCCCTATGTGAATAGTCTGCCTTGGGAAATTTGGCTTCAGTTCCTACATTGCAAGAATTCGCTCATGAGTTATGCACATAGGGCCAACCAACATAAATCTGCCAGAACTGAAACACATTCGACTGTGCCTCGTAATCTGATTGAGACATACTCACTCAAAGACATTCTGGATGCCATTTGCAAGAGCGAATCTATTTGAGCAGAATTCTTCTTTCATTACCGATTGGTTAGATTATTTTAACATATATTACACTTGAGAAATATGACAGTGAAAAATGGACACAAACCCCTCTCCCCTTGGCTACTGGAATTTTCATACACTAGCTCCGGTAGGCTACTAGGCTACCTGAACATCATTGATGTACTCATAATGAAACGTTAATGTTACATTCATCTTTAGAAATGTAGCCAACTTGAATGACAAATGTAAGCTACAATAAATAAACTTCTGTTCACGTGAAACGGAGTTAGACACTTTATATACACAATATATTCACACATGAATTGGAATTCTCGAATATTAAATTACGAATGGAAATATTACGTTATAAATATTGTAGATTTAAAGCTGCGCACCTTAACCCACAATCGAGAGGTGAAAGAAAACCTCATTCATTATATTTAAGAGGCGTAGCCCATTTACAAACATCATATGATATTAAAATGTACAGGTAATTCCAAACTTACCATACAAGTCAGTATTATATATGGAACACTTTCTCCGTTGGTATAAACAATTTTGAGTTTGAAATATTTTTACCATAAAAAAAATGTTGTTGACAGAAAACACATTGTGAAGAGACTGACCGTAGTTGTTTTCTTGGTTGTTGAGCAGTATACAAATACTGAAGTTGTGGCGGTGATATTACGTTTAGGCCACACACCTGTAACCTTAACGTGTGAGAACTCGTGATTCCCTGCAGTTTATATGCTTGGATGATTAACGTTACTACGTGTAAGACGAACGGCTATATTTAGCAGTTAATGTCTGTAGTAGCCTACTTACGAAGAATAATCACGCATGCCATATCAGATGTTCTGTGAATATTAAGGTTCATAACTTCAAATTCCTGTTATTTCTCATAAATTGGGCAAAACGCTTAGCTAACGTTTCTTTCTTAACCTCAGTGATGCTCGACATTCATACCCCACCTCCATCACGCAGACAGAGGCCAAAACGGTTAGCTTGTGGAACAAAAGCTACATATTGTTAATATTAAAATAATGTAGTTACAATAACAGTAGGCTACTAACTTTAACAAAAAAGTTTTGAAGTAGCCTAGCCAACTCTGGTGGTAGGCTATAGTCTCGTGGGGGACTAGAATTCTTTTACATGTAACCGAAATATACGAACAATCTGACCGTTCTGAACCAGTTCCCACTCTTGCCAACAGATGGCGATCTTGAACAATGTAAAACAATGTAGTGCATGTTCATTTCATACCCCAGAGGGCGCAATATACATATTCAGAAAGTACTGGCCTCAGATTACGCTTCTTAAAACAAAACGTTTAATTATTTAAATCAAAAAGAGTACATTTGAAATGATAGTTCAGCTAATGACTCGTATGTCACATGAATTTAAAGACTCATAGGCAGACTTAATATACGTAAGTTGAAACAAACTTAATCTTAAACAAGTATACAAACGTTTATAAGTGGGGGCGATGTACAAGATATTGCTAAGATTCATTAAATAGTGATAACAGGAAATGAAGGTGAAATGAAACCAAGTTCAAATATTCTATTACAAATTACATATAGGCTACCTGAAGAGAACCAACCGTTGCATCAGCTTTAAAAACAGAAAATTGGCATGCCTTGAAAGGAAAGTGGGACCTTGAGCTTTGCACTTCTATATGAATCATGCAACAACAAAAAAATTATATTTTCCCACATGCCTTGTTCTTTCAGACAAGGTGCAGTTGCCTTTGATAGTGAATCAATGCATTCAATACATAGAAAATAAATGCTTGTTAAACAGTTCAGAACAAGTACTCCAAATTAATTTTTGGTAATTTGGTACGTCAAACCCATCCAGAGGAAATCTGAGTTCACGTAATGCTCACATACCATAATTGCGTTGAAATTAACACTAGAAAACGTCATCTTAAATATTGCCTAAAATTACGCTAAGAATTCATTTTAGAAAGAGAAATAGTCTGATGATAATTGCTTTAAGAATGTAGAAGAGTAAATATTTAAAATTCATTGATAATGCTTGAATAAATGGGAATTATCCCATTTTGGGGTGATACATACAAATACACATGTGGAAAGAAGAAACCCAATTTTCTCATGTAAAACCCTTCTGAAAATAGTCCCATTTCATACTCAAGGGTGTGACTAATTTCACAGTGGTTTAAAAAACTCTAAGAGCTTCCATTGTTGACCTTGAGAGTGTGAACAGGTGTTTAGGAGTGATAGTTTGAAACCATTCTTGGCTCCAAACAAGGCATACACCATCAAAAACTGGACAATGTCCTTCCACAGTGTGCTCTACAATGACAAAAGACTGGCTGCACTAGAGTGCACAAACCCAAAGTTCTTATGGTGAAAACAGCCATTTAGTCAAGCAGTCAGGGGAAGGGGGGGGGGGGGGGGGGGACAAATTGCCTTCACCATCTTGGATAGTGGTCATCTCAGTTCTGGCAGCTAGAAAGGCGTCCGACAGTTCATTGAATTTGAGTGACCACTAAACCACAACCAAATCATTCCAAGCAAATAAACAAATATTGTGTGGTCAGCTCTTATTTCTTTGCTTGTTTTGTAACCATGCTGCGAGGAGGCGTCACCGGCCGGCTAGCGTTTGGCTTCTTCTTCTCTGCAGGTTTTAGAATCTATGCACAAGAAAACATACAGGCATACATATGTTACTTCTACTGTACACGTGTGATCCATACATCAAAACTTAAAATCTAAACCACGGGTCTGTTAAGCACCTGAAAAGAGCACATGAGGGTTTCATCCACACTCATCATGGCGCCAGCATTGTCAAACTCCCCGCAGTAGTTTGGAGCAGAGAATAAAGTCACAAGCTGCCTCTTAGCAAAGAACTCGTAGCCATCTTCCACAACCTGTGGGGAAAAAAAGCAGTGTCACCATACGACAGTTCTGGGGATGGAAACAAACTGCTGATAGCACATTCATTACGCAGCTTAGCTCATACTTCATCCTGCATTCTTTGGCCACGAGAGGGGCAGCCATCTTTAGAGAGCACTGTAACTTCACCAGGGCCATTTCTAAACTGCTTTGATTGGGGGGGCATGAAGAGATGTTGGTGCGGCACAAAGGGGGACGAAGGGTCTGGGGGTCCTCCCCCAGAAAAATTTGAGCCTTTTAAAACTCATTTTCTGCATTTCAACACAACCTCACACAGGGCATTTTCTAAAATAAAGCATTTCATTAGGGGTGGGACAATGCACCGATGCATCGCGATGCATCGATCCTAATGTGTAAATACAACTGCATCGATCTGTAAGATTCTAATCGATAAGCATCGATTAATATCGCATTTTAAATGAATGTGCACATGTATTCATTTATTCAAAAATTATTTAAAATATATATTTCTGAGACACAACTACTTTTTTTTGTATAATTGTTTTTATTAGTTTTTATACACATACCGTGTCCAGACAGTTTTAAAGTGCTTTCTGATATTTAAATTTAAACCATTTTCTATTCAAAATCAAGTAGACGTTAGAGACAAAAAACAAAAATAGTAAGACTATTTCCAATGTCTTACGTTCAATTAATTATTACTACGTTAACTGTCCGATTCACAAAATGAATGTCGTGGAACCTAGATACACCGTACCATGCAGAAAATATTTGAGTGAAAAATGTATACCTGCTCTGTATGAAGAGGTGAAGAAAACTGTTCGGCTGTCCTTGCAAAACGTTACGAGAGTAGCTTTAACTACGGATGGACGGGCATCTTGCTCCACCGAAGTTCTAGATCGTACTAAGATTTAGGAAAGTACTATGCATGACACTAACCTATAGGCTATTTAATTTTTCTTGGCCCAGTTTAGTAATTGTTATACATTTTGCCATTTTCATTTTGTAAATAAAGGAAATGTATTAGGGTACCATGTCTGACACTGTTTGAAAAACAATAACCTAAATAGGGCAACTTTAGAAAATACACTGTTAGTCATGTTTATTGCTGCATTATTTGCTGCAGACAGCTGCAAAATGTATGGCATGCCTTAACAATAAACATAATGCTGTGAACTTGGTGTAAGGTTCTAATTGAATATTTAATTACTGCTGAATGTAGGTATCAAATCACATTAGCATACCTATTACATTTTTTTAAAGTATCTAAATTAATCGAACCGAATCGAATCTTATTGAATCGAATCGTGGTCAAACGTAAGATATTATGATGCATCGTACCTTTGCCTAAAGAATCGTAATCGAATCGAATCATTATGGGATTGAATCGTCCCACCCCTACATTTCATTTATGAACATTTTGAAAAATTATTATTTTTGAGACAGAACAGCATAGATTGATCAAATAAAGTGACCTCTCTCTCTCGCTGTGTCTCCATGTGTTATTATATGGTCAAACCAACCAATCAGATATTAGAGAAATGTATTATTTCGGTGTGGCATTTTTATGATTGGCCAAATCGTCTGTAGCTCTGATAGCGTAGCACCGACTTCATATTGTCGGATCTAATTTTTTTCTGGATTTGGCCTTAGGGGGGGGCAGGCGGAAAATTTGGGGGGCTTTGCCCCCCCCCCCCTCGACACGGCCCTGAACGTCACCCTCCAAGGACAAAACCAGCAATTTGCCTTTGCACTGGGATAGTTTTATGCACTCAGATGGTAATTATCAGGGATATTTGATTCAACATACCGTTTCTTATTTGGCTTAAAATGCTAAACTCAACAAAACCACTGAAGCTTTATGGCAGATTTTTTTCTTTTTTAAAAACTGGTAATGGATTTAGAGAATCTGGGGAAAATGTGGGAGCTGCCTCCAGCCGAGCGAGTGATATTGACATCAGCACTCCGCACAAACAGAACCCCCTACCTGATGGGCTCGACATATCAGATCCAGGTCGTGTTTGTGCAGAAACTTGGCCACCACTTCGGCTCCAAAGGTGAAAGAGACTCCCCGGTCATTCTCGCCCCAGCCCAGCACGTCCTTGTCAGGATCGGACCACAGGAGGTCACACAGCAAGCCCTGGTCTGGCACGTCGGTGGGACGCATGATCCGTCGGATCTGCTCCATGGACTGGAGGTCTGGAGACAGGCCTGGAGGGAATGCGCATTGCAAGGTACTGATGACTAGAGCCGTTCAGCACAAAGAGGAAATTTACACATGCAAATAAAGTGGCAAAAGTGATGGTTTATGATGAGGGCTATCCAATGGCACATGGCAGAGAGAACCACATGGGAATATGGCAAGGGCCACTACCTTTGTGACTTGAAATAGCTACTTTTTCTGTACTTCCACACAACCTTCTCCATGGTCAACTAATTCTCTGAAACAGGCAGGCCTATCCACAAAACAAAAGAATGCCAGCTATCTACATCATTACCAACTTTTGTGCTGCTCCAAATGTAAGTCCACATGGCCAAGGTTACATTTATACAACATTTATCATATCCATTTTTCCTGGCTGTGGGAACCCTGAAACTGTTACAAATAAAGGGAGGCATTGGCAACACAGTTCCTGGACTTCCTGTTCCCCATTGGAAACAAAGTTCAGTCTTGAGCTGTGTCAGTCAAACTGATCCACTGAGCAGCTTAACTGGACATGACAGTTTTTAAAAACCAAACCTTTTTGACATATCACAATATATTTCAGGCCACAGCCATAGGAAAAGAGAGGGAGAGCACTCCTTTGGTTTCGAGTGAATCCAAACAATCCTTAGACGACGGACAACACAAGGGAGGACCCACTGAAATCATGGACTCGTTTCACAGGAAACCACTTTAAAAAAACAAGGCAGTCTAGTCTCTTTAAAACAGCGGCCCCCAACCACCGGTCCGTGGGTCATTTGGTACCGGGCTGCACAGAAAGACTGATAATCAATAAAATATTTTTTTATTCAGAATCTGAAAGATGTTTTATTTTGAAAAATGACCAGAACCATCCATCTGTGCGTCTGTCTCTTTGAGATGGTGAGTTGTATTTTTTATGCACTTTATATTTGTTTTTATGCCAGTCGTATCATTTTATTTCGTCATATTTATCCCCCCACACCTTGAAGGTGTCATTGGCCCAAAAAAGGTTGGGGACCGCTGCTTTAAAACACACTTGCAGCTTCCCTGAAGGATGACCAAGTTACACTGCAGCTGTACCCGTGCACCCACCTCCGTGGCAGCAGAAGATCTTCTCATCCACAATGGCAGCAATGGGCAGGCAGTTGAAGCAGTCTGTGAACGTCTTCCACAACTTAATATTGTACCTCCTTTTACCTGGAAAACACGTGGACACACCGGTGAATCAACCTTCACAATCACATCACACAAAGCTTCACCTGAGAATATTCCAGCAGGAATGGACAACAATTTACTACTAATTTTGTGTACTCCACATTGCTGCAAATCAATTTCCAAAGCATACAGCAGCTTTTTAGATTTTTGAATTGAGTTTTTCCTACCTTCCAGGCCAGCCATATGTTTCCATTATTTTCCGTACGGTATGAAAATCTATTTGCAGAGACTTGTTACTTGATAGGTAATCCGTCATCGTGAAAGTGATGTCCGAATTTTTCTTTGACAAAGTTACTTTAGTTGCATAATAACACATTTGAAAGCACAGATTGATACGAGAACTACACCACAACCAAATGTTTCTCCGCCTAAAATGAGTCCATGGAGAAATGACTGTTTTACGCACAAAATTAAAACATCGATGTCTTCTTAACCTGACGTGATTG
This sequence comes from Ilyophis sp. 1 JC-2022, assembly GCA_022702515.1. Taxonomy (NCBI): domain Eukaryota; kingdom Metazoa; phylum Chordata; class Actinopteri; order Anguilliformes; family Synaphobranchidae; genus Ilyophis; species Ilyophis sp. 1 JC-2022. Next base: position 22,548,100 of record CM040404.1, on the reverse strand, counting down.
TTACCACGAGAATGGTAATCATTCAAATCTACATTGTATGCTTTGTAAATTGGTTTGCAGCAATGTAAAGTACGCAGTATTTGTAGCTAATGGGCTTTAACATGCAAAATACCAGTGTGGTCCTTTAACATGCAATAATAATAATAATTCCCTGAATCCATCAATAGGCAATCAAGGTGAAATCTTGGCCTTGATGTTAATGTCCTCATATAATACTCTCTTAAAACATTATACGTAAAAATAATAATTTTATAATGTTTTTAGCTTCAGCATGACACAGGCCTCTGACATACTGCAATATGCAAATGTTATGTGCTACAAGGTTCACTCAGGGCTTCCAGTACTTCATCAGCCATGGTTGGGGCCTTGGGGGGGGCTCACATTCATCATAGAAACCATATATTCTGTTGATGGAGGCACACTCATGGTTTCCCCTCAGAAGGAAGAAGTTTTCGGGGTATTTTATCTTGTAGGCCAGCAGCAGGCAGATGGTTTCCAGGGATTGCTTCCCTCTGTCCACATAGTCCCCCAGAAATAGGTAGTTGCTCTCTGGCGGGTACCCTCCATACTCAAACAGTCTCAGGAGGTCATAATACTGGCCGTGGATGTCGCCTGCAAAATAAAATAGAGATTAGCTTATTTTAATCTTCACTTTTTTTTTTAAACCAGTTTGGAATGTCCAATGGTATTAGTCAGCCTGTCTTCTTGCTGCAGGTGGCACTTGCGGGGACAGGATACCAGATCAAGGGGCGCATTAGCAGGAACAACCACAAGGAAACCCCCAACGTTATTGGTATCCCTACTCAGGCGATACTATGCCTCCTTGCTGGGCTGGTGGCCAGTCAGCACTGGCATAGTCTGGATTTGATACCAGACTATGAGGCCCATCCACACACTAGAACAGGATGAGCCACCTGGCAGCTCAATCCCACATAATTTTAAAATGACCAGAGGCACAATGTGCATACTTTAACCAAATCATCAGTTTCCATAATTACTAAATTAATAAAACATGAGGGAACAAACAGGACAGACTTGAGTAACTGGCACCAAAATGTGGCTTCAGTTTCAATGTTATCTTTTTCCAGGCACAAAAACAAGAGCATTTGGCTTTGGACTAGCATTCCAGAGGGTGCAGCTGTTGCGTTGTAACTGTACACTCCGTGCACAACAGTTGCTCGACCTGATCCAAGCTTCAAGGTTTTCTGAAGCCTGTGTACAGTACTGCGTCTGCCGTGCAAGTTCCATAATGAAATACTGTGTCGTTTGCCCACCGCAGATCTTGAGGGGGGCCTCCAGCTCCAGCAGGATGGGCTGGCTCAAGAAGATCTCTCGGGACTTGAGGCACAGGCCTCTAATCTCGTTCTCCTGAAGCTGGACATTCTTCCCAGGCTTGGACCCCCGCACTGAAAAAACACAACCAGACAGACTCTCAGATGATATCTTTATGAACTTTAAGATTTTAACGCATTTCTCTCCTTATTTGAAACGTCCAATAGTATTTGTGGGCCAGTGTCATTGCTCTCAGTCAGTTTACGAGGCCATAGACGAGCAAGTGCAGGATTCATTATGAGATTGTGGTGCGTCATGCCATCTTGCTACGCACACTAGAGCCAAGTGTGTCAAAACAGGATGAAACATCCAGCAGCCCGTTAACCAATGCCTTCAACATGCACCCTGCCTCCCTCAACACCGGAGGGGCCAGAGGTGGGACAAACCATCAACCTGCTCAGTTGTACAGCCCAACTCCTGGCAAAGGGACACAACTGGCATCCGGGTCCCTCACAAGGGAAATTAGTCAAGCTCAGCTAGACTTCCACAGTGATGGGCGACTGAAGCTTTCATGAACACCAGAAATAACTGGAGCAGTTATCGATTCATATAAACAAAAAGAGAAAGTTCTCCATGCCATGGCACAAATGAACCTCCACTATGCCAGTATGCCCCCCCTTTAAATACCTGCAGTGATATAAGCAGACAAACAGGTACCTTATACCAGCATGACACTTTACTATTTTATGCACTTAACTGCAAACAGACTAAAGTCACGCAGAGGGTGAATAATTTAACTCTGATCTTGACGCACTGCGCTCTACTGCAGACACACCCAGAGTTACATCACCTGCATGACATCGCCAGTGTCCTTCCACAGGTTACCACTGAACCTTCCTCTGAGCCAGGGCTCTCATACTGTGCTGAAAAAGTAGGTCGGCACTTTTGAAAAATTAAGGGTTTACATTATTCCCTATTAATAGGCCACTGACCTATTTCTAGAATTATAACTCGACCTCTAACGTTCCTAGTTAATGAAGGCTTCAGAACTTAGTGGCAATTGGCGGTTGATGAGGAATAAGAACCGAAGGATTACTTTTCAGAGCAGAGAAGCAACACCCGGGTCATCAGCTGTACTGGGGCGAGGTCATGTAGGGCTGCATAATTAATCAAGTATTAATCATGATGTCAATACTGGCTTTCCACAGTTACTAAACAAGAATAATCTAGAATGACAATTCTGAAGGCACTGTATACAAATGAAAACTCTCACTTCACTGGACCTTTTCTTCTCTATATCAAATAAAGCACTCCCATTTTACCTCCCTCATAGTAGAGGGTTAGGGTTAGAATATGTGAAAATATAAGCATTATTTTGTTCATTCAAACTGTTAAAGTGCAATAAAAGTATTATGTAGTAAAATTATGTTCCGAAAAACAATGAATTATCGTGTTTAAAAAATCGTGATCTCAATATTGACTAGAATAATCGTGATTTATAATTTTTGCTATAATCGTGCAGCCGTAAAGTCATGTGTATCCAGATCCTAAGGTCATGTGTATCCAGATCCTAAAGAGAATCGCTGCGCATATAGTGGCCTCGGGCGAGTTGGAATCACGGTCAGGCTTGGAGTCGCGCCCTGAAAAAGGGACCTTTGCTCTACTACCGGCTGACGGGGCTGTGCAGCAGTGATTCTCTAGCGGTTGCTACATGGGGGGAATTGAATTAGAATAGGGGTTCAATTAGCTACCAAATTGGAAGAAAAAAAGAAGAAGATCCTAACTGAAACAGGCCTCCACATTAGTTGGTTATTTCAGTATAGTTTTTAAACTCACAAGCCTTATGAACTAGTTTGGCACAGTCCTATCAGGCAATCAAAAACAAAAAAGTTTCCAGGCAATCAAAAACAAGGCAAAGGTGACATTGTATTGGTTCATTGACAATAAAAGTGCCTGACAAACAGTAGACTGACCTCATTACACAGGAGTGAGAGCACATTTCCTTTACATCTGTTCACCAAGCAAAGAGGAACAGGAAACTGCCCTAAGAAAGGTGCCATTTTGGCTCAGCTCAGCTCTACCTCAGTGGAGCATTCCTCCTACCAGTCTAATTTAAAAGTTAATTGCATTGCCTAAACCTGTCTAAGCCATGAGTGAGATGGCGGCTCCAAGACAAGCTTTTAATCTCAACTAAGTAACCTCTATTTTTTATTTATTTATTTAAAAATCGGGCCTCTAATCACCACTGCATTAATGCTGAATATCACACAAGTAATGATAGCTGGTTTATCAACCAAAATGCAAAGCTGTTTTCTACGATGCCGACGTGTCTATTATTAATTTAATTTTCTGTAAGCATGTATAGAATAGAATAACTTTTATTTTCCTGCAAGATAACTTCAGTTGTAGCCCCAGCAACAACAAAAAAAGGCAGACCCACAACACACAAACAAACATATCAAACAAAAACATCCAACAGAATCATTACATCAATCAAGTGAATTAAGTGAATTAAACTGAAATACAGCCATGATTAAAAAACACATTCATGCATACATACATGCATCATTTATTTTTTTCTTCATTTTACCAGATGAGTTAATATAATCTATAATCAGGATAAAAAAACAATAAAAAAAAACACTGCACAGAGTGAATATAATTAGATTAATAACGGCCAAATAAACTTAAGTTTAATGTCCAGTTAGCATCTGAAAAGCACACTGGCTTTTAACGGTTTATGTTGATACCCAACCCCCACTATACACACTGTTGCCTGGCTTTCCCAGCTACAAAGTTCAACTGTCTGTGCTGAACTAACCTACAAGAGTGCAGAAAGGTTTACTGCACAGAAGACATCTGTTCAGGGTAAGCAACTATTGTATTTTCATGCATGTACCATCTTGCTCTCCAATCTCCACAATGAAGGTTGGCAGACTGTCCATTAAGTAGACATTAAATAGTCTAAACCACCGCTGATAGTTTTTTCTGTCAACAATCAAAAGTCAGATGTAATAAACATTTTAGATTTAAAAAAAAAAAAACGTAAACCAAAAAAAGATTAGCTTCAGTGTCTTTACTTTTCCTCAATTGCCAATTTTTTTTTAGTTTTCATGAGAACTGGCAGTCAAAAATATACATTAGTTAAAATAAAATCCACAATAATACTGGGGTCGTATAGGTATCGGTCGATAAAACTAAGAATACCGCCAATATGACAACACAACATGCTGTAAATTAGCTGGAAAAAGTAGCCTAATCAATCACCTTAACCTCCTAGTATTTCTTTTTTAATTTATCATCGTTACCAGTCAAACTCGCAAGCAAAGCTACACTCGAGACTCATGCTCTATGCTTAAAGTAAGCAAGTTGAAATATTGTGTTATATACACGTAAAATATGTTAAATTTTTCCTTCAAAAAGAAATACCATCTGGGCTCATCCACAAAGTTGTTCCATTAAAGTAGAAACTTGGTTTAGTTTATATTTGAGCTGTAATAGAAAACGGGCATCATCAGCTGATATGACCAGCCAAATATCAGTTTGTGACGCCAGTAACCAGTCCCAGAATTCCCATGTCGCTAACCCCCTAGTATTTTTTCAGGTATATTTAACAATATTCTCACTTAATTTCACCCACTAATTTTCCTAAAATATCTGACTCTGATCAGAACACCAGCATGGCACTCCAGTAAGAGCAAACAGAAGTAATATGACAAGTGCAGTCATTTCCTGTGTTGAGAATGACAGAGAAGGGGTGTTGCACACGGCTCTTATCGAAACCGGTGAGTCTTGGGGTGATTCAACTGCTGGAATTCTTTTGAGCATGAAATTCAAAGCACACCTTTCAACTAGTTACGCATCTACCTGCCAGTGCATTCTGGGCTTCGAATAACTCAGTGAAAGTAATCAACAAAACATTCTGTCTTCCAGTCATGTTTCAACTTGTAATTCAATGCGCCACTTCCTCCCACTAAATTAACATAATGGCCTCAACCTCATAGTTTGCTCACATGTGTGTGATAAGCATACATTAGTACTATGAAGGGAAAATGTTTTTTTTCCTTTTCTTTTTTCTGAAAGTTGTCATCTCATCTGCTATGTGGTGCTCACAGAAACCTGGACCAAACCAAACCGTGCAATTAACAAAAATGCCTTCTGTGAACAAACATCATTAATATAGCCTGGCCAATGGCAATCAAGCCTCAAACAAGGGGGGCTTGAAAAATAAATTTCACAACTGAGGAGTATACTACCTCTAGCCTTCCACCTGGATCAGTCAACAGAGATGTAATGTCAAGCAATATGAGCCTTTGACAGGAAGCAGGAAAATTTGCTAAAAAGAATTACATACCACAGTACTCAGAAACTGACAAATAACACTAGCATTATTCAATAAATCATTTTGAAAATCTAAATTTCCTAGTCACTTTTAGTCCATGGCAAACACCTTTAAGTAAATGTGAATAAAATTCAATGACAACTATTGAATCACTAAAGAGAATTTGTCCTTCCAAAAATGTTTTAAATACATTATTATTATTATTTTTTAAAACAAGCACACAAACCAAAATAAAATGTATGCGTAGTGTAACGGTGACATGAAATTCTAAAGCACACCTTTAGAATCTTCTGTGGTACAGGAAACAGTGGACAATTGGGAATGGACAGTATGAACGTGAAGCTTGCTTTCCAGGTAAAATGCCCACATTAAATGGCAACTCCAATGGACAGACTCAAAGTGAGCATTCTCCTTTTTCAGGATTGACTGAATTACAGCGTTACACCAAACTTACATCCTTGCCAGTTGATTTGCTAAACAGCATCTTGTTCAGTGTGTGCACATGAATAGCAAGTACTTTCTTCTGTGTTTGCACTTTTTTCAGAAAGAATACGGAGTCTACAGGAGTTCTATTAAGGAATGGCAGCATAAGGATTCTCTGCCAAAAGCAGAGCTAGGAATTTTGAGAGCAGCTGTCCCCACGCCTTAATGAAGAAACCCTTATTTGGTTAGGCAGAGGGAGGGGGATGCTGAGTCACCACTCACTTCCTATCCGACTATTCACACAGAATGCTCGTCTTCTATGGAACACCGAGAGCGCCACAATGATAAATAAATAAATAAAATAATAAATAAATGTGGAAATGTAAAACTGAATAAACTAAATTATTTGGAAATACGGTAAATAAATAAATCTGGGAACAAATATAGAAATGTAAATGTATGTGCAATTAATTAAAGTTATTACATTTATTTTCAAATATTTTTCTAATATATTAATTTATTTCCATATTTATTTACTGATTTCCCAATGAGCACAATCTGTCAATCAACTTGCTTTGCTTCACCCACTAAGTTCAGCTCCTACTCACCCTTCCAACATATGTGTTCAGTGTTGCCAGATTGGGCGTATTACAGCCCAATTGGGCTAATGACTTTTTGAAGCGTCATAATTTGGGATATTTTTTGTTACATTTGGCGGTTTTCCATCTTCCTCTTTCAGCTAATTATTCACATTCACCCTGGTGTAGTTCATCCCTCCTCTCTCTGCCTATTCCTCAGTTGTCATTGTAGCCAGTTAATAGTCGCTGCTTTTGTTTGATATGCAGAGGCTTGCCAGTGGGTTAGAAAGAAAATTGTGAAAAACAGAAAGAACGCTGACTTTCAGTTGCTGGAAAAGTAGGCCAGTAGCTGTTATGCTGCGTTCATACTTTAACGGGGAGACAGGAGACGTGGTTGATGTGTAAACTTTACTGTTGTATAGACCACCATGTCTTATCTTTGAACGCACATTGACTGTCGTGTCTTTTGGTTTATCCTACAAAGTTTGTAATGAGCGAGAAATGAGAAGCCAACGTTTCTATGTTGCTCAACTTGCTTTTTGTGTGTGCAAGCTTGCTTTCCCCGATTTTGCGTACGCACAAAATGTTTGATTAGGAAAATAGAACTAGCCCATAACTTAAATGCGTGTGTCTGCGGGTTTGCAAATCCTATTCATAAACATTTCAGTCTATCGATTGGCTACCGTTCTGACAGTAGGCTACCACCACCTCCAGTCCACAATCTCACTCGCCTGCTCACCGGTTCATGATCACGTCCATCAATCCATACCCCCCCCTTCATAACGTAATGTATTTGATCCAAATTGGGGAATTTTTTATTAAGATTCAGTGTGTTTATGGTTTTAAAATCTGCAGACAGCATTTCTCAATGTGAGCAAATACATTAGTGGAGATGTCAATGCTTCACATATTGAGAGAAACGACAGATAGAGAAAGCTAGCTAGCACAATCTGTCAACTTGCTTTGGTCCACCCACTAATTTTGCCTTGTTCCAAGTCAATCAGGTTCCAACCTTCCATGTTACTGACAGCGTTTCTTACGAGTAAGTGGAGGTCAATTCAGTAGGAGTTGAAACTTAAAATGGCATGGCAGGCTATAGCCCCGCCTACTATTACATGCCACAGCAGTTGCATGTTAGCTTTTGATGATTGATGTGAGCTAGGTACCTACAGTAACATTAGGCCCAACTACAGGTGTCATCGATCTTTCTATTGAACTAGAGAAATGCATAAAGTAGAAGGAAATATTTAACTGAAATATCATAGCACCCATACTGTCATGTAACAGTACGCTACATTGAACAATTATGTTTGTCGTTTGTTTTGCTACCTGCCACTTTAATGTGACACTGTCAGTGGCTGGGCGAAGCCATAACATGCAATGACATTCAAAGCTAGTTAGCTATGATAGCTACTTTCAAAACATGGCTGCATTCAGCTGAACTTCATGATCAAACTACCAGCTATATTGGATATTTATTCATTTGAATGCGTTTTAATAAGACTGAATTTTAGCAGCTGCTATGCCATTTAATTTTAAATTTTAGCAGCTGCTATGCCATTTGCTCAAAAATTGAGAAAATGTGCAGGGAATAGATCTAAAGTGTTAGCGGTATGTTTGTACTGACTCAATACGGGGATGTTTAAAATAAAACCAATAATTTATCGGAAAAGAGTCTGCGTTTGTAAATATTTGTGATTAGGTTACAGGATGCAGATAAAAGCTAATGCCAGCTACAATGTAATGTAGGCTACTATGCTTTAGCTAGCGTGTGAACCCACTAACCTACAATATCGACTTTATCTGGAACAGTTTTCATAACGGGGGTTAAAACACTGCAGAAAACTGTGACAAACTGCACTGCCACAGTCGAGTTAATTAGCGGTTAGCCAAAAAGACAGTGGTGGTTCTCATTTAAGACTATGGGGACAGCTTGCTACCTTTCTAGCAGCGCTAAGGATATTTATAATAAAACCGGTCTTGTCAAAATAACATATGTGATTGATTGACCGTCAATATAGTTCATGGCAATAGCGTTACCCTATGTTCGTCTGTATGTGGTCATGCAGTGTGTCAAGCTTGGCACCGAGCTCAGCTGGTGGTAGGCTATTCTATCTAATGTTAGCTAATCAAATTAGCTGATTTAGCGGAATATAAATAGAAGATTACTGAATGAACATTAATTATGTGATGAACACCACACATTCAATGCGAATAAATGACACAGAAAAAACAAGGATGAAAATTAAATGTTATATTATAATACATTAGCAACTTAAGGAAGTTTACCACGAGTTTGTTTTGCACAATGGTGGGTTTGGTCAGGTCATGGGCTTTTCCACCCCAAACTGTCAATCATCTGTGCCTGGACCATGAAGACCATATCCGGTTGACCCTGCTCCAAACAACGTCACTTCGGCTCCACGGAGCAGACGCAGTTTGTGCAAACGGAGCCTCAAAACTGTTTTTACGAGGCAATGGGTGACGTTTTACGAGGCTTTGGCTGCATTTGAATAGTCAAATTCAAGCAAGAAAAGATTCTTTAGATCGCATGCACCGGAAATAGTGTCCGGGCAGCCATGCTAAGGACCGTTCAAATTTCTTATATTGAGAAGGAATGGAGCTTCATGATTCCTTGTATCCGTCCTTTCACAAAGAATGCTCTGTACTATCCTTTTCAGAAGGAAGGTAGTATTCGCGCCCCACAATGCAATGCCGCCAATGTTTTCATAAACATTGGAGTTTTCTGGAACCTACCGAATTCGAACATCTGAGAAATACCAGAAATCTAAACGTGAATAGCTAGTAGGCCTATTGTTGGTTAGTATTGGCTTATAATAGAAAGTAAACAAACAATGACACAATCAGACAATACACCAAATTTATTAAGAGGCTAAATTTCGCAACGATAAAACGAACAGTTCAAGTGAAATGCAGACGGCAATGATGCGCCTTTTGTTGTAATTCTTTGTGAAGTTGTAGTTGAAGTCATGTCAATATGACTGGACGTCGCACCACGACGCAAGATAGAGAAGGAGGTTCGAATTCCAGTTACGCTAGATTCCTTGTAAATCTCGCCTTCCAACTTTTCCTTGACCCCCATGACATTTTCTGGCGAGGTCAAAAAAAATTGAAAGGAAAGAAAAAGGGAGCTATTTTTATTTTTACTATTCGAATGCAGCCCTTTTCCATATTTTTATACAGTCTATGGTGTGAATGCGGCAAACTTAGTGGGTGGAGCAAAGCAAGTTGATTGACAGATTTTGCTCATTGGAAAATCTGTAAATATATATGAAAACAAATAAGTAAATAGGAACATAAATAAATATATTAGAAAAAAATTTAAAATAAAATTGATTTTATAATAAATAAAAAAATAATTGCACATACATTTACATGTCTATATTCATTTCCAGATTTATTTATTTCCAAATTATTTTATTTATTCAGTTTTATATTTCCACATTTATTTATTTATTATTTAATGTATTTATTTTTCCATTTATTTATCATTGTGGCACTCTCTGTTCCATAGTCTTCCTCACAGCACAATCAATGGACAATCAATTTAGCCTTTTTGTTTAAAAGCTATATCTTTCTTTAATTTGCTGAAAATAAAACGGCTTATTAGAAATTGAAAAGATTTAGAATTTTGAAAAGTGCAATCTCCTAGTTTTAAAAAAGAACACAAACAAAAGCAGAGGAGCACAGCACCTTGTTGAGGTCAGTCCTGCATATTGTTCCAAGTCTTACATTTATCTTACACTGCACAAAAGCATGATGGAAGCCTTGCTTTGTAATGCCAGAAATCCCTTCTTGGTAACAAATGAAGATGTCTTGCCCATCACAGATTGCCTCCAAGGATGGAGTGATTCTTGGAAAATAAATAAATGGCCTACCTAATGAGGTTATTTTAATGCCTCAGAATGGCAGAGAAAGAAACCCCTTTTCACACAACCCCAGCGGAAACTGACTGCCACTTCAAAAACACCCACTTGTTTCTTCTCAAAACAATAGGCACTGTTGGAGTCGCCAGTGTGTGAAGCCAATGATCAGGTTGAGCGGTGTGAAGAGCACATACAGCATTGAGGCTGAGGCCTCAGCAGACAACATGACACTCGACTTGCAGGTTTTTGCAGACCTTGTAAAAAATGCTAATTTCATACGGGACCACGACAGAAAGCAGAGACTGCACCCTTATAATAAATAAATAATAAGGTTTATGAAGGTCAAGTTAAAAATAAGTGCCACTATGATTCTAACTGCATCACCTTCAAGAAAGGGGCCATTTTAAGCAGGTCATAGTTACGTAACCAACTGCAATGAGAACAGTAGCTGTTTCTGCTGTACAGAAGATAAGAGATTATAACCCATATACCCTCCAGCGATAACAGTGCAAGCACAATAAAATATTGACCAGCCAAACAAAGCATTTCTTAAATTACTGCTGAATCTGATGAATAAAAATATACATACAATGACCCTTGTGCACCAGGGATGGGCAAGGTTAAACAAAAAATCTCTTGTTTTCTGTTTCTGTAATATGACAAATAATTAGGGGTGGGACGATTCAATCCCATAACGATTCGATTCGATTACGATTCTTTAGGCAAAGGTACGATGCATCATAATATCTTACGTTTGACCACGATTCGATTCAATAAGATTCGGTTTGATTAATTTAGATACTTTAAAAAAATTTAATAGGTATGCTAATGTGATTTGATACCGATACATTCAGCAGTAATTAAATATTCAATTAGAACCTTACACCAAGTTCACAGCATTATGTTGATTGTTAAGGCATGCCATACATTTTGCAGCTGTCTGCAGCAAATAATGCAGCAATAAACATGACTAACAGTGTATTTTCTAAAGTTGCCCTATTTAGGTTATTGTTTTTCAAACAGTGTCAGACATGGTACCCTAATACATTTCAACTGGGCCAAGAAAAATGAAATGGCCTATAGGTTAGTGTCATGCATAGTACTTTCCTAAATCTTAGTACGATCTAGAACTTCGGTGGAGCAAGATGCCCATCCATCCGTAGTTAAAGCTACTCTCGTAACGTTTTGCAAGGACAGCCGAACAGTTTTCTTCACCTCTTCATACAGAGCAGGTATACATTTTTCACTCAAATATTTTCTGCATGGTATGGTGTATCTAGGTTCCACGACATTCATTTTGTGAATCGGACAGTTAACGTAGTAATAATTAATTGAACATAAGACATTGGAAATAGTCTTACTATTTTTGTTTTTTGTCTCTAACGTCTACTTGATTTTGAATAGAAAATTGTTTAAATTTAAATATCAGAAAGCACTTTACTTTAAAACTGTCTGGACATGGTATGTGTATAAAAACTAATAAAAACAATTATACAAAAAAATAGAACTGTTTGGCCATTTCTCCAGGAAACTCAGGGGAAGTGTCAATGACTCCCGAGTTTAGCTTGCTAACCAGCTTGCTAACGCGCTTGCTGTCCTTCACGTCAATTGTGTATCGTCGGCTCAAATGGTTTATCGTGTTTGTGGTGTTGCCTGTGTATCTGATTTCTACTTGGCAGATCTTGCATATTGCAGCGGTTTTGTCAAGTACACCCTCCTTCTTTCTAAACCCGAAATGCTTCCATACTAGGGATGTTCCTAACGACTAATTTCCCTGACGTTTAAACGGAAGTTTAAATTTAGACTAGTCGACTAGTCTAAAAGTAAGAAAACACTCAGAAAACAGTCAAAATTGAGCACAATTTAATCTATAAGGTAAAACATTGTCCGAAAAAATATTGCGTATATTATAAGAGCCATTTGAAACCGTTAATCACATTCTTCAATAACCAAATCATATTTTAAATGCCGCTGAAATGTGTGGCACTTTGCACCTTGCATTATGAACATTGCACATTATCCTACAAAACATGACAACTCACTAAATAAAAGTTAACAAATAACATTTATTGAAAACAATATTCAATGTAACAAAACATTTTTAGGAAACGTGCCTGATTATTACAACGGCATTTTCATTGGGTGAACGCGATCGCATAGCAAATACAGTCAAATAATAATTTGTCATCAGAAAAACTACCAATAATAGGCCCACAAAAAAATAACAATTAGGCCTACTGATCGACGTGACATTAGATTAGTTTTATTGGGCTATTCAACAACGCGATAGACCTACTTACTCTTTCCACCTCGCTGGTTTAACTTGCAGGGCGAACAGGCTAATGCGCTTTGTTTCTTTCCTTCGTTAAAAATTATTTATTTATTTATTTTTAAATCCGGCGTTGTTAACATTAGTAACGGATGCTCGTTTTTTTTATAAAGCAACATTTGACCAGGAAAACATGACATTTCAGTGCTAATTATGTCAATATGTAATTTAAATGTGTACATTAATGAAATAATAAGTTTAACCGACTAGTATCTGGTGCCGACTAGCGAGGGTAGCAACGTTTAATCGACTAGCCGACTAAACGCGCACATCCCTATTCCATACCACTGATTTTCTGTTCGGAACATCGCAAATTCTATAAGTTTCTGTCTCTTTTGTCGCACTCAGCGAGCACGCAGCTAGCCATTTCGCTCAGATCTGTCTGTCTCATTGTCGCTTGATTCCCGCCTGTCCCTACTTTCAACTCACGCTTATGTGGGGGTTGGAGCAGAAACATGGATTGAAGCTGGTCAAAACAGTTTTAAAAGTAGTCGTGTCTCAGAAATATATATTTAAAATAATTTTTGAATAAATGAATACATGTGCACATTCATTTAAAATGTGATATTAATCAATGCTTATCGATTTGAATCTTACAGATCGATGCAGTTGTATTTACATATTCGGATCGATGCATCGCGATTAAATTTATGAAAAAATTTTTTTTTTAAATTATCTTTTTTTCTATTCCAACAAAACGTTTTTCAATATATAAAGCTGAGACATGATCGCTTTAATTGACTGAAAGCGAGGACAGAATATCATTTCTGTGCGACATGGCGACGCTGATGCTGACTGAGTGCGATGGTGACAAAACAGAAACAGAGCGAAATATGTGACGCGAGAAATTTTGAGAGAACAAAAAGAATTGAGAAAGATAGAAAGTTTAGGGTGAAAGAAACACAAAAGCTGCAATATGCAAGATCGGCTGCAAAAACAGAGGGCCTAAGAACACACAAAACACACAAAAACATTGGATGCTAACATGACACACATGGACACGACGATACACAGCAAACGTTAGCAAGCGCAAGCGCAATAGACAATTCCTGGAAAGGACAGCAAACGAGTTCCTGATGAGTGGTTCAAAAAGTATTTTTTTTTTGTTTTTTTTTTTTTAGTATTTTTTTTTACATTATTTTTTGTACAGACAGTTTATAAGTTAAGTGCTTTCTGATATTGTAAATTTAACATATTTTTCTATTCAAAAAAAATATTTATTTTAGAGTAAAAAAAAAAAAAAAAAAAGAGTAGATCCAATGTCTTTTAAAATTAAATAATTACTAATATTTATGTGTCCGATATTCACAAAAAAATAAAATGAGAACCTAGATACCCATACATACAATGCAGAAGAAAATATTAAAGTGAAAAATGTAAACCTCTGTATGAAAAAGAGAAGAAAACTGTTATGAAGATCCTTGCAAAAAACGCGAGAGTAGCTTAAACTACTAGGATGGATGGGCATCTTGCTCCACTAAGATTAAGATCGTACTAAAAGGATTTAAAGTACTATGCATGACATTACTAATTAGGCTAATTTTTTTTTTTTCGGCATTTTTAGTTTTTGTTATACTTTTAGCCATTTTCATTTTTCATAAATAAAGGAAATGTATTAGAGTATGTTTGATGACAAACTGTTAAAAAAAAAATAATAAAAAATACAACTTTAGAAAATACACTGTTAGTGTTGTTTGCTGCTGCTGCATTTGCTGCTGACAGCTGCAAAATGCCAAAATGCATAATGCTGTGATAACTAATGTACATAACTTGGTTTGAATATGTAATTGAATAATTGAATAACTTAATGAAATCGGTATAATCAAATCACATTAGCATTAGCATTATTTATTTAATCTAAAATCGAATCGAAAAATCGAAATCGAATCGTGGTCAAACGTAAGATATTATGATGCATCGAACCTTTGCCTAAAGAATCGGAAACGAATCGAATCGTGATGGGGTTGAATCGTCCCACCCCTAATCGCGATGCATCGGTGCATTGTCCCACCCCTACAAATAATTCATAGAAATCTTGATATTTTTCCTAATAGATCATACAGCATATACACCGATCAGCCACAACATTAAAACCACTGACAGGTGAAGTGAATAACATTGATTATCTCGTTGTTATTTTGGTTCTGTACTCTAGCACTTTGAGTTTGAAAGGATACAATGACAATGAGGTTGAAGTGCAGTCAGCTTTAATTTGAGGGTATTTTCATCCATATCGGATGATCCATTTAGAAATTATGGAACCTTTTGTACATAGTAGTCCCATAATAACAACGAGATGATCAATGTTATTCACTTCACCCGTCAGTAGTTTAAATGTTGTGGCTGATCGGTGTACATTATTCATATACATTTTAAAACACAATACAATATTTGAACAGAATATTGTAATACCATTATTAAGGTTAAAAAATAAAAATAAAAATCTATACCAGCAAAAACATGGTAAGCTATAAACTTGAGCACCAGCACCTGCTCCATAAAGGCTTGCAAAAAAGTAAGAAGCCTCGGTACGGTCTGTGTGAATATTCTCAAATACAGGCCTGCTTGGGGAGGGAGGTAATCGGTTGGCAGGGATGACCATGAACCATGTCTCACTGCTCACCAGTGGCCCCAGCTGGTCAACCAGGTGCTCTTTGTTTACTTCCTCAAGCTGCATATGAGGAGTCTTCCTCAGACTGAGATCTGTGCAAACGTGGTCTCGTTCTTAGATGGCAAGCCCTGAGCTTTACCGTCCGATTACATTTTCTGGAAAAATATTTCTCAAGTGCATTTCATTGATTGCCTGTTACAGCACTGAGTAAGCACCCCCTCCTGTATCACACTTCCTGAATGTTTACTGTCCACGTAAAGAATACCTGGCCAAGGGGCCGCCGCGTTAGCTCAACGGTAAAAGAACAGTTGTGCTCCGAGGATCGGGGTTCGCGCCCCGGTCCTGCCATATCCGAGCGTGGCCGGCGCCCTGTGGAAGCGGCAATTGGGCGCCGCTTCCGGGTGGGGGGAGGGGCTCGGAGAGAATCACTGCCCGCACGGGACCCAGGCGAGTCGCGGTCAAGGAAGTTCGAGGAGTCGCGCCCTGTAGAGGACGTGGCGACCTCCTTCCTACTACTAGTACCGATAGACGGGATTGTGTAACGGTGGTTCTCTAGCGGTTGCTACATGGGGGGGAATTGAATTAGAATAGGGGTTCAATTGGCTACTAAATTGGGAGAAAAAGGGAAAAATCAGAAACAAAAAATAAAAAATAAAAAAAATAAAAAAATTACAAAAAAGAATACCTGGCCAAGTAGCTACTAGCTGTGTTTAACTTCTTGCTGGTCCAAGCTAAAGACAATGAATATGGAAAACTCCAAGGAGTCGTTTGATTTGACTCACAGTTTTGCAGTGTTAGTTAAATCCAGGATTTAAAAACAATTGAACACTTTTCTTTGAAAACAGTGCTGCTCCTAAATTAAGATATGGCTTGCCTGCCAAAAGTCTGCAAAGAATTGTCCCATGGTTTGCCGTTTGTTAGGCAAAAAGGACAACAACTGAATGCAATACATGTGCATATCAAAGGACTACTGCATGAAGTAAACATTTTTGATCCTAGTTTTTCCATTTTCTGCAAAAGGCTGAATGATACGCAATACTGGTTTAGATTTTGGTATTCCTAGTTTCTGGTATTCTCTGCAAAGAGGTTTGCTATATGATAAAGTAAAAAAATAAAAATGTAACTGATATCTTTCAAGAATTGTGAAGCTGTTTTTAACCAAACTAGACAACAATTAAGGCACAAAGACATTTAAATTGTTGTATTGTTGAGAAATTTAACTTGTACATTTAATAATGAATGTTTTTATAATTAAGCCATATTAATTATTATTATATAACGGCATGCTTAAATATTTAACAACAAAACATTCCAATGTAAACATTTGAAGAACTTTCTCCGAAGATTCCTTTCCCTAGAATGGGTGCACGTCCACTCTTACAGTAACATAAAGCAGAGCAGACTGGTGTTGTCTGGCTCCATATATTTGGCTTTAATGATGACATTTTCCTGGATTCTGCAAATGATTAACTTCATAATCATGAAAGAATTAACTTAAACTATGAAATTTCACACAGATCCCCTTTTCCCTTGGGAAACAGTGCTGGCTGCCTTGATTATGTCAAGACAAAAAGTGGGACCATGTCAGGAGAACTGCACCACTGTAACGGCCCCTTCTCACCGCTATGGAACATTGCCCTGCGTGAATCACCCTACATAGGAAATGTGTCACTCATAATGACAGAAGTCGACTGCGTCTTTATAAGATGACTAATGGCTCTTGGCTAAAGGCTAGAATCATATCATATCTGGGATTCAAGCCTATCAAGTTCTGGTCATGTCAGTATCTGGACCACTACCATTCCACGGGGTCACACACAAAAAAAAAACGATTTAATATACAGCAGATGTGCTTGACTGATACTAATGGACTGATATGTGACAGGGAGATTTGTTTCATACACCCTGCTCACATGTATCCCGTTCCACAAAAATAAAACCTTTACACATGATAGAAAAAAAGAATAAGTGAAACACTAACAGCATGTCCTAAATTATGTTTACTCAAACACAATTGAAATGAGCTTTGCTTACGTAAACTGGTACAATAATAGTCTTCAGTACACATACTGGCATGTAAAGTTGCACAGCAAGAGAACTGACAGAGAAACGTCAACGTTGATAGCCATCTTTCTTTTGTGTTTGGTTAAACATGTCCCCAACTATAAATACCATTGATTATGGATAATGTATCCCATCTTGATCATAATTAGGGCACGTTGACCACCCAACCACACAGCCACTCCAGTCTCATCAAATGTCTCCCACCAATGATTGAGGAAAGTAACTGCCTGATGAAAATAGGGATACGTCTTTGCACTGCCAAATTAAGTTAACTTGGCCAGCGGAGATTCCACCTTACACAGCCAGGATAGCTCTCTGGGGGTCATGTAATGTGCCGTTTGTTTAGACTGAGGATCCACAAACAATGTTAACAAACAAAGTAAATATAGCCAGCTAATAATAAAGTTTTGTAAAACTCCCACATAACGTTACGTACGAAATGCACGTACTGTAGCAAGCTTTTTTATTATTTTATTCACAGCCATAAGCCCAAGGGCCAACACCTCTGACGTGACGTTGTGTCACAACCACAGCTAGCTAGGAATTTCGTCAACGTTGTTATATTGTAGAATTTTTATTATTTGCTTGCTAGTCACATGAAGTGTCGCATTTTGCGAGGCCATGTTTATAACTGTTACACAACTCAGTTAACGTTCTATACGGAAACCGGGTCGTTCCCCGGTTGCAGATGTACCCTGGAACACTGCATTATACTAGCTAACTGTTAACGTTACTACTGTACTGTACAGCAAGCTCATACTGTCTATAGTTTTCAGTGACAGTACATCAAACACAAACTATTTGTCACTTATTGAAAAAAAAAGTTTAAAGACTAAACTCACGTTAGCCAAATTAAATTACAATTCAACGGAATCGTCGAAAGAATACCAAACCCCAATTCACGTTCGGTAAATCCGGTGTGTCAAACGCTCCAGAGCTTTCTAGGACTGCACCCAAGTTAGCTAACGTTAGCTAAATTTAATGCGCAGACATCATACGTTTAACATCCATCGCCACCTTACAAAAGTATTAATTTCAATTATAAATATAAATTTATCTCCTAATCTCGGGAGCTAGTTAGCCATCAGATAGCTATCCTCCATTTTGAATACAAAGGGTTTCTTCCGCAGGGCTGGTTGCTAACTGGCACCGGTCGACTTTGGCGGTTGTAGCAATGAAAGTAGCTAACGTTGGAAGTTAACTGTCTAAGTGACATTAACAACTGGGTCAAGGCGAAGGTTAGTCAATTAGCTACATTAAATAAACAACACGACAAAACTACTTCGACAGCTAGCGACTAGAAATATTTAATGGTTGGCAACATTTTCAAATAGCTAGCAAGTAGCTAGCGCCCTTCCCCTTACCTTCCAGAAGGCGCTGAATGATACTGTCTATGTTCAGCTTGTCGATATCGGCCATCGCTTGATAAAACAGATGAGAAAAATAAAACCTTTACCTATATGACCAGTTTGCTATTTACGCTTTCTAAAATCCTTTATGCTTCTTCACTCTACAAAGGAACAGAGACGATTCCGACTTATTTAACACGGGACACTTCCCCTCCCTCGACTCCTATGTCTACTTCTAGTCTGTGTATCGCTTCCTCTCTAGCCAGTTGGCGTAGGAATACTGAAGCCCACTTCTGCACGTTTTATCGGGCGAATGCAATGCAGACAACGGAATACGTTGCGCGGCTAGCTTGTTGAACGAAAAAGTGCAGTGTTATAAGCGTCATGTTTATAACCGATTTCCCCAAAATAAACAGTCTGTTAAAACGGCGTTGTGTTCTGATTTTAGTGAGAACATTGTTTTTCTATATCAAATACATAAACATCAATGTGAATAGCAAGTTCCTATTGGTTTCATAAATTACATTGACATATAATAGGCTACTATGATATCCTAATGATTATCCCATTAAAAAAATGTATGTATTCTTTGCATTATTTGCAGGCAGCTCTGCACGCCCTTGGTAGGCCTAATAGCCTGCCTGTGTGTTCTATATCAGCTACATAAACATCAATGCGAATCGCAAGTTCCTATTGATCTCATAAATTACATTAAAATTTAATACTATGATAATGATTATCCAATAAAAAATGAACGTATTATTTGCAGTATTTGCAGGCACTTTTCTGCACGCCCTTGGTAGGCAAAGTTATAGCCTACTTGTGTGTTGTCAATAGGCCTATGTAAATTAGGCGTATCGACCTAGGTTAAAAAATGTATGGACGAGACCGCATTTTGTGAACTGAATAAATCAACACATTTAAATAAACTTGCTGGTCACCAAATTCAAATGCAAACACTATGGAGTACGCTCAGGACAGGTATACTTCAGTATTCTCGATGGGCTACCTTTCGTTTCAGCCGTTTGCCCGACTCTTTTAAAAACATATACATCCTAAATCAAATTCAGGACAACGAAGGCCTACATGCACAGCCATCGCTGTCCAACTGTTGCACCAGAGCAGGACTGTACGTCTCGCGCAGCTAGAACCAGTGTTCGAATTGTCGTTGAACTGCTTAGGGAAATCGTCTGTAAAACGAAACGCATTGGGTTCAGTCCAATCGCTTATTAATATTTTCACTCCTTGCATCATTTCCTCTTGTTCTTTCCTCGGTCCTCCACCCAATGGAATACGTCGAGGCAACATGCATTACGCAAATGGTAAGTCCTTGCCCAGTCAAGCGTCAGTTTAAGCGATGTCAATTACTAATGCGGTTGCACAGCTGTATCATCTGTTAGTGGGCATTTATCAGATCGTTCTTGTCTCAGAGCTTGTTTTTGCACGGATAATGGTAGCCTAGCCTACTGTTTTACTGGACGCTGTATTTCAGGCATGAAATAGGCTAGCATACGGTAGCCTAAATGATTTGAACTATTGAACGTGCTGTTTCTAACCAACTGTCGTCTTTCCTTACCCAGAACAACCTGCTAGACCCCCACCAGTCCGGCTTCAAACCTGGCCACTCAACGGAGACCGCACTCCTCCGTCAGCAAGATGCTTCATGCAGCTCGGGCAGCCTCCCTCTCCTCTGTGCTAATACTCCTAGACCTCTCTGCCGCCTTCGACACCGTAGATCACTCCATCCTCCTGTCGTCCCTGTCTGCAGCGGGGATCGGCGGCTCAGCTCTGGCCTGGATTGAGTCCTACCTCTCGGAACGCTCCTCCCAGGTTGCCTGGGCTGGTAAAATATCGGCACCCCGTCCCCTTACCACAGGAGTCCCCCAGGGCTGAGTCCTTAGTCCCCTCCTTTTCTCCACCTACACCAAATACCTTGGCCCTGTTATCACTGCTCATGGTCTTTCTTACCACTGCTATGCTGACGATACTCAACTCTCTCTCCTTCTCACCCTCTGACACTCAGGTGTCAGCCCGCATCTCCGCTTGCCTGAGAGACATCCAGAGCTGGATGGACAACCACTATCTCAAGCTCAATCCAGGCAAGACTGAGCTCATCTACATTCCTGCTCTAACCTCTCCCCCTCTCAATCTCTCCATTTCCCTAGGGGACACTCCACTGACCCCAACGCCCTGTGCCAGGAACCTCGGAGTGGTGATGGACAACAGGCTGTCCCTTTCCGAGAACATCGTTAGTGGTAACCCGGGCGTGCAGGTGCTTCCTGTACAACATCAGGAGAATCCGTCCCTTCCTCACCACCCACTCAACCCAGCTCCTGGTCCAAGCGATGGTGCTGTCTCGCCTGGACTATTGCAACTCTCTCCTGGCTGGCCTGCCAGCATCGGCCATTAGATCCCTTCAGCTTATCCAGAACGCAGCAGCGCGCCTGGTCTTCAACCTCCCCCGACACTCCCATATCACCCCCCTGCTCATTGACTTCCACTGGCTACCTGTGATGGCTCGCATCAAATTCAAAACATTGGTGCTCGCCTTCCAGCTTCCAGGCAGTCCGAGGATCTGCCCCTCCATACCTCCAAAAGCTCATCAGACCCTACACACCTGCCAGATCCCTGCATTCCGCCTCCTCAGGACGACGAGCTTAAGACTCACCTGTACCGGCAGGCTTTTGACCATTTATAGTCATCCATTGTGTTTTTCCCTGTCGTATTTGTTGTTTTACTGTGTTTTTATCTTGCTGAGTTTTTTCTTTTTATCCCTTACTTTATTGTATTTTATTACTCTGTATTGTATGGCATTTTACTGTTGTAAAGCACTCTGTGCACTCGTGCTGTGAAGGGTGCTATATAAATAAAGCTTTACTTACTTACTTACTGGTACCCCCCCTTTTCATACTAGCACCCGGTCTCAACGTCTGTCTGTCCTGGCCCCACGGTGGTGGAATGAGCTCCCCGTGGAGGTCAGAACAACAGAAAGTCTGACCGCCTTCAAGCGCAGATTGAAGACTCACCTCTTCAAGCTGCACCTCTCTCCACCCCTCCCTACCTCCTTGTGACCTCCCTTGATTATGTTTTATGAATCCTTGTTTAAGTGGTTCAAGCTTCTAGTTAACAATTGTAAGGTTACTTATTGGCTTATTGGTTACATATTATTGTTATCATCAATATTGTGTGGTTACCCCCCCCAAAAAAATAAAAATAAATAAATAAATTAAATATAAATTAAAAAACCTCCAATCATACTGACTGCGCCTGGTACTTGAATTCGTATTTACCTTTTAGGGTTGTTTTAACGCACTTGTTCCTAGTTCGGAAATGCACTACGTCGCTCTGGATAAGATATGACTATAATGTAATGTAATGTAATAGCCTAAAACATGAATTGCATCGGTAAAAGACAGCCAATTCATATAAAAAGGCTAAATTACATTATTCTTTCTCAGCCGATCATACCGTTTTAACTCAGTGGTTTCCACTTCTGGTCGTTATTAGCGCAGGACAAATCATATGTCTGTTTGTAAAATTATGGCTGAAATATAATTTTGAACGTTTTATTTTTGGTTTGGTGGTGGATAGATTAGCTACATACAGGTAACTAAACTGTGGTGGCTTTTAAACTGTAATTTGTTCCACTACTGTTTCAGAACAAGGCCGACGTGCACCTAAAAAACTGAGGGGGCACAGAGGAATAATGATAGGTTTTGCAGCAAATCCAGTTTGGAAAATATTTTTGAGGGAATATAGGCTACAGTCATCTTACAATATTTTTGGATGTATAATAACATTTAAAATAAAATTGACTTATTTATATGTAGATAGATTCTGAGAAAGCCTAATCTGAAATCTAGCAAAATCTGAGGGAGCTCGTTGAATGGGCAAATCGCCACTGTTTCAGAATGAAGGCAAACTTTTTTACTTTCATAATTAACATAAAAAAGCGCTACAGAACCCATTTTGAGGAGACAACATCGTTTGCAGTAATTATGTATTTGTTACATCAATGTGAATGTGGTTACAATGGTTTAAAACATTATTTCCAGCATCAAGGTAGCAAAGCTGTATCCTGACTGTGAAGTAGAATGTGATCTTTAAATCTGACGTAGCATGCGGTGCCATATATTTTTACTGCAACATTGGACTGTGTTTCCAAACACTTTAAATAAACCAGTACAACAAACGTGACAGCTTTTATTTAATTTATTTGATGGCTCAAGCATAGGATCAAGAGACTTACAAGTTGATACAACTGCATGGGTTTTTGGATTGTTTACAAAAGCACACAATTCTTCACGGATCTAGCGTCTTAATTTAGGCTACCTCTCAAAGTGCACCAGATTGACGCATGTAACTGTTAAAATGTACAAAAATTCCTCCCGGGGGGCATGCCCCCGGACCTCCCTAGAGGGCGGGGGTGTACACCTCATTGTACAGTTAACCATTTGCATGCATTCAACTGTATGAACCGGAGTTATTTGCTTGATGCATTCAACTGTATGAACATATAGGCTAAACGTGACATATTGCATAGGTTACATCCCAGCTAGCCTACAGATCTGGGCCGATTCCGGCTGAGTGTCGGCGTCGACGACAGCTATCTGGGCCGATTCCGGCTAGCCTTAGGCAGAGTCGCCTGATTCAAAGATGCGGCCATGCTATGGCTAGCCGCACTTGGGCCGAATCTGGTTACTGCTCGGCATGTTTTGAAAACGGGAAACGAATAAAAGAAAATATATGTCCGATTAAACATTTGTGTATGGGCTTTTCTATGTTTGATCAATCTTTCCATCAATCAGTAGCCAAATTATCTTAGTTATGTAACCTTTATTTACTTATTTATTTACTTATTTATTTAAGAGATGCAAAGATTTTTTAGCCTTGAACGGCTATACTTTTACTGTTATTTTCATTGATAAAAATTTCAAAGGGATTGAATATGTGCACTCATAGCTACATGCTAACAACAGCTCTCGGTAACGTTAACGTTAGCTAGCTACAGTGACCTGCCAAAGCTTGTTGATGTTAGCTAACGTTATAGCTAGCATTTGTGGCGATTTTAGCGAACGTTGTGTTAAGTTAACTTACAGCGCAGCATTTTGCGAAAACATAAACGTGACGTTAACGCTATATGGACCTTTGTTTGATATGTTTGTGTGTTGTGGGTCTGCCCCACTGTCTATGTCTTTTTTGTTGTTGCTGGGGCTACAACTGAAGTTCCCTAGCGGGAAATAAAAGTTATTCTATTCTATATGAAAATTAGTTATGTCTTAAGAAAATATACTGCATTTAGTGCTTTATTTATCTGGTCACTCACTGAAACTCAAGTGAATGAACTTTATACATTTTCTCAGCAAAATGAGTTTCCCATGATATCTGGAGACATTTTCTACAGCATATAACAACCCTGAATTAAAGCAAAATGTATCTTTTTTTTTCTTTTATTGTACTGTTTCATTACTTTATATCATAATTTGTGTAGTATTATTATCTATTAGTATCTATAGTACTTTCATTATAATCTTTTTTCAATATACACTACTTGGTTGAAGTAGCCAGTGCATGGTAGATCCGGCAAGTTAAGAGATATGCTTAGGAAAGTCAACTGATGCCTGTCATCGTTGTCTATTCAATTTGGATCTACAGTCCCGGCCAAATGTTTTGTCGCATGAGTGGACAAAAGTGACAATTGCTAATTACCCAACTCTTAATTAGCTATTAAAGTTAAGAAACAACACAAATTAATCATAAGTGTCTAAAGTTTATTAGAAGCTAGCAAAATGACATTTCAAAATTGTTACTAAATGTTACAGCTTGATAATGATCAACAGGCCCGTTTTGGCCGGACAAAAGTATTGTCGCAATGGCCAACTCCAATTTCTAGGCCACAGTGAATAAGGAAGAAACAAACAAGGGGCTCAGGAGGAGTGGACGCCAGCAACGCCTGTTTCGTCAAGAACTGTACGTCGGATTCTTGCTCGCAATGGTCTCCACGGTCGTATTGCTGCCCAGAAACCAGCGCTAAACAAGAGACAGCTAAGAAACCGTATTGCGTACGCCAAGGCCCACAGCCTGACGGAAGGTTGGACAGCAGAAAAGTGGCGAAAAATTGATTTTTCAGATGAATCGTCAGTTGAGCTCCATCCCAAGTGCCGGCAATATTGTCGACGACCCTCTGGGGCCCGTCTGGACCCACAGTTCACCCAGAAGATAGTCAAATTTGGAGGTGGAAAGATTATGGTTTGGGGTTGCATCCAATACGGAGGTGCCAGGGAGATCTGTAAGGTGGATGGTAACATTGACAGTGCCAAATATCAACAGATTCTTGCCTCCCAGTACATTCCAAACTACAAGAGGGGTCAGATTTCTCAACAGGATGGAGCTCCTTGCCATACCTCAGGTTCCACTATGAAGTTTCTCAGGGGGAAGAAGATCAAGGTCCTTCAGGGATGGCCAGCACAGTCTCCAGATATGAATATTATTGAGCATATCTGGGGAAGAATGAAAGAGGAAGCTTGGAGCACCAAGCCGAAGAACTTGGAGGAGCTTTGGGATGCCTGCAAGGTGGCCTTCCATGCCATCCCCGACGACTTCATCAACAAGCTCTACGACTCTCTGCCAAACCGGATGGCAACTGTTCTGCAGGCCAAAGGAACCCATACAAGATATTCATTTCTTAACTTATAGTCCATGATGAAATACTAGACTGATTTTTCATTTGGTATTTTATTAACTTTTTGAGAAAGATAAAATTAATTGATTATAATTTGATTTGCGACAAGACTTTTGTCCAGGTAGAAACTGGCTTGTTCATCATTATCAAGCAATAAACCTTATAAGCATCTATTAAATTTTTGTTTTGCTAGTATCTAAATAAACTTTAGACACTTATGATTAATTTATGTTGTTTCCTGTCATGGATCTGACCTTTTTTCCCTTCTCTCTACGTCGCCTTATTCGTTTTTATCGTTTACCGGTAGTCTATCGGATTTTCCTGTGTTCCGTCACGGGTCTTGCTTTCACCCTGTCATTAGTGAGTTCACCTGGTAGGTATTTCCGCTCACTACTTATACCCCGCTTCCGGCCTCTCTCGTCGCTTCTATGTTATTCCACTTAGCATTCGAGCCGGTAAAGAGGTATAGGAAATTGGTTAGAAAGCTAGTATAAAAAGAAAGGGTTTAGAAAGTAGGGTTTTTAGAAAGTAAGAAAGTTTCGTTTGGCTCTCATTTCAGAGCAGAGGCTTTCTCGTTTCTTTCGTTTTGTACTCTAACTTACGAGTGCTCTTACCCAAGATAAGTTTGGGTCTTTTGAGTTCTGTTTCCTTTTCGTTTCACTCCAGTAACGGGAGTAAGATAAGCGTGTCTGCTTATTTCCTTTGTTTCACCGTTTCTACCGACGAGCGCTCTAACTGCGCTGACTCCAGTTAAAGGGGTCTTATAGTTTTTGTTTTCTTTGTTCGTTCGCTCCACAAACGGAGTTAGATAAGCGTTATTGCTTATTCCTTTGTTTTGCTCGTTTAGCGAGCTCCTCGTTTATATTGCGAGGTTTATTGTTCTTTCATTTTAGTTGTTCCTCCACTACGGATTATTGTCCGTTACTAGTGGTGTTCCTACGAACACTTTAAGACTGCCCAACTACTTGCACTTGGATCTCTAATATTCCCATCTCTGTTTCTGACAGAGATCCCTCATAGAACATGGAAGCCACAGGGGAGTTTCCAGCAGTAGTTGCCAATCTTAAAGTGATCATTTCCGCTCAGGAGGTAGCCCTGGCGGACCAGAGAGAGAGTATTCGTGCCTTGCAACACTCACGGCAAGCTTTACACGAGCAGATGCATCTACAAGCTGTAGCGCTACAAGATCTGGCGGAAAGTATCCGAACTCTCTCCCTCAGGTCCGATTCTCCCCCAGTTGCTCAAGCACCTATACAGGTTATTCCTCCAACACTTACACCTGAAGCAAGGGAGCCGAGACTCCAACTCCCCTTGCGGTATAATGGAGAAGCCGGAAAATGTCAGGGGTTTTTGACACAATGTCTGATTTTTTTTAAAATACAGCCCTCGCGGTTCCAGGCACAAGAGTCCAGAGTAGCCTTCATTCTCTCTCTCTTGACCGGTAATGCTCTCGCATGGGCCGACCCACTTATTAGAGCTAATTCAACTATTGTTAGTAATACGGAGCGGCTTATGGCGGAGATGGTGTCAGTGTTCGATCAAGACGTTTCTGGCAAAGAGGCTGCCATGCGTCTAACCCGTCTTCGTCAGGGCACTGACACCGTAGCCGCATTTGCTATTACTTTTCGTGCTCTTGCGGGAGTGACAGGGTGGTCCGATGAGCCTCTATGTGCTCTGTTCCTAAATGCTTTATCTGAAAACATAAAGGACGCCATTGCGGGTATCGAACCACCCGCTACATTCGGGGCTCTTGTATCTACGGCCATTCGGTTGGATAACCGGTTTAGAGAGAGAGAGAAGGAGAGGACTTATAAGGGTTTTAAACAGCACCCACCTCGTTACTCTTGCTCCCATTGAACAGGAGGAGTCCATGCAGGTCGATAGTTCCTCCATGCGCGAGAAAGGGGGTGCTAAGTCCCGTGAATGGCGGTGTAGTTATTGTAAGAGGAAGGGCCATTTAAGGGACCACTGTCCCAAACTTGTGGGAAAAGGGTAGTCCCGCTAGTGGAACCGAGTCGCGTAGCGGGACTAGAATTAAATTACCCTCGGACCTTCCTGTCGGTCTATTTGCGCTGGAACGACCGCCAGATTTCCTGCAAAGCGTTCATTGACTCAGGGGCAGTTGAGTGCCTCGTTGATTCCAACTGGGTTAAATCCCATAAAATTCCCACCCACCCTCTATCTCTACCTCGCCTAGTCACGGCTCTAGATGGCCGTCCCCTAGGCACTGGCACTATCTCCCGGGTTACCGCCGCTATACGCATGCGCGTTCCGTTTCGGAAACATACGGAGGAGATGAAGTTTTTTTTAGTGGAATCCCCAGTTTATCCACTGGTTTTGGGTCATTCCTGGCTCACTCGCCATAACCCACACATTAATTGGGGGGGGGGCGGGTCCCGTTATTCAGAAATGGAGTCCCAGATGCAAACGCCACTGTTATGTCGCCAGTCATTTTTTGTTGAGAGAAGGGGGTAAGGATTATGCACAGTCTGACTCAGAGAGTGAGGATAATTACGCTAGTAATCAGCAGTCCTCTCATGTCCCCTCCGAGAATGGAGAGGAAAGTTTAGACTGGGATTACTCTGCGGAACGACCGCCTGCGTGGCAGGAGTTGACGTCCGAGTCAGATATTGATTGGGAGATTCATTCTGTCTCGGACACTGAGGATGTTGAAGTGGGAGGAACACTCGAATTCCAGCTGCCCGCTAATGTTCCTAAACAATACGCCGATCTGGCGGAGACATTTAGTAAACAACGTTCCACTTCACTACCACCTCACAGACCATATGACTGCGCTATAGAGCTATACCCAGGCACTACCCCCTCTAGAGGGTCTCTTTATTCGTTATCCATCCCTGAGAGCGCAGCCATGCATAAATATATTGAGGAAGCTCTGGTTAATGGGTTTATTAGACCTTCCACCTCGCCTGCAGGGGCGGGGTTTTTTTTTGTTAAAAAGAAAGACGGAGGTCTCAGACCCTGTATTGATTACAGGCCCTTAAATTATATAACGGTTAAGAACAGGTACCCCCTTCCTCTTATGAATTCCGCTTTCGAGCGCCTTCAGGGGGCGTCTATTTTTACGAAACTGGACCTACGGAACGCCTATAACCTCATTCGTATTCGCGAAGGCGACGAATGGAAGACCGCTTTTAACACGCACAGCGGTCACTACGAATATTGCGTCATGCCGTTCGGGCTCACTAGCGCCCCCTCTGTGTTTCAGGCGTTGATTAACGATGTGCTGAGGGAGATGCTGGAGAAATTCGTCTTCGTGTATCTTGACGATATTTTAATATTTTCGCCCGATTTTACCACACATGTCGGTCACGTTCGTCAGGTTCTTGCTGCACTTCTCAAAGCCCAATTATTTGTAAAGGCAGAGAAGTGCGTTTTTCACACGGGCTCTGTTTCATTTTTGGGTTTCATTATTAAGGAGGGTAAGGTACAGATGGATCCGGAAAAGGTTTCCGCTGTAAAGAACTGGCCCACGCCGTCTTCCGTAAAACAGGTACAACGCTTTTTAGGTTTTGCGAATTTTTATCGCCGATTTATTCGAAATTTTAGTGCGGTAGCAGCGCCCATTACTGCGCTCACTAAGAAGAACCTTGGCAGCCAGTTCCAATGGAATTCTAAGGCAGGTTCAGCATTTTCTGAATTAAAGAGAAGGTTCACTTCCGAACCCATCTTGGTTACTCCCAACCCCTCCCTTCCCTTTGTGGTAGAGGTAGACGCCTCCGAGCTAGGCGCCGGAGCCATTCTTTCCCAATGTTCGCCACTTGACCACAAGATGCACCCCTGCGCTTATTTCTCTCGCGCCCTAACATCGGCAGAGAGGAATTATGACGTAGGGGATCGAGAATTGCTTGCGGTCAAGTTGGCTTTGGAGGAATGGCACCATTGGCTTGAAGGAGCGGAACATCCATTCACTGTCTGGACTGACCATAAGAATCTTGAGTACGTTCAGCTGGCTAAGAGGCGTAATTCACGGCAAGCTAGGTGGGCGCTGTTCTTTCTAAGATTTAATTTTATTATCACGTATCGCCCCGGGTCTAAAAACGTCAAACCTGACGCTCTCTCGCGGATTTACGACCGTTCTGAGACAGACTCAGTTCCTGAACCTATTATCGCCACTGACCTCATTGTTGCCCCGGTTATTTGGGAGGTTGAGGCAGCGGTGCAGAGAGCCTTGCGCTCAGACCCAGGTCCAGGTGGGGCACCGGCCAACTGTCTTTTCGTGCCTCCTCGTCTTAGGTCGCGGGTCCTCCAATGGGGCCACGCCTCCCAACTCACCGGGCACCCAGGGGTTCATCGAACTAGGGACTTTTTATCCCGGCGTTTCTGGTGGCCTAGTCTGGAGAGAGACGTACGCTCATTTGTCGCGGCTTGTCCGGTTTGCGCTCGCAGCAAGGCCTCTCACCTTCCCCCCTCGGGTTTTCTTCGCCCTCTACCTATTCCCACCCGTCCCTGGAGTCATATTTCCCTGGACTTCATCACGGGGTTGCCGTTATCTTCAGGCAATACTACCATTTTAGTGGTGGTCGACCGTTTTTCCAAAGCGGCCCATTTTATTGCGCTGTCCAAGCTGCCCTCGGCACCTGAGACAGCGCAACTTATGATTGACCATGTGTTTCGTCCGCATGGCCTTCCGTCGGATGTGGTGTCCGATCGCGGTCCTCAGTTCGCCGCCAAGTTTTGGCGGGCGTTTTGCTCTCTGCTGGGGGCTTCGGTTAGTTTATCTTCCGGGTTTCACCCGGAGACTAACGGCCAGACAGAGCGTACTAATCAGACTCTAGAGAATACTCTTCGCTGCCTTGCCGCATCCAAGCCTACCTCCTGGAGCCGTCACCTCGCCTGGGCGGAGTACGCTCATAACACGCTGCGTAACGCCTCCACCGGCCTCTCCCCCTTCGAGGCTCAGCTGGGTTACCAACCACCTCTTTTTCCTGAGCTTGAGAAGGAGGTGGAGGTACCCTTTGTAGGATCGTTCGTTCGGCGGTGTCGGTCGGTTTGGAGACAAGTGCGGTTGTCTCTTATACGGGCTTCGGCTAAACAAAAAGTTGCGGCTGATAGGCATCGTCGAGCTGCACCATCCTATAGAGTGGGACAACGGGTTTAGCTTACTACTCGGGACCTTCCGTTGCGGGTCGAGTCCCGCAAACTCGCTCCTCGTTTTGTGGGTCCCTTCAAAATTATTAAAAGAATCAACCCAGTCACATTTCGACTGCAACTGCCGCGCTCAATGCGCATCCACCCCACGTTTCACGTCTCCCGTCTGAAACCGGTACTTGTAAGCCCCCTCGCCCCGGTTGAGAGACCACCTCCGCCTCCCCGACTCATAGAAGGGGGCCCGGCTTATACCGTTCGCCGCATTGTGGCCGAGAGACGTGTAGGTAGAGGGTGGCAGTTTCTTGTTGACTGGGAGGGTTATGGTCCGGAGGAACGTTGCTGGGTTCCATCGAGAAACATCCTGGACCCGCAGTTAATCACCGACTTCCGCAGAGATAAGGTTGTGGAAACGTCCGGTGCCGTTCCTTAGAGGGGGGGTCCTGTCATGGATCTGACCTTTTTTCCCTTATCTCTACGTCGCCTTATTCGTTTTTATCGTTTACCGGTAGTCTATCGGATTTTCCTGTGTTCCGTCACGGGTCTTGCTTTCACCCTGTCATTAGTGAGTTCACCTGGTAGGTATTTCCGATCACTACTTATACCCCGCTTCCGGCCTCTCTCGTCGCTTCTATGTTATTCCACTTAGCATTCGAGCCGGTAAAGAGGTATAGGAAATTGGTTAGAAAGCTAGTATAAAAAGAAAGGGTTTAGAAAGTAGGGTTTTTAGAAAGTAAGAAAGTTTCGTTTGGCTCTCATTTCAGAGCAGAGGCTTTCTCGTTTCTTTCGTTTTGTACTCTAACTTACGAGTGCTCTTACCCAAGATAAGTTTGGGTCTTTTGAGTTCTGTTTCCTTTTCGTTTCACTCCAGTAACGGGAGTAAGATAAGCATGTCTGCTTATTTCCTTTGTTTCACCGTTTCTACCGACGAGCGCTCTAACTGCGCTGACTCCAGTTAAAGGGGTCTTATAGTTTTTGTTTTCTTTGTTCGTTCGCTCCACAAACGGAGTTAGATAAGCGTTATTGCTTATTCCTTTGTTTAGCGAGCTCCTCGTTTATATTGCGAGGTTTATTGTTCTTTCATTTTAGTTGTTCCTCCACTACGGATTATTGTCCGTTACTAGTGGTGTTCCTACGAACACTTTAAGACTGCCCAACTACTTGCACTTGGATCTCTAATATTCCCATCTCTGTTTCTGACAGAGATCCCTCATAGTTTCCTAACTGTATTAGCTAATTAAGAGTTGGGTAATTAGCAATTGTCACTTTTGTCCACTCATGCAACAAAACTTTTGGCCGGGACTGTATAATTATATACATATAATGTAATACATTTCACACTGCAATTAGATACATCATATCTGTACACAATCATTTTATGGAAAAATTTACCAAAACCATTTATTACACTATAAAATTTCTATTACACCACCATCTGTGCATATTTATTGACTGTGCATTTTTAGATGGGGTGGTTGAGATGGAATTGATTTCATCCCTCTTTCTGTGAGGATGAATCAATTCATGAGTAACACAGAACATTGCCTGTAATGCAGTTGCAAGCCACAGATAGATTATGTTATGGGTTGACTCAGTGGGTTCCGTGGCATATCTCAGACTGTTCCATAAGCCAGCATCTGGTCCTTTTATGACATACCTAACATTGTTTACAGAACCATGCTCATTTGAAGAGATTTGCCAACCATAGCACATGCCATGACAGCTGAAAACTGGCAATTTTGTGCTGTGGCATTTTTTCAAAACATTGGGGGGTGGGGATGCAATGGCATACAGAGACTTATAGCATACAAAGAGACAAAGTGACAGTAATGCAAATGTAATTTAAGGATAAAATGAAGATGATTTTAATGTTTATTTTAATGTTTAAACATGTAAATGCTGTGATGTGTAATTAGACAGTCAGTCTTGGAAGCCAGTTTAAAATGAACAAATTTTAAATGAGAACCAAATTTCCAGAATCAAACCAATACTATCACACAGCGACCAGGAAAAAGTATATATTACTGATCACTTTTAAAGCACGTTTGGGTCTGGCTCTAAGCTACATAACAGATATGTTGACCCCATATGAGCCACTGTGCAGCCTTAGATCCTCAAGCGGGGCCCTCCTGGCTGTTCCAAAGTCTAGACTTAAAACTAAAGGTGACTGCGCCTTTTCCATCAGGGCCCCTCGGCTTTGGAACAACCTGCCTGAGGAGATAAGGCTAGCAGAATCAGTAACTTCCTTTAAATCACTTTTTAAAACCCATTTTTATAGACTTTCTTTTATGTGATGTCGTCTTTTTATCTTTTTATTGTCTTTCTATTGTCCTTTATCTTTTATCTGAACTCTATCTTAATTTTATTATATTATCTTATTTATTTTATTTGGCTTTTCATCATACGATTTTACGATTTTACCACTATGTACTTGAATATTTGCTCTTTTTCGCCTCTGTCCTATGAACTTCATCCCCGTTTATTAATGTCTCATTGCCTTATTTTTAGTATTCTGAGTATTCTGCTTTTATTTTGTCTGTCAAAGCACTTTGTAAACTGTGTTTTTAAAGGTGCTATATAAATAAAGTTATTATTATTATTATTTAAAAATGCTGTTTTTCACAATGGGTCAGCTCTAAGCATTCATGGACTTGACGAGAACACGTCTGTGAGTCCAGAGAATGGGGCTGCATTCGGATCCAAATTTTATGCTTTCTTCCTGTTGTTCCCTGCCCTTGCTTCAAAGGGGGAATCCCCAATATGGCAGGATGAAATATGTCAGCCACACCAAGTGGGATTAGGTTCCAATTTAAGAAAGGGAAATTAGTAATTATATTTCCTCCCTCCCTCGGTTATTCTCCCTTCTACCAAGGGTATAAAATGCAAGCTTCCACCAAGAAGAGAATCCCATAATGCAATGCTCCACACGAAAACGTTTCAACTCTATGGGGTTGCACTTCCTATATTTGTTGCGAGGGCCATTCAGTTCCATTTTGGTTTGTTTCTCGTCTATCCTCCCTTGCAGAGAACCTGTTAAGTTTGCTTGCTGCACGTCGCAAATTTCGTCACAAGATAGCTCACTTGTGGGAGGAGAGCAAGGGAAGGGAATGTGTTAAATTGGATACGAAGGCAACCTATGAGTCATTGCCAATGGGCCAGCTTTCGACTCTCAACCTCAGCACTGGATATAATGTCGCCCTCTGCTGATATCTACCATTTGTGCTCAAAAAGGCAGTTTCCCGATTGGGCTCCAATCATTTTTGACAGCAAAAAAAAAAGAACGTCCACTAATATATCGATGTTAATAAAAATTGCTTATTATTTTTCTGTGGTAAAATATTTTTTTCTTACCACACAAAGATATAATTTTATTAATTATTATTTATTCTGGCCTACATCATATTTCCATGCGCTAGTTGGCAACCAATTACATACTAGTAAGGCTTTCATGTAACCGTCCTACATCACTTTCTGCGCCATCTCCGTTGTACATGTGACTCCAAGGACACAACTGTGTGAGATGTGCACAAAATTAAAACTTCATGATTCAGATGTAGTCCCCATAGGTTTCTATTGGCCATACTGTCTCTACATATTATATACTCTAAGGTCAGTGCGCAGCTGTCAGAGGAGGCAATATTTTTTGTAGGATGAGTTTGGAAGGTTCGTGAATAATTCATAAGCGCATGTTGAGGGATAGGAGGGAGGATTAAAAATGGGCAATTTAACTTTGTCAGATTCTTTTTGCCTGCACATTTTTGTGTTTTTGAGTGAGGTTTTCTCACAAAAATCCTCACTGGTGATAGTGTTTTTATAAGGCTGACTGGTGTGTTTTTCTCACTCAAGGTAAGCTATTATTCATTAGCCTTCCAAAGTCATCCTACGGAAAAAACATTTGCGTACGTATTGCAGGGTAAAATTTTTTATATAGGTTGCGAGGGCTGTTCAGTTCAGTTTTAGTTTATTCTTCGTCTATCCTGCCTTGCAGAGCACCTGTTAAGATCACTTGTTGCACGTCACAAATTGATTCACAAAATAGCTCACTCAAGAGAAGATAGCAAGGGAAGGGAACATGCTAAATTTGATCCGAATACAACCCCAGATTCAGCCTAGAAAATATAGTTGTTGCAGTTGTCCTTGATCACATGCGTAAATACATGTTTATAAAAAAACGTATGCCTAAATACATGCAATTACAACGCGGAAGGCACAGACAGTGATGTGGGAAGGCTAGCAAAGTCTTAAGAGTATGTAAATGCCAACTAGCGCACATGAAGTAGGCCAGAATAAATAACTAATAACTCAATAATAATAGTATTTCACCACAGCAAAAAAAAAAGAAGTCATTTTAAAAATAATTAATCCACAGAGTTAACATCAATATATGAGTGGGAGTAGATCTATTTTTACTTTGCTGTCAAAAATGAATGGAACACAATGGGAAAACTGCCTTTTTGAGCACAAATCATATAAGCAGACGTTATGCGGTGCTGAGGTTGAGAGCTTAAAGCTGGCCCCTTGGGCACAGCACCAACTGGGGCAGTCTTGAGTACAAGAAACGCCTAGTCGGAGAGACACTTTTATGTACACTGATGAGTACACAGTAAAATGTCCAGTGTTAATTCAACTCTAGCAGAGTACTGAGCCTACTCTGGCCAGAGTAGGCTCATATGTACTCTGTTAGAGTTGAATTAACACTGGATATTGTAGTACCATGCAGAGATAGGCAAGCGTAATACTCCATCTTTTCTAACAAAGTGAACCAGGTGTAGTTCACTTGTGGCTTGAATTGATGGATCAGTAATTCAAATACATGTAGAAATTGGTTCAACGTGTACACATATAAAAAAAGTAACAAAAAATAAAAACAGACCATAACTAAAAATGTACATTTTGGACCGATTTAGCCATAGGCCAATTGGAGGAAAAAAAGGAAAAGGTGATACTAGGGCCTGCCATCACCTGCTGAAAAATTGATAGGCTATGCCATTTTATAAAAAGCTGTTGATAGAGAACAGGATATTATATGCAGAGTTCTGCTCAAGTGTATGATTACTGGAAAAAATATATAAAATAATGAATGAGCAGGTGAGAAACCCGGGCAATAAAAGTATTAAAGGGAGTCTGACAGTGAAAGTTTGCGATCAGTGCGTAAGAAATTAGTGGGAGAGAAGTTAAAAATAAAAAAAGGAAAGTAGGAGATATTGAAATGGCCAAAATCCTTCATGATGGAAGTTTGCTTTTGAAATGTAAAAACGAAGAACAGAAAAAGATGGCGTTGCAGATTGGCAATATTGGCAGAAAAATGGTGATTGAGAGAAAAATATTGGAAGGGGATAGATTTACATGGGGAGTAATAACAGGTATACCGGTAGGAGAAGATATTGACAAACTTCAAAAGAATATCGAAGGAGGGGAAGTGAGAAACATTAAGAGACTGTTCAGAACAGTAAATGGACATAAGGAAAAGAGTTTATCAGTACTTGTGGAATTTCAGGATCCTATTTTACCTGAAAGGGTTAAAATAGAATATATGAGTTTTAGGGTAAGGGCATACTGTATGTTCCACCTCCACTTTGTTGTTACAAGTGCCAGAAATACGGGCATATTGCCGCAGTCTGTAGAGAAAAACAAAGATGTCCTAAATATGGAGATTATGAGTATAGAAAATGTGGGAATAATGTGCAAGCCAAATACTGCAACTGCGGAAGTGCTCATAGCGTGACATATGGAGGATGCGAAATTAGGGAAAGAGCGGTAAAAATTCAGCAACAATAAATAATATAACATATGAATGCAGAGGCAGTAAAAAAAATGCGAGGAGAAAGCAGAGTAGAAGAATCAGAAAGAACTAACTAAACTTCTAGATTTAGTATGCAAAGAGAAAGGAGAGTAGATGATTATGAGAGGAATAACCAAACTTCTAGAAATGGGATGGAACAGAGTGTTGAGTACTGATAAATTGATTTTATTCATTGCCTATGTCCTCTATGTCATTTTTGCAGACACGCAAACTATAAACATTAACGGTATTTATTTATTTATTACTGAGGTAGGCTAAGTTATATTGATGCAGCCTATTGGTCTAATGTCAAAATAAAAACCAACTTTTCATAAGTTATGGTATTCTTGACTTGATTGTAAATAATTGGTATTAGCCCAATTAGTATTATTTACTACGTTACTGTAGGCTACTGACGAACCGAGTGACTTTTAACTAGCTAGCTAACTTTTTTCAGCAGACCTAATCAGAGCGCCTGCTTACTGGTGAATACATCCATGAATGCTTCCGTCAAATTTAGAGATACGGTCGATTGAAATACATTGGCTGAAAATTGTGGTTCTTGCCGTTCCGGGCACATATACCTTTGTGGTGAGATGACGATAAAGGTTCGAAACGGAGGTTAAAAACAGGACCTGCAAACTTATTTTTTCAGTTATTGCCCTATTGCTGGGTCCAAAAGGTAAAGAATGTGTAGTACCGTCCTTAGATCCCAATAATATTTACATTGATGCAGACTGCTCATTATTAAGTATCAAAGCAACAAATAAACGTTAAAGAATGCAATTCTAAAAGATGTGGCTGTGCTGTTTTTTATTGGAATAACATTTATGAAAATATTAACTGGAAATGGTCTTGGTTATTGACAAAAAAGTATTTACTGGCATATAAAGTAAAAAAGATCGCCCTTAAAATAATGCATAGATGTTATCCAGTGAAAATGTATTTTGCTAAATATAAATAATTGCTGCTTTTGTTCAAATTATGAAGAAACTTTAACACATTTGTTCTGGGAATGCTTATATAGCAGATTATTTTGGACTGATATGACAAATTTCATAAACAGTAATGGTATAAATTTTAATATAAGAGACACACATGTATTGTTTGGGATAAAGGAAGATGACCTTACTGAAAATGATAAGTTGTATTTCATTAATCTCTTACCTTTTTGGTAAATATCACATACACACCAGCAAATTCTCTGACCAAAAACTAAATTTTATTATATATTTGGAAACTTTGAAATATTGCACAAATAGTAAAGCCAGCAAAACTCTTGACATTTGTAAATATTTACTTTAATTTGAACCAAATCCCCTAGCTGTTTCACTGAATGTATTTGTTTTTATAAAAATTTAAAAAATGTCAAGAGTTAAAAATGCCAAGCACGTATTTGTGATGTCACATTACTGGCCTTCCTTCGATTCTCCGTTGGGCGCCAGATTATTATTTTTTTAAAGTAAGTATTGTTGTCATCATTATAGAATGTGTTCTGTTACAGAAAAGAACTCATTATGTGAAGTGTATATCTAGCCAAATAATCTGGCTGACCATTTGTATGCGAATTCATTGTAGTTTCAACAATGGACAAGCTTCGGATAATCAAACATCTTTCAGGAGAGTTCTTCGACTTTCTCGGCCCCTTTACCAACTGTGGACGTAGAGAACAAGGTTAGGAAGGTGTTATGGGGCGTTGAATACGAGCAGTGTTTCTAGTGTGCGCGACTGCGTGTGGGACATGCCATTGTTTATACCAAATATTCGCTAGCACACCGACCGTTACCTTATTTTTAAAAATCAAATAAAGCCTAACATCACTTTGGTTGAAGAGTTCCATGCGTAAATATCTGCTCATTTTCCAATTCAGACGGCTTGGTTATAGCCATGTCATTTCCAGGGTGGGAAATTAGCACCCGCCAAATGCGGGTAGATTATTTCAGAATTGTCAGGTAAATGTATCAAACCTTCCTGCCACAGTGGCCTGTAGCAAAGTGGATACAAGAAAAAAAACTTCCGGTTTCTTTCTCTGATTGGTTAAATGTGAGACAGAAAAAAAGCGCCTGTTAGAATATCCCGAGGCGTATGGCAAGCCGTTTTAACATTTATTAGCTAGACTGGATATTCATTACTGATATCTGCAACGTCATTGCATCGCCTAGTCAAAGCTCTAATTCAAGATATCTGTAGTTATATTTTAACTAGTCAAAACGAGATATCTGTAGTTACATTTCAACTAGTAAGATTCAAACTATTTTTGACATTCATGTGTATGGGGTTTATGGCAAGCTATTAGATATTAACTACGTCATTTTGATTAGTCGTAATTACATTGTGACTAGTCAAAACGACAGTCAGAGATATCTGTAATTCAGTTTTGAATAGTCCAAATAATAGTTGCAGATATCTCAAACGTCATTATGACTAGGCTTTCCATTGTATATAGTAGTGATGGGCATTTGGCTCAGCTCACCAATAAAAGCCGGCTCTTTCGGCTCCCAAACGGCTCTTCATTCAGTAGCATTTCCGGTTTTTCAAAATCGGGCCAAAGTTAGCAAGTATACATAGCTGCAGCCATAGATATAAACTATATGTTTATATCTATGGCTGCAGCTGCAGACTCCAAGAAACGCCCCTCACTACAAGAAACGCCCCTTCAGCTAATTAGCTATGTGAACGTAGTTGAACGTCAAAAACAAAACAAAAAAACGAGGGAATTTAGCCTACGTTATCATAGCAACGTGTTAACGTGTGTTGACGTAAGTTAGTTTGCTGACTCTCTTTAGTTTATCTAGCAAGTGCTCATCCATGTAACTAGCTAGGTATAGCACATTCAGTTCCAGAAGGGAACTAACTGACGTAGTTACTTCAGCTGCTTATTGTCAGAGAGCAATGCAGGGCAACGTTAATGTTAAATGATGTCATGCCGTAGGCCTATCTGTATGGAATTGTGTATTTTTGTAAGCGGCGTAATGAGCGAAATCTGGCTCAGTCGACTGAGGTCATTAGACCAGTGGTTCCCAACCCTGGTCCTGGAGTACCCCTGTGTATGCTGGTTTTCGTTCCAACCACAATTGCAATAGCAGAATTTTAACAAGCTGTTAATTTATCATGTTTAGATGAATTATTTACCCTCTAAAGACACATTATGAAAGACATGGCTATAAATGCCATGAAGAATACATTTACCATGTTCACATTATGCTTATTGTGTTATATTGCAAACAATTACAAAATAGAAGTAAAGATTGAGGTGAATAGGCTCCTAATTAGGTAATTGAACAAGTGTTCTTTCATAATTTGTTCCTTAAACTTAACACAATGCAGGTTTGGCACATTATCATTAGCTTTGTCTTTGAATTCTTCATTATTTACCAAACGGTTAGTTTTAGTGGCCATGTGTCCACAATTTCACCAATTAGGAGCCTATTGATTCATCTGTCTAAAAAGATCAGTTTAAAAAAATGTTTACCTCTTTTTAATTGTTTGCAATACAGCACAATGGGAATATTGGACTCTTATTATTCATGGCATGCATAGTTTTTGCTAACATAATATGTCTTAAGAGGAAAAATAATCCCTCTAAACATTAAAAACACCTAATTAAGAAAAATTAACAGCTTGTTAAAATTCTGGTATTGCAATTGTGGTTGGAACGAAAACCAGCATACACAGGGGTACTCCAGGACCAGGGTTGGGAACCACTGCATTAGACTACGTAAATGCCGTTACCAGCCTACTCGTTCATTTTCAGCAATGCCACTTATACTTGCAATTATTATGAAATACAAAGTTTGTTCAGAAACACGTCTAATCCAGTGCTGAAACTAGCTATTAAAGTGATGTGTCAAACTAAAGAATGTTGTGCTATCAGTCAGACACCGTCTGCGGAGAGGGGTACCCTAAATTACCCCAGACCTTATCAGAATGCCCATTTGTATTATTGATAGAAGCATGGCGCAAATAATCAGAAATAGCTTTACTTTTCATGATGTGATATAGGCCAACTACACTACAATAATGACATTCCTGGTTAGTTAAACTAAGAGTAAGATTTTCAATTAAAATTATTAATTTATAATCCACCAGGCAATAGCCTACATTTTAGATTAACGTTAGCTACACCCATTCTGCAAATTTCTCATTGTGTAAATAACGTTATTTAATGACGGTTTTAGGACGAAATAAGAAATATATATATATATATAATTTGTTTCACGGAACATTTTAGTTGGGCTATTAGTTTTTCACGATCAGCCTTAAAACAGTATGACATTTACTATTTACTATTAACCCCGAGAATTAGGTTACCAATTGTCTCCCAGTCTCAAGAGCGTGGAGGAGATATTACACGAGGAGTTGATTAAGTGTTCCCTTAATTTCTTTAAGCAGATATACTATATGGCCAAAAGTATGTGGACACCCCTACTAAGTATTGAGTTCAGGTGTTTCAGCCTCCCCCACTGCTAAGAGGTACATAAAATCAAGCACATAGCCATGAAATCGCCATAGATAAACATTGGCATTAGAATGGGTCGTACTGAAGAGCTTAATGACTTTAAACATGGCACTGTCATAGGATGCCACCGAGAAAAGGTTTTATAATTTCTAAACCGTTCATCCGATATGGATGGAAATACCCTCAAATTACAGCTGACAGTCTGCACTTCAACCTCATTGTCATTGTATCCTTTCAAACTCAAAGTGCTAGAGTACGGAACCGAAATAACGAGACAACTGATAATTTTGCAGTGGTCTCTTAATTTTTTTCCAGAGCTGTATATGTAACTCCAACCTGCCCATTAGTTAGGCCAACAAATTGACGTGAACAATCATGTCTGTCAATATGTGCATTTTTAAAAAAAAATTCAAGTTAGGTTTAAGAAAAGGCTATAAAATGTATTATGCTGGAAGTCGTTTTCCTATTCCAATAGGGCAATACAGCCCATTAAAATGCTACTGTTGCACTAAAGAATCTCAGAGTGGATTTAGGAGTGACATTTAAAAAAGAGGGGTTGTTCTGTTTTATTCTGGAGGGTTTAATAATGAACAAAATGAAACGGCTGGCACAGCTGGTGGTAACAAGCTTGCTCGAATGATAACCTGCCCAATGATTAAACAATAATGATTCAGAAATACAAAATAACAATTCAAAATTACAATTAGGTTACACATAGGTTAATTGAACAGTTCTAAATTGCATTAACGAATGAGTTTCATTCATAAAATATTCTACTTTTGTCTTCAATACAACGAAATAACAATGTAATAAATTGCTTTCGATATGAATATCTTCAGACACAGCACCATATTATTCGATTGAAAAAAGTGAACGCTGTGGGCCGCTTAAGCGGCCGAAAGCAATCGAGTAATTCTGAAAGTTTATCTATTCTGGCACTTCACCTCTCCACAAATATCAGCCGGCTGGGGCAGGCTATGAACGGTTCGCCGTAATCCATACTTTTAGCGAGCTATAACAGATAATTTCAATACAAACTACTGACTTCTTCAATAGACTCCCCGGCCATGTTAATTTTCACTAGCTTGTATTGTAAAAAATATATAGCACTCTAACGTAATCCATTTGGCTCATGACAGAAATATGAGTGGTAACAATGGATAGAATGGATATGGATAGAACGGACTGTTTAGCTGGTTTACATACATTTAAATACTTTCATCATATACCCATTTATATTAGTGTGCATAATTTTGCTGCGGATTAACAGCAGCGAACCAACAGGATCCCCCAAGGCCACCGTAGTTGGTTGGGGGCGTTTCTTGGAGTGAGGGGCGTTTCTTGGAGGGCGTTTCTTGGAGTCTGCAGGCTGCAGCTATACCCTACTCAAAGTTAGCGATATTTTGACCTATGATTGGTGTTTGTGCACGTCTATCACTTAAATTGTTCAAAGGAATCTTACGCTCCCTTATAATTACCAAAATAACATTATTTTGCATTTTGTTTGTTATAAAAACTATTTAAATAAATGTAAAAACTGTAAGACGTTATTACACATGTGCATTGAAAGTAGGGCATTTTTATGTCTAGAAATTAATTGCACAATAAACACAGTACGTAGTTGAACATTTCAAAATAAAATAGACACTCATCAAATAGAACGTAATATTGCGTCATAACAAAAATGAATGCATAAAAAAAAAGTGCAAAACTGCAGCAT
The DNA here is from genome assembly GCA_022702515.1 of Ilyophis sp. 1 JC-2022. Lineage (NCBI taxonomy): Eukaryota > Metazoa > Chordata > Actinopteri > Anguilliformes > Synaphobranchidae > Ilyophis > Ilyophis sp. 1 JC-2022. Next base: position 22,505,496 of record CM040404.1, on the reverse strand, counting down.
CAGAACAATTAAACTGACCGTTTTTTTTTTTTCCGGCCTAAAAATGTATTTTCTTTGATTACAGATGGAACTTGAAGAAAAAAACCAAATAAAAGTTCCACCAAGACCACAACTAAAATTATGACCATAATACCACTATACCACCATTATCTTTATGACAGGTTTGCATTCAGAATTGTCTTATGTTCGTTTACAAAACAGCCGATGCTCTTGATATGCGAGTCGGCTCCCAAAGTTCACCTAAAAGAGCCGGCTCGTTCGCGAACGACACACCACGAGTATATAGGCCCTTTTCACATTTCCGGTGTCATCAAAACAAGTGGCGCAGTCAATCTACAATAAATGTTGTTGTGTCCCTCAGTGGCTAGCACATCAAATAACTGAAATTATTGGAAAATGTGTCAGATTTAGCATTAGGTAAGTAGCTAGCTATACCTCTAGCTACTTACCGAGTGGTAAATCTGGCCACTTTCCCTGATATAACTGGATTGAAGTAACACTTGCACATGTGGAATCGCGTGCATTTGCGGATTTTTAAGACATCCTCACAGCAAGATGTGCGAAGAAATCCACTTTTCTCTAAATCATATTTTAAGACAACCTTTCGCTATCGCCCGCATTACTCCGGCGAATCACAGCAGGTTTCAGGTCACGGTTGTGAACTTCTGTAGCGAGTAGCTGTAAAAGGGAAAACAATCCTGACATCAGTTACATTTATTTGTGAATCAGGTACATTTATTTGTGAATCAGGTGCATTTATTTGTGGATCAGTTACATTTATTTACTTTTCGGACAATAATACCCCCATACATTCCGGACATCCGTATTTTATATACAAATGAACTGGGAAATATGACATTTGAGTTGATGCAGGGCACACAAAAAACATAGGGATATTTGCCACAATGAATGTCTTGCCTGTGTTGTAGAACATGTGGAGAACTACTACATAAGAGGAGCATTCATTGGAAAGGGAGGTTGCGGCTCAGTATACGCTGGGATTCGCATCTGTGATGGACTTCCGGTACGATGGAAACTTCTCAACTATGCCGTGTTGCCACAGTCTTGTGACTCATCCTGCACTCAACAAACACATGGGACTATGTTTATACTGATTAGCACTGATAAAGCCATTATTAGTATAGCATTTTAATAGCTATAACTGTATAGCATAACCTAAACACTAGCAAAGCGATTACATGAAATGTATCTGTACAGTTTGTGTGATACAATAAAAAAAAGAATCTCATCTCTATCATGATTTCCTCAGGTTGCCCTCAAATATGTAGAGAAATCAGATGACACTGAACTGCTTCTAGTGAGTACATTTGTCTCCATGTACCACCAAGTTATAATTTTGTTGAAACTGACCCATTGGCTCTCTACCATCCTTTTAAAGAAGACTTAATTTCTCACTTGATTATTTGTATTAATAATGTTTCAGTCCTTAATTTGTTCTTGTACAAGCTGTACAGGAATCGCTGAAACATTTGCTGATATGATAAATAACTTTCAGCATCAGGCCTGATTCGTGTTGTGTCACATACCAGCTGCCCATTATAACCTCATTATAACCAAACCCAGTTCATGCCCACACTCATCAAACTGCCTTACAGCCTGAACAGGACTGGCTAACTGCCAGAGAAGTGGGCCTAGTCAACCAGCACATGGGCCATCCCAACATCCTGCACCTCCATGAGTGGTTTGACAAGCCAGACCACTATGTCATGGTATTGGAGCGTCTTGACCCGTGTATGGACCTTGTGGACTTCTGTGTGACCCAAAATAGTGTGATGGATGAACAACAGGCACGGGCAATGATAGAACAACTTCTGCACGCCCTGCTGCACTGCCAGTGTTCTGGAGTTTTCCATCAGGATGTCAAACCATCTAACATCCTGATAAACACAGAAACACTGCGCATAATCCTGATAGATTTTGGGTGCGAGAATCTATGGCTGGATACGCCATACAGTACCTTCGCAGGTCAGTGACAGGACCTGTTTATGCATTTTTGAATGTTTAAAAAGACAAAATAATGATGATGTGATGGATACAGCAAGTTACTTCCTGTGTACCTACTGAACAGTGTGCTCCCAAGAATGTAGGTTCTGTGCAGTACTCTTTCTCATTTTTGTAGTGTGAAATATTAACATCTTTACATAAGTAATTTTGACTGCCATACCATAGGGTGTCTTTATTTCCTCTTGTGTCTGTCTGTCTCTTTCAGGCACCATGGAATTTACAGCTCCTGAGTGGTTTGCAAAAAAACAGCACCAGGCTGGCCCTGCCACTGTGTGGTCCGTAGGGGTCACATTGTATGGCCTTGTCTGTGGCTTTCTCCCATTTAACCAATTTGATGAGCGTAGCATGAGCACGGTGGATTTCCCTGAAAGGCTGTCCTCAGGTGAGGAGTAGGAGGGGATGGCAGGGCTGTGTGTTCGAGTTCACATATTTTTTGACTTTTTTCTCTGCTTAATCACGTACATCTTACCTTCTACAGAGATCAAGGACTTCATTAGCTGGTGTTTGGCACTCAAAGTGGAGGACCGAGCAACATTAGAGCAGCTACAACTTCACTCTTGGCTCCACCCCATCTGCTCAGTAGAAGGTAGTCTCAACTTTGGACCTCAGAATTCAGTGGGTCTTTGCACTGAAAATCAGTTGTGGAATCATATTGTCTGCCTGTCCTATTGCCTATAGCTACCTACCATTCAACCAATTTGCTGGCCCAGCCTATATGAAAAGATCTGCATAAAAACCCATTATTTACTCTACAGTGAAGCAGCTGTAGTGGAATGCTAACCAGGCTGATGTGCCTTAGGGTTGTATTGCACCATGTGACCATGCAGTGTGATCTCTCAGTGGTGATCTCTCAAGCTGCCTTCCTGTGTGTGATCTCTTTCAGACCCAGAAATCATTGGTGTGAAGAGGAAGATGGGGTGTGAAGGGAATCTGGGCCCCTACAGCAGTTCCAGGCCTGCAAAGTGCCCCCGGAAAGGTTAGGATCTCCTAAATTACCCACATGAAGCATGTAGTGCTGCATGTACGAGAGCAGCCTGTAAAGAGAGATGAGTGCGGCAGGTGTAGGTGCTGTACACTCAGAAAAAAGGGTTCTTTATGGAACCTTCTAAAAGTGTGAAAGCTCATAGACTGAACCATTTTGCCTGACACAGAACCCTTGCACTAGATAGGGTTCCTCTAGGGAGACACAGAAGAACCTTTTGGAATCCTTTCTTCTGAGAGTGTAGGGACTAATAATTCTGTTCCTCAGATGAAGATGGAGGGACTCTGCAGGAAGCGCTTCAGCTGCATATATTGCACTGTCCTGGAGGAGAACACCAGGGCTGTGAAGAAGAGGGCCTGCAGGAACAAAGCCGCCAAGCCTCAGTATTTAGCCCTGGACACAGTGTGCAAAGAGGAGCGCAACACCCGCCCCCACGACCAGAGCAAGCAGAGGAAGAGCAGCGTCTGGGCCGGGCAGAAGAGTTCCTATCTGCCTACTCCTGCCTGTGTATATTTTACAGCTGTTATTCCACAGGTATGATCGTGTAGGACATGGACATCACTGTCTACAATGGGAGTGGTCTGTGCATTCAAAGTGTGGTCAGTATGTATATGAATCAGGTTGTTTTTGCAGTTTTCTTCAAGGCCGGAACCCAGCTACCTACTGTTCCACCAATTTTCTGGCCCAGCCTATCTGAAAAGATCTGCATAAAAACCCATTATTTCAGAAACGGCTGGAGTGGAATGCTAACCAGGCTGACATGCCTCAGGGTTTTATTGCGCCATATGACCATGCAGTGTGATCTCTCTCAGTGGGAGTCATGATGGAGAAGAAGGGAAATGAGGAAGACGGAGAGCAGAATGAGGTGCACAGGGAGACACTGGACCTCTCCAGCTCTCTCACTACAGCAAAGTGCCCCCAGAAAGGTGAACTTCACAGTAACATTACATCAATGTCTTTGAGATGTGATACTCTATTCAGAACAGAGATAGGAAAGATGTTGAGAAATTAAAATGTTTGAAAGAGTCTGTCCTTTTGCTTGTGTGTGGTCTCTCATAGCCTCAGAGAGGAGAGGTAACGACAGAGAGAGACGAGTGAGGAGGAAGAGGTGCCTGGCAAACCTGAAAACTCCAGCGAACTGCCTTAGCAATGGTTAGTATATAAAGTCAGAAAAGAATAGGATGCAATTGATTCTTGATTTTGACTTTGATATATACTGTGATATTGCTATATACTGTGATATGCATAAAAAGAAAGGGAATTAAGTGTCAAACTGCTTCTCCTTCCTGTGTGCGATCTCTTTCAGACCGAGAAATGATTGGTGTGAAGAGGAAGATGGGGTGTGAAGGGAATCTGGGCCCCTACAGCAGTTCCAGGCCTGCAAAGTGCCCCCGGAAAGGTTAGGATCTCCTAAATTACCCACATGAAGCATGTAGTGCTGCATGTACGAGAGCAGCCTGTAAAGAGAGATGAGTGCGGCAGGTGTAAGTGCTGTACACTCAGAAAAAAGGGTTCTTTGGCTTGTCTTGATGATCAAAATTTATTTATTGGGATAAACCCCTTGAGATGTACCATCTCGTTTTCGAGGGGGTCCCGTCTTCATAGGGGAACTTTATGGAACCTTCTAAAAGTGTGAAAGCTCATAGACTGAACCATTTTGCCTGACACAGAACCCTTGCACTAGATAGGGTTCCTCTAGGGAGACACAGAAGAACCTTTTGGAATCCTTTTTTCTGAGAGTGTAGGGACTAATAATTCTGTTCCCCAGATGAAGACGGAGGGACTCTGCAGGAAGCGCTTCAGCTGCATATATTGCACTGTCCTGGAGGAGAACACCAGGGCTGTGAAGAAGAGAGCCTGCAGGAACAAAGCCGCCAAGCCTCAGTACTTAGCCCTGGACACATTGTGCAAAGAGGAGCGCAACACCCACCCCCACGACCAGAGCAAGCAGAGGAGGAGCAGCGTCTGGGCCGGGCAGAAGAGTTCCTATCTGCCCCCTCCTGCCTGTGTATATTTTACAGCTGTTATTCCACAGGTATGATCGTGTAGGACATGGACATCACTGTCTACAATGGGAGTGGTCTGTGCATTCAAAGTGTGGTCAGTATGTATATGAATCAGGTTGTTTTTGCAGTTTTCTTCAAGGCCGGAACCCAGCTACCTTCTGTTCCACCAATTTTCTGGCCCAGCCTATCTGAAAAGATCTGCATAAAAACCCATTATTTCAGAAACAGCGGTAGTGGAATGCTAACCAGGCTGACATGCCTCAGGGTTTTATTGCGCCATATGACCATGCAGTGTGATCTCTCTCAGTGGGAGTCATGATGGAGAAGAAGGGAAATGAGGAAGACGGAGAGCAGAATGGGGTGCACAGGGAGACACTGGACCTCTCCAGCTCTCTCACTACAGCAAAGTGCCCCCAGAAAGGTGAACTTCACAGTAACATTACATCAATGTCTTTGAGATGTGATACTCTATTCAGAACAGAGATAGGAAAGATGTTGAGAAATTAAAATGTTTGAAAGAGTCTGTCCTTTTGCCTGTGTGTGATCTCTCATAGCCTCAGAGAGGAGAGGTAACGACAGAGAGAGACGAGTGAGGAGGAAGAGGTGCCTGGCAAACCTGAAAACTCCAGCGAACTGCCTTAGCAATGGTTAGTATATAAAGTCAGAAAAGAATAGGATGCAATTGATTCTTGATTTTGACTTTGATATATACTGTGATATTGCTATATACTGTGATATGCATAAAAAGAAAGGGAATTAAGTGTCAAACTGCTTCTCCTTCCTGTGTGCGATCTCTTTCAGACCGAGAAATGATTGGTGTGAAGAGGAAGATGGGGTGTGAAGGGAATCTGGGCCCCTACAGCAGTTCCAGGCCTGCAAAGTGCCCCCGGAAAGGTTAGGATCTCCTAAATTACCCACATGAAGCATGTAGTGCTGCATGTACGAGAGCAGCCTGTAAAGAGAGATGAGTGCGGCAGGTGTAGGTGCTGTACACTCAGAAAAAAGGGTTCTTTGGCTTGTCTTCATAGGGGAACTTTATGGAACCTTCTAAAAGTGTGAAAGCTCATAGACTGAACCATTTTGCCTGACACAGAACCCTTGCACTAGATAGGGTTCCTCTAGGGAGACACAGAAGAACCTTTTGGAATCCTTTCTTCTGAGAGTGTAGGGACTAATAATTCTGTTCCTCAGATGAAGATGGAGGGACTCTGCAGGAAGCGCTTCAGCTGCATATATTGCACTGTCCTGGAGGAGAACACCAGGGCTGTGAAGAAGAGGGCCTGCAGGAACAAAGCCGCCAAGCCTCAGTATTTAGCCCTGGACACAGTGTGCAAAGAGGAGCGCAACACCCGCCCCCACGACCAGAGCAAGCAGAGGAAGAGCAGCGTCTGGGCCGGGCAGAAGAGTTCCTATCTGCCTACTCCTGCCTGTGTATATTTTACAGCTGTTATTCCACAGGTATGATCGTGTAGGACATGGACATCACTGTCTACAATGGGAGTGGTCTGTGCATTCAAAGTGTGGTCAGTATGTATATGAATCAGGTTGTTTTTGCAGTTTTCTTCAAGGCCGGAACCCAGCTACCTACTGTTCCACCAATTTTCTGGCCCAGCCTATCTGAAAAGATCTGCATAAAAACCCATTATTTCAGAAACGGCTGGAGTGGAATGCTAACCAGGCTGACATGCCTCAGGGTTTTATTGCGCCATATGACCATGCAGTGTGATCTCTCTCAGTGGGAGTCATGATGGAGAAGAAGGGAAATGAGGAAGACGGAGAGCAGAATGAGGTGCACAGGGAGACACTGGACCTCTCCAGCTCTCTCACTACAGCAAAGTGCCCCCAGAAAGGTGAACTTCACAGTAACATTACATCAATGTCTTTGAGATGTGATATTCTATTCAGAACAGAGATTGGAAAGATGTTGAGAAATTTAAATGTTTGAAAGAGTCTGTCCTTTTGCCTGTGTGTGATCTCTCATAGCCTCAGAGAGGAGAGGTAACGACAGAGAGAAAAGAGTGAGGAGGAAGAGGTGCCGGGCAAAACTGAAAACGCCAGCAAACTGCCTTAGGAAAGGTTAGTATATAAAGTCAGAAAAGAATAGGATGCAATTGATTCTTGATTTCGACTTTGATATATACTGTGATATTGCTATATACTGTGATATGCATAAAAAGAAAGGGAATTAAGTGTCAAACTGCTTCTCCTTCCTGTGTGCGATCTCTTTCAGACCGAGAAATGATTGGTGTGAAGAGGAAGATGGGGTGTGAAGGGAATCTGGGCCCCTACAGCAGTTTCAGGCCTGCAAAGTGCCCCCGGAAAGGTTAGGATCTCCTAAATTACCCACATGAAGCATGTAGTGCTGCATGTACGAGAGCAGCCTGTAAAGAGAGATGAGTGCGGCAGGTGTAGGTGCTGTACACTCAGAAAAAAGGGTTCTTTGGCTTGTCTTCATAGGGGAACTTTATGGAACCTTCTAAAAGTGTGAAAGCTCATAGACTGAACCATTTTGCCTGACACAGAACCCTTGCAATAGATAGGGTTCCTCTAGGGAGACACAGAAGAACCTTTTGGAATCCTTTCTTCTGAGAGTGTAGGGACTAATAATTCTGTTCCCCAGATGAAGACGGAGGGACTCTGCAGGAAGCGCTTCAGCTGCATATATTGCACTGTCCTGGAGGAGAACACCAGGGCTGTGAAGAAGAGAGCCTGCAGGAACAAAGCCGCCAAGCCTCAGTATTTAGCCCTGGACACAGTGTGCAAAGAGGAGCGCAACACCCACCCCCACGACCAGAGCAAGCAGAGGAGGAGCAGCGTCTGGGCCGGGCAGAAGAGTTCCTATCTGCCTACTCCTGCCTGTGTATATTTTACAGCTGTTATTCCACAGGTATGATCGTGTAGGACATGGACATCACTGTCTACAATGGGAGTGGTCTGTGCATTCAAAGTGTGGTCAGTATGTATATGAATCAGGTTGTTTTTGCAGTTTTCTTCAAGGCCGGAACCCAGCTACCTTCTGTTCCACCAATTTTCTGGCCCAGCCTATCTGAAAAGATCTGCATAAAAACCCATTATTTCAGAAACAGCGGTAGTGGAACGCTAACCAGGCTGACATGCCTCAGGGTTTTATTGCGCCATATGACCATGCAGTGTGATCTCTCTCAGTGGGAGTCATGATGGAGAAGAAGGGAAATGAGGAAGACGGAGAGCAGAATGAGGTGCACAGGGAGACACTGGACCTCTCCAGCTCTCTCACTACAGCAAAGTGCCCCCAGAAAGGTGAGCTTCACAGTAACATTACATCAATGTCTTTGAGATGTGATACTCTATTCAGAACAGAGATAGGAAAGATGTTGAGAAATTAAAATGTTTGAAAGAGTCTGTCCTTTTGCCTGTGTGTGATCTCTCATAGCCTCAGAGAGGAGAGGTAACGACAGAGAGAGACGAGTGAGGAGGAAGAGGTGCCTGGCAAACCTGAAAACTCCAGCGAACTGCCTTAGCAATGGTTAGTATATAAAGTCAGAAAAGAATAGGATGCAATTGATTCTTGATTTTGACTTTGATATATACTGTGATATTGCTATATACTGTGATATGCATAAAAAGAAAGGGAATTAAGTGTCAAACTGCTTCTCCTTCCTGTGTGCGATCTCTTTCAGACCGAGAAATGATTGGTGTGAAGAGGAAGATGGGGTGTGAAGGGAATCTGGGCCCCTACAGCAGTTCCAGGCCTGCAAAGTGCCCCCGGAAAGGTTAGGATCTCCTAAATTACCCACATGAAGCATGTAGTGCTGCATGTACGAGAGCAGCCTGTAAAGAGAGATGAGTGCGGCAGGTGTAGGTGCTGTACACTCAGAAAAAAGGGTTCTTTGGCTTGTCTTCATAGGGGAACTTTATGGAACCTTCTAAAAGTGTGAAAGCTCATAGACTGAACCATTTTGCCTGACACAGAACCCTTGCAATAGATAGGGTTCCTCTAGGGAGACACAGAAGAACCTTTTGGAATCCTTTCTTCTGAGAGTGTAGGGACTAATAATTCTGTTCCCCAGATGAAGATGGAGGGACTCTGCAGGAAGCGCTTCAGCTGCATATATTGCACTGTCCTGGAGGAGAACACCAGGGCTGTGAAGAAGAGAGCCTGCAGGAACAAAGCCGCCAAGCCTCAGTACTTAGCCCTGGACACAGTGTGCAAAGAGAAGTGCAACACCCGCCCCCACGACCAGAGCAAGCAGAGGAGGAGCAGCGTCTGGGCCGGGCAGAAGAGTTCCTATCTGCCTACTCCTGCCTGTGTATATTTTACAGCTGTTATTCCACAGGTATGATCGTGTAGGACATGGACATCACTGTCTACAATGGGAGTGGTCTGTGCATTCAAAGTGTGGTCAGTATGTATATGAATCAGGTTGTTTTTGCAGTTTTCTTCAAGGCCGGAACCCAGCTACCTACTGTTCCACCAATTTTCTGGCCCAGCCTATCTGAAAAGATCTGCATAAAAACCCATTATTTCAGAAACGGCTGGAGTGGAATGCTAACCAGGCTGACATGCCTCAGGGTTTTATTGCGCCATATGACCATGCAGTGTGATCTCTCTCAGTGGGAGTCATGATGGAGAAGAAGGGAAATGAGGAAGACGGAGAGCAGAATGAGGTGCACAGGGAGACACTGGACCTCTCCAGCTCTCTCACTACAGCAAAGTGCCCCCAGAAAGGTGAACTTCACAGTAACATTACATCAATGTCTTTGAGATGTGATACTCTATTCAGAACAGAGATAGGAAAGATGTTGAGAAATTAAAATGTTTGAAAGAGTCTGTCCTTTTGCCTGTGTGTGATCTCTCATAGCCTCAGAGAGGAGAGGTAACGACAGAGAGAGACGAGTGAGGAGGAAGAGGTGCCTGGCAAACCTGAAAACTCCAGCGAACTGCCTTAGCAATGGTTAGTATATAAAGTCAGAAAAGAATAGGATGCAATTGATTCTTGATTTTGACTTTGATATATACTGTGATATTGCTATATACTGTGATATGCATAAAAAGAAAGGGAATTAAGTGTCAAACTGCTTCTCCTTCCTGTGTGCGATCTCTTTCAGACCGAGAAATGATTGGTGTGAAGAGGAAGATGGGGTGTGAAGGGAATCTGGGCCCCTACAGCAGTTCCAGGCCTGCAAAGTGCCCCCAGAAAGGTTAGGATCTCCTAAATTACCCACATGAAGCATGTAGTGCTGCATGTACGAGAGCAGCCTGTAAAGAGAGATGAGTGCGGCAGGTGTAGGTGCTGTACACTCAGAAAAAAGGGTTCTTTGGCTTGTCTTCATAGGGGAACTTTATGGAACCTTCTAAAAGTGTGAAAGCTCACAGACTGAACAATTTTGCCTGACACAGAACCCTTGCACTAGATAGGGTTCCTCTCTGGAGACACAGAAGAACCTTTTGGAATCCGTTTTTTTTTTAGTGTAGGGACTAATAATTCTGTTCCCCAGATGAAGATGGAGGGACTCTGCAGGAAGCGCTTCAGCTGCATATATTGCACTGTCCTGGAGGAGAACACCAGGGCTGTGAAGGAGAGGGCCTGCAGTTACAAAGCCGCCAAGCCTCAGTACTTAGCCCTGGACACAGTGTGCAAAGAGGAGCGCAACACCCGCCCCCACAACCAGAGCAGGCAGAGGAGGAGCAGCTTCTGGGCCGGGCAGAAAAGTTCTTATCTGCCCCCTCCTGCCTGTGTACATTTTACAGCTGTTATTCCACAGGTGTGACCATGTCCTACTGCAGCACATCACTGTCTACAATGGGAGTGGTCAGTACATTGTGTGTGAAGTTTTTGCGGTCTTCCTCAGGCCCAGAACCCAGCTACCTACAATTCGACCCATCAGCTGGCCCAGCTGAGACTCATCCAATGCTGGGCTACTCAAGGCATTGGGCTCTAGCGTGAGTTGCCCTCTGATATTGTTTCCCTGTTGGATAATGACATCACTTCATGGAATTCATGGACTAATTGTGAATTCATGCCTAAATATACTGATTGCTTCATGATTCCAGTTATTCCAACACCCCCCTACACCAGGACACGTGAATTATTCAAAATTTACGGAGGTCCATAGTGACTGCCCTTAAATTTGGAGCTAGCACTGCATACCACAAGAAAATGTGTCCAACAAGGTGGAGAAATAAACATACTGGTCTTTCAGTGCAACATTATATTTAGATACATGGGTGCCAGATGGACTATATTCATAATGGTATAAGATTGTTTGCCACTAACATTATATTTATTTTTCTCCAGATTCCCAGAATATGACCAATGGGATGCACTACTTGGCCTTACTGCCGACCCCCAGGACCATGAGACCCACGTTCTCCCGGGGTTGATAAAATAAGGTTAAGGCAGACTGTGATGTATCCACGTATCGGTGCCAAACTGAAACTAAGTAGCGTCTCTTCATTGCTGTTTAACTTTTGGTTTGGCACCAACACATGGATACATCACAGTCTGCTTTAAAACCCTACTTTACCCACCCTCCCGCCCCCTTCCCGGTCTGTCTTAACCCTATTTTAACCCTGCCCCTTCCCAATCTAAGGGTGGACTAGCAGGGGTCGACTGAACCCTCCCATTACCTGAGCGATGCAATGGCCAATAACGCATTGCCTTATTGAGCTGCCAGCTATGGGGGGTGGTTAGGGCCAAAACTAACCTAACCTAGCTACTAGCTTGGCTATGTGCATTAGCTTACTACTGGTGCTGCTACTTGCTTAGCTAGCCTATTGGTATTGTGAATGGGGCTAACTTAGGCTGCAGACCCATTTTCGCCACCGCTTTTGGCATGGAAAACATTTGGGCTGGGGAGAAATTAGACTGATTGAATAGGGGAGAACCCTCTCCTCAAGAATGAGTGGCAATATGACTGGCCAAAACAAAACGAATAAACCCTCTAAAAGCTGCCCTGATCTCGCTATGGACCACATAAGCCGTAATTTCTCCTGAGCTGCGAATAAGAAGAAACCAACTTCAGCCAAATGTTTTATTTGTTTTTGAGCATGAAACATGTACTGGGCCTGACAGAAATAAAAAAATTAAAAAAACTTTTATACAAAGTATATAGCCTATGTATTTTTGCATTGATATAATGTGTGTGTAATGTGCAGCCCAAGACGATTTAAGCCTTTAAAACTCTTCTGAATCAGCCTGTGAAATTGCACATAATACGTTATGGGGAAGTGATAAAACTGATTACAATGGTCAGGTAATGGAAGAAATGTTGGATGAGAAACCTTGTTTGTATTAATGATGGCAGAAACACAAGAATTGATGTGAACACTGGGAAGGAATCTTTTCTAGGTCTAACACTAGTGACCAATACCTTAGCACCATTGTGTAACTGGCATGTGCACCAAGAGGGGACCATTGGTAGTGATCATTATCCAATATAGTAAAGTAAATATAGCAACGATACAGAATACAGAGCACAGGAGGAAAATTGATTTTTGAAAAAGCTAATTAGGAAAATTTTATGAATGAATGTGACAAACATTTTCATCAGATTAGTGAAAACATGAGTATTGAAATTACTGATTGTAAAATAAGACAGGGTATAATAGCAACTGCAATCATTTATATTCTTAAATGCACAAGCAGGACGAAAAAAAAACTAGTACCATGGTGGGATGATAAATGTAAACAAGCAGTAAAGAGTAGAAACAAAGCATTTAAACTGGTCAAAAGATCCCATAATTTTCAGCATTTGGTACAGTATAAGCAAGCCCAAGCAATAGTGAGGAAAGCAATAAGACAGGCAAAGAGGACATCTTGGAGAAAGTTCTGCGGGTCAATTGGGAACACCACTCAGATAGGAGAAGTGTGGGGAATGATAAAGAAGATGGGAGGGGATAGGAGGGAATGGAATTATTCAGTTCTGAGCTCTGGAAATGAAGTGGCGATAACCAATAAAGAAAAGGCTGATCTAATGGTAAATTTCTTTGTTGTAATACACAGCTCCAATAACCTGACTGAGGAAGAAAAGCAGGGAAGGGAAAAAACTAAAGCTGGAAATATGGAGGTGTTAAAGAGGGAAAATAGTAGTGAGAGTGAATTAGATGTCCCATTCAATATTGGAAAGTTGAAGAGGGCTTTAGATAAAACTTGAAAAAGTGCACCGGGAAAAGACAGGATAAATTATATAATGGTTAAACATCTATGAAGAGGATTAAATATGTTGCTGTCGCTATTTAATAAAGTTTGGAAGGAGGGACGAGTCCCCGTGAGCTGGAAGGAAGCCGTTATAATTCCAACCAGGAAGCCTGGTAAAGATCCTAGCAAGCCTACAGACCCATTGCTCTAACATCAAATATTTGTAAACTAATGGAACGGATGGTTAATGAGGGGTTCATGCACTTTTTGGAAAAAAGGGGCTTGGTGACTGAGTATCAAAGTGGATTTAAGAGAGGCAGGAGCACAATGGACCCGGTTCTGTGTTTAGAGGATGAGGTAAGGAAAGCACAGGTTAATAAAGAAACAGTGGCTGCAGTGTTTTTTGATGTGGAAAAGGCCTATGATATTTTATGGGAAGAAGGTCTGTTGATCAAGATGCATCAAATGGGAATTGATGGAAACATCTTCAATTGGATAATGGATTTTCTAAGTGGAAGATCTATCCAGGTTAAAATAGGGTTATCAGAAAGTCATGTAATAGAAAATGGTACACCCCAGGGGAGTGTTATAAGCCCTACATTATTTTCAGTTATGATAAATAATATATTTGAAAGTATACTGTCAGGCATGGGAAGATCTCTGTTTGCTGATGATGGGGCTTTGTGGAAGAGGGGAGGGAATGCAGAATATATAGTTAATAAACTACAGGAAGGGATAAATCAAGTGGAAAGGTGGGGAATAGAATGGGGTTTTAAGTTATCTGTGGAAAAGACAAAAGTTATGTTTTTCACAAATAAGAAAATCAGGGAAGGCATGAATCTAAAGTTATATGGAAATAAGCTAGAGAGAATAGAATGCTTTCGTTTTTTGGGAGTACATTTTGACTCTAGATTTACATGGAGAGCATATAAGAAATATAGTGAAGAAAAGCAAGAAAGTCATGAATGTCATGAGGTGTCTGGCAGGGCTAGAATGGGGTGCAGATGTTGCGTCACTGAAATATATATATATGTAGCGCTAAGCTGGGCAAGAATAGATTATGGTTGTGTAGTATATTGGTCAGCAGCTAGGTTTGTGCTTTCAGATCTGGATGTCATTCAGGCTCAGGCTCTGAGAGTATGCTCAGGGGCAGTGAAAACAGCACCAGTTTGTGCTCTTCAAGTAGAAGGAATGCCATTGTGGCTCTTTAGAAAACAATTGATGGACAATTACTGGATAAATATAAGGGGACACAATGAAAGTCATCCAATTAAGAGGGTCTTGGAAGATTGTTGGGAGAGAGAAAAAATACAAAAAACAAGTTTCGGATGGGTAGGCAAGGACATAGCTGTGGTGTGGCCTGTGAGACCAGAATGGATTCTGCAGAATGCCTGTGTGGATATGGATCTTCTGATTGTTAAACATAGAAATAAAACAGCAGATCTAGTCCATGAATATTATAATTATAGGGATAGGAGGTATAGAGATTATATACAACTTTTTACAGATTGGTCAAAGGATCCACTAACAGAGGCAACAGGGGCAGCTGTCAGTAGAATAACTTCAAACTTCTTGCGTGTGTATGCTGTTGAATTATGTGCAGTAGTGTTAGCATTAGAGTGGGCGGAAAATGTGATAGCAAATAAAATACTCATCTGTAGTGACTCAGTATCGGCATTGTTGAGCATTAAATCAGGTTCAGCCAGAATACATCACGACCTAGTATATGAAATACTGTTTAATAATTCAATGTTAGCCAGTCAGGGGAAAGACGTAGTGTTCATGTGAGTACCAGCACACCCGGGAATCCCAGGAAATTAAAAAGTAGATAAGTTGGCTAAAGAGGCGGTCAGAAGAGAGTATGTGGAATTTAACATCAAACTTTCAAAATCAGAGGGGAAAAGCATAGCTTGGAGAGAAATAATCAAACAGTGGCAACAGAGTTGGGATAATGAGACAAAAGGAAGACATTTATATGAAGTACAAAATAAAGTAGGAGGGGTAAGAAATAGTGGAACCAACAGGAAAGAACAAGTAATTATGAGCAAACTAAGAATTGGACATAGCAATCTGAATAGTACACTTTATTTAATAGGGAAACATCCAACTGGTAATTGTAGCCAGTGTAAAAAAAAAAGACAGTGGAGCATGTCATGATATCATGCAGAAAGTATGAAGATGAAAGGGGAGATGATTGCAGGGCTACAGACCATAGGACGTGTGGAGACTTGGATGAAAGGTGTAATTGAGTGTGGGGGTACAGTGGAGGGGAGAAAATAGATAGTTAGGTTCTTGAAAACAACCGGTCTAATAACAAGATTGTAATAAAAGAGGAAATAGTGGACGATTACAACCAGAAGGAGGCAGTAATGCAATTTAAATAATTCCAACTACCGTTAAACACCAAAGAAGAAGAAGCAGAAGAAGAGTCTCTCTCCCACTTTCTCTCGCTGGCTTATTTTCTGCAGCGTTTGTTGGCTACTGTGTTTTGTCGCTATAGTATTGTCGGTATATAATTTTAAATTGCAGGTGGATAGACGGTTCTTTTCTTTATTTTTGTTTTAGCTAGTCTCGTTTAGAGTAGGGAAGCTATTTCCCGGAAGACTCACTTTTCCTGCCTCTCGGTAGGGAGTAAGTAACCTTGTTTCAGGTTAGGCTAACTTGGCTATAGACTGCCTATATTGTTCTGTCCATCCTGCCAGTGTGGTAACCTATTGTGCATTTTGCCTCGTCTTATTTTTTTGTGGGTAAAACACATTTTTTTGGTATTGTAATTCGACATTGGCTCTCTCTGGCTAATGTCTTTTGTGTGTTATTGTCCATTAGTGTGTTCACCGGGTTATTATAACGCCGGCGAACTTTGGGACGTAACACTAGCAAGCTAACGATAGCTCATGGCAAGTTGTTTTAACATTTAGCTAGCAAGCTAACGATAGCTCATGGCAAGTTGTTTTGAGGTCCCCCAGGATTCCACATCTGGGTTGTGTGGAAGGGGGTTGGGTTGCCTGTCTGTCTCCACCTGTTTGCCTTTCTATCCTCTGCTCTATTTTCCTGACTATAAACCTAACTGTCTCCTTGTCTGCCTCTCCAGGCAAGAACGTGTCAGACACCACAGCATTATCAGCAATCCTGATTGCCTCCAATTATTTCTCAAATAAGATTCTGAACCATTTAAAAATTCAAAAGACACCAAGGAGGTCAGCTTTAATGACTCTTGCATTTCGTTCCACATATAAGGTGCTGAAACACTAAAGGCTTTTCTACTCAACTCAGTCTTAAAACGTGGTATGTGCAAAGAGATCTAACCCTGAGATCTAGCAGAATAATTAGAGGTTTTAATTGAAAGAAGCTTGGTTAAATAGAGATGGAGTTTTGTAAGTAAGGTTTTTATAAACAAACAAAGTACCATGCTGTTTCCTCCGCAGTTCTAGAGAGAACCAACCCACTGAGTGGTAGGTACAGGTCATAATGATGAGTTGTGAACCCATCACCCACGATAAACCATAGCACGCTATGATATAAGGCATCCAGAGATTTAAAAACACATGGGGGCATACATATATAGCAGGGGTGGGATAGTTTGATAAAGAATGTACAGGCTGCAATATTACCAGTATTAGGTTATGGTGACATTCTATATATCAGGGGTGGGCAACTCCAGGCCTCGCGGGCTGGTGTGTATGAAGGTTTTTGCTGCCACCAGTTAACAATTATTTAATTAGCCCAATCGTTTACTTGATGTGATATTTTAATCTACATATCCGTGATACAGTGGCGGCTGGTGATCTAAATATAGGTTGGGGCGCTAGCATTTCTAAAAAAAACCAAATACATCTGACTTTGACTTTAAACAGAAAAAACAAGCCACCTTGTGTCTCAGTTGCATAAGACAGTTTAATTGGCAACAGTGGAGGACAGTTTTTCAAGTAAGACATCAGGCAATCTAACATTTCTGTTTTATTTGGTCTTGCTTTATTATAAAAAGGATTCCCACCAACTTTTAGACCTGGCCCACTCATATTTTGATTAATAAAGGGGTTTAAATTTTCGGATATGTTGCTAATGTTACGTGGACAGAATTTACTAAACTTAACAAAACAGTTAAAAATCCTTGACTGTATGTTAAAATAATGGAATGTACAGACATACAGCAAATGATTACATGACTATTTCAACATATTTATGAGTTTTTTTGTGCTTCATCAACATATGGATTGGGTTTCACAGAAAACACGGGCTTTTGCTAATGTTACATGGACAGTGTCTAACGTTAGCACAGGGAATCTCCGGGTTCGCCGAATGTACACAATGTTTACATGCATTTACACACGCATTCAATGGGCATCCCAACTTTTCGTCATTTCAACACACATTTCACCTCAAATAATGTGTAGTTTTCATAATTTCGTTTCTTGAATGAGGTGTGCGTTACATGACGCTATCGTTACTTTAGTGGACAGAATATTTATTCATTAATTTCGAGAAATAAAATGAAATTTCTCTCACCCGCCGCTCCAAAATTCGTGAATCTACGATCTTAGCGCAGGCACACAAATACGATGGGAATCACTTCCGCGTTAAATAAAAGTGGATCTCGCAATGTAATACTCGCGAACGTTACTGATTGGTCACGGACTGAAATAACGTTAGCCTTACAATCGGGTTTCTATAAACCTATACAATTGGATTAGCTAAATTCTTCCCGATCATAACAACAAAGGGTTTAATTGAGTTACTTCCTGTGCATTTTAATAGTTACTAAATCCACCGAATCATGTACAGAGAGGGGTATAGCTAACGTTACTGTGATGGACAGAATGAACAGTAACGTTTGCAACTGGAATTAAGCATTGTTTTGAATGTGTGGGATATTTTTCTGTCCACTTCCGATGTATTTTCTGAAATAAAATCCTTCTAACTTAAAAAGAAAAAATCTGACAACAATGTGATTGCTTATGCAGTTACTTTATTATAATTTCTATCAAACAGAACAATATTTTTTTAGAAAATGCCAGGATTTTTAAAAAAAACCTTTGATTTGTTTGTAGCATACATTATGTGCCCACTTTCTGTAGAGTTTGCCTAATGCCAATTCTGTAGCCTTCATCGAGTTGTTCAGCAATGCTAAGCCTGCCAAAAAAGTTTAGCTTCATACATTTGCAAAGAAATAACCGAATTTTCTTTGCTTTCTGTTCCACTTGAAGAAGCCATTTCGAATTATCTCTCTCGCTTGGTCTAGATCTACTTGAATGAATGCGTAGCAGCCGACTGAACCTAGCCGTAGTACTCGCGCACTCGCAGTGATATCCTGCTAGATGCCGGCTGGGCGTGATAAACATGCCTTAAATCCAATCCAATAATATCATAAACCATGAGGACTAATCAGAAAAGGGTAGGATAGTCCGGGGCGCACAGGGCTGCGCCCGGGGGACTACTTTTTTGGCCGCGAATCAGGCAGCAGAATGAGGGGGCTCGCCTGAAAATGAATGAGTGCTCTGATTCACCATAACGTTACCGGCGCCCCGCAGTCCCCTGAACATGCATATGTAATGTATTAAACTTTAGACAACGCAAGGCCAACATATAACATGTTTAAGCTACTAAAAAATTAAATAATAATAAAAAATAATAATAAAAAAAAAAAAATTTTAAAAAAAACTTTTTATTTTATTTGTATGTGGGGGAGGGGGGGGGGGCGGCGCCCCAGCGCCCTCTATAGGCCGGCCGCCACTGCCGTGATATGAACAGCAGCTGATGAATGTTCTTGTGCCGGTATGTGTGTATTTTAGCGTTTTATCGCTTTACGAGTGAATCGGTGATTGTGTGTATGACTAATTAGCTGGTTGAGCTGTGATAACTGGTGGCAGTAAAAACATGCATACACACTGGCCCGAGAGGCCTGGAGTTTCCCACCCCTGATATATAGAATGTCACCATAACCTAACACTGGTAATATTGCAGCCTGTACATTCTTTATCAAACTATTCATAGACAGGCAAGACTTCCTAAAAAAGGAAGCCAAGTTTAGGTTTTTGTCAAAGGTGTTATAAATTATCTAAAAAAAAGATCACAATCCAACCAAATACCTAGATACTTGTATTGTTTGACGCGCTCAACCTCAGTATTTAAAATAACGTCAAAATAATGAAAGTGCGCCCCCTAATGTGCACTTCACCAAGCACAAAAAATGCCTCACGTTATTATCACCGGTTTAAAACCAATAGGCTATGCTATTAACACCAACATGCAATTTGAAGCATGACTTCATGAATAACGTTCATCACCCTTAGAAGTGGACCTTTTCTTGATTTGGCTGCAATTATCTTTGAGTAGTCCAATTTGCGTGAGACGCAATTTCGGCCGGTCCTGTGACATAGTCGATCGCAAGTAAGTTTTCATGAGTTTTAAGTCGAGAAATGCTCCTCTCTCCATAAGCCACCGTTACCGGTACAGTCAGAAATATGCGGATGGTAACGCTAAGATTTTGGTAGAGATCCAAGATGTTTTCCTGTTAAATGCAATTCAGTACATCAAAGGGTGAATCGGGCAAGCCACTGGGATAGCCCTTGTCCGCTATGCCTATCTCAAGGCTCAGGTCGTCAGCATCAATGTCTCCCATTTCCTTCACAAGATGTTGGCACCTGTCACGCAGTTCGTCCTTTTCGAATGCTGTCCGCACGTATTTTGTGCTGAAGAGAAATCCACACCGACCTTGTCGGCGATTTTTCGTGCGCCTGTGCGAGCAGCCACAAAACCGCGTTCTCTGAAATCTTGCAAAAAGTCGAGCACGGATTTCATTTCTGAGGGTCTCCATACCGACTGAGGGACTGTGGAGTATTTTGCTTAATATGAAACAAAATGTTGTACCACACAACAATGCACATGATAAAAGGCCCTGATGAAATATCTTGAGCCATGCAGGCTTCTGGCCGCTGTTATGCTGCTTCTGGCCGCTGTTACGCTGTTATGCTATCTCACTTCCCGACTGAATGATCCCACCAGTGCTACCAGTATGCTACACAATGCACTTCTTCCAAGTGATATCGTAACACGTTAACTCTGTTGATACGGGATTCCCAGCACGTGTTTGAGAGGGGTTTGAGTGTCAGCCCAGAAACATTATCTTTAAGTAGCTACGGACCAGCGAGCAGTTGAAGAGCTAAAGATGACAAAAAATAAAATTCTGCAACACTCCAAAAAAGATTGCAGATTGCACAAAGGACTTTGCAGCATCAGAAACAACCAAGTTTAAGCTGTGACTGCCACATGGCATGAACCCCGCAAGGGGGTGTAAGGGATAGGCGTATGGTTCGGAGGACTAAATGCGACAACAGGGAATCTTAGTGTTCACAGTGAAAACCACTAGAGCGGAAGTTCTCCGCGAATAGGAAAAAAATAAGGAGAACATAAAACAGCTCCTACTCTCGAACTGGAGAGAAATACTGAGGAGACAGAAAAAGGTAGAAATAATAGCAACCCGAAAATAATCGGGCGAACAGGTCTCGTAGGCTCGAGAATAAAAATAAAAGGAAAAAATACCTCTCACTCTCAAATAGAGCTAACACCAAGAAATAAAGAGAGGTAGAGAGAAATGGAAAAGAAAACGGTCTCCAAGAGACTAGAAAGGTAAACAGGAGCGAGGGACAGAAAATACTAAGAGCTATAATGCTAAATAACTCTAAAGCACAAGAAGGCAAGTCCCTCGTAGTTCCAAAGCATAAGCAATGTAGAAAAGAGATCTCCTTAAAGTGCCTACCTTACTGGCTTAGTGTTAAATGAGAAAAAAACAACCAAGGACCGGAAGCAGAAGGCGCAGCGTTCATATAGCCGGCAAAATCACCTGAACAGGTGTGCCAACTGAAAGCCGATTAGCGGAGAAAACCTGGACCGGCTCCCATCCCAGAGAGAACTTTAAGCAGAGAAGAGGCGGCCAGTGAAAAACTAGCTAAGTTAGCTACTTTTTTATATTAGCTAGCTAACGTCATAACCAAGTTTCTCAGTTTTTTGTTCTCTCTTTTCTGTGCTGGAGTTCTTTTAAGAGCTTGATGGCATCAACATATCCAGCCTAATAAACTTTTAACTTGAATCTTGTCTCTTCGGTTATACCCACACACAATTGTACCCATTTTTGGTCGTCAAACATATTGTTTTTCATTGTCTTCTCCTTATATTCCCATCGAATTTGATGTTTATTGCATGTTCATTTGGTAAGTGAAATTTCATTGTCATGGTCATGGATAGTGAAATATTTGCTATCTAAAAGATTCGACCTAACGTTAAATGAATAAATGTCGTAAGTTAGTTAACAGAGGCTAATCTGTAACGTTAGCTACATCTATTCTCATACACACACATGCTAACGTGATGGTTATATAAGACAAAAATTTATTTGTTTCCCTCAAATTGTCCACCATCAATATGCTAATGAATTAAATGGAGGTGGCCATCAGGTATATTGTGATACAAATGTTCAAGAGAAATGGTAATGACGAAGTTCAGCAACTGTACATGTTAACGACATGCACATGGGTGGGGAACGACAGGTTTACTGTGCACTTATTCCTTTTTGTCTTATTATGCAGTTTGTTGCAAGTAGTTGATGGGACTAACTAGGGGAAGAGGGCCATTCATCACAGGGCTATAATGCACAGTCCTCTTTAAAAGGAGGGGGGAGGGTGTCCAGTCTGGTGTGGCGTATGATATGTGAGGGATAGCTGTGTGTTGTAGTTTAATGTGTTACACAGGGGTGACCTAGCTCTTTCCAGTGTTTTGTATCTCCAGACTCATTCAACGGTTATAGTTTACTGGCTCCCTAAGGGGTCAGTCTATAGGTTTCCCCACCCCTCGGTAGTCAAGATTTATTGCAATATAATAAACTACAATTTGCAGGGGTGAAATATTTAAAATTTAGGTTTATTCATTTTTCAATAAATAAAAATTACAGAAATACAATATGGCAGAAAAATATGAGTCATTGAGGTAAATGTTTTCTATATGAGGAGAGGAATGTAAACTTTGTGAATGTGTCAAACATGAGTTGTTTGCTTTCAAGGTTAGCTCCACCCTGTCACAAATTGGCAACATATTAACATTGTTTTCACTTATCACACAGTCCTCTATCAAATATTTACTGAGTGGCAGAAAGATTACAAAAAAAACATTGTACAGTTACAATAGGTACCTATGCACCTGTGGTTCATCATGGGATACTAATTATTTGCATGTGGATACTGACCACAGCACCACGTGGTGTGAAATCATCAGCCAGCAACCTCTCTGCTGCAAGCTGGGTGCTTAGAAAACACAAATGCTGTTTCCAAACACAATTTTATACAATGTTACACTATAGAAAATTATTGTAGGAGTGCTACTTTATTGGTCAGATGCACTGAAATAACAGGAGTTATGCGCCCTTTTTCTGAGATGTGTGTGTGTGTTCTGGCTATGCAAAGTTAAAATATGTCATCTCTTTGTAGCCGTGAATTACCATGGCAGGGCCACAAAACCAAGCTGAGGAATTCAATGGTGAGGAAGCAGCACCCTCTTGTGGCAGATGGTAAAGATACAGCGCAAAGTAATAAATGTATAATGCATGCCGTCAGCCCCTCCACTCCACGCACATATTTTTAACCAGATGTCTTATTTAATCGTTTTTTCTGCCTGAATTTGTAGACTTAATTTGTCCCATCACAGTTCAATTCAGGAGAGAGAGGCTAGTTCTCCCCACACCATGACAGGTTCTTATGTGCATCCAGTGTTCTCTTCTTTGTGATTGGTTGATGCAGAGTAGACCCAGCTGGAGCACATGGGTATAGCATGGCTGTATGAGATTGTACAACACTGCATTGTAGTGGCTACTGGGTGTGTGTGTGTGTGTGTGTGTGTGTGTGTGTGTGTGTGTGTGTGTGACCTCCTGCCCTCTTAATTGATTTTTTTTAGAGTAGCACAATGTATGGTTTTAATTGTAAGAAGGTTGTTGAAAGCAAGCAGTGTGTGGACAGCTTGGTGTCTTTGTTCTTTAAGCTCATCTGAATCAACTCAGTTCTTGCTTGCACTTCTATAGAAATAGGTGAGTATATACCACAATGTGTCCATGTTAGCATAGGCAGCTTTAGGGTAGTGTAGTAGTGCATATCCTGTAACAGAATCCACACATATGTGACATTTACATATGCCATAGCAGAGAAAATGGTACATGATAGCAAATTTATTTAGAATTTAGAAAATGATAGCTAATTTATAGGTTATAGGTTTATAGTCATCTTAATTTTCAATGAACTCTTTAATGAGTAGTTCCACAATAATCTCTTACCACATTACAAAGACAAGCCTTTCTGTACTTGGCACATTTGAATGTAATATTGCCCTTATTTGTGGGTTGTGACCAAGTGTTTTATTGACTGATCAAACCATGAAGTCAGTAAATATTACTGTAACCCTTTTTAGATACACAGTCATTCCATGTTTTTGGATGAACTAGAACTAAAACAGCATGTAGTGTATGTTAACACATCTGTTACTTCTAGAGAAGTTGAAGGCCATCCTTTGCTCTAAGAATTGTAACAGGATGTATGATAAAGCCAAGCAGGTGTCCCTCTGTCACTGAATCTATTCTATATCGATGTGGGTTGAGTTATTTCGTCGGTAACTTGAGGCCGATGCTTTCATCAATCATCAAGGATGTGCAGTCTGCGTTGAAGTGTACGTATGGTCTTAACAGGCATTAGCACAATTCCTACAGGAATTAAAGTGTCAAGTTATGGGAAAAAAACAACTCAGTGGTAGTTTATTCAGGGATGAAACTCTACCCCCTTCCTATTGAAGACTACTTAGTTTTACCATGTGTCAAGGTCTTACCAAAGGAATGAACTCAGTGCAACTTTGCAGATGACAGGGGAATGGGCATTGGCAGTATATTGTAGAAGGAACAATGTGGTATTCCATATTATATTACATACACATCATCTGGAGTGGGGCAGAGGGTAAAAATAGCCCATGGGTTCTTAATTTTGCCTCAGGCTTTCACAAGACTGGACCACTCTTGGGTTAAAGACAATAAATAACTGTCTAATGCTGAGCTAGGCTGTAGCCTGGTGCCTGGGATCTATACTGAATTTGTACTGTTGGAACCAAACTCGGAAGACTTAGTTTTTAACAAGGCTAGAACTTGAGTAATTTGCTGGATTTCCTCATAGGTCTCTTCGTTTCTTTTACTACCTCGTCTGTATTTATGTTTTTCACTAATGTTGTGAGCTAAAGAAAACTAGATTGATGTTTTACTTATTAAAATGTTTTTATATTTTTGCTGTAATATTACAAATGTGTTATGCTGATTTGATGCTATTTAGTGGCCAGCTATCGATCTAACATGCAGCTGCACAAAATAACTCTTAATTATTTTGCTTTCTGTTGAACACTTTTAAAAATTTGCCTGTGTAGAACAAGACCTTGACCCTCTATCAGATACCTGGCAAGCAAGCCATATGTAATATGACCACAACTATCTTGAGAGTTTTTTTTGTGTGTGTGATTTCCAGTTAGAGCCTGTGTTGCTGTTAGGAAATCCAACATTCTAAATCTATACTGGGCAAATCTGAGGTCGATATGCTTTTGCTGTTGACCTGGAGCTGGGTATCTGCACCAGGACACATTGATCCAGACTCAGTTTGCCTCATGAGAATGCTCCTAATGGCTGAAGCAATGCCACAGTGACTGTGCCCTGTGACCCTGCTCTTTGATCAGGAGGGGGTCTTCTTGTGGTGTTTTGCCATCCCTGCCCTACACTTGTCTACCTCACCACTCAGAAGGATCAGAAGAACACACACACACACACACACACACACACACACACACACACACACACACAGACCAATGTCAGGGCCATGTCAGACACACTCCTGTCTGGTCATCCAGTTGCTGTTGTGTCTGTCAGGCTGAATACCGAAGCCTATGTATACATGCACACTGCCCAAGGAGCCATTTTGTTGGCTTCCCTCTATTGTCGGCCTGTTAGTATATTGAACTCTTTATTAAAATAGCTCCTGTATTACAGCAGAGAATGAAGTGAAGTCAGCACCTTGTTAAGGACTCTCCCTCAGTCTGCTTTTTAAATACAGAAACAAGTGACTGAACAGCACAGAAACATTCAGGTAGAGTAACCATGGCCCAGGATTTGGGATACACTTTGCGTATCTGCCATACAGCCAAAATCTAATGAAAAATCATTCCATCAGGTAACATGGAATTTTTAAATAGTGTTTGTCAAGGGCCATGGAAGCTTGGGAGTCAAAATACTACTGCTTTGCTGTCTGATATTTTCACATAGCATTTGAGTAGTGGTGCCGCAGTCAAAAGACATCGCCGGAGATCAGTTTCTGTTTGGAAAATTTAATCTAAAAAAACTGATTGCGCTGTCCAGAACTTTTAATATCAACTACCATCTGGTGATTAAAAACCCAGCTGATCAGTTGGTTAATTACATGCAGAAGGGCATTTTTGTTTTTAGTAGATTGGATAGGTCTCAGCAGATCGTTGCCTACAGTACAGTGCAAAGATAATAAAGATAATAGTGTCAACCATACCTGCGGGTGATTACCTTCAAGACTCCTGGCACCATCCCTACCTGGAACTAATGTTTATTACTTCATCTATGATTAGAAGTATACTGCAGTCTTCTAAATACATTTTCATATACCTGATACAAAAGCTGTGATTGAATGCTTGACATAGTAGCGCAATGCATAAGATTGCAGGTTGCAGATGCATTTAACAGATCAGATCATAGTGAAAAATTAACAGTTTTTGACAAAGTAATCTGACGCCTTTTTCTTCCACCATAGAACTACAAAGAAAATTTCTGAATTTTAATTATTCAATTCAATTCTGTTGAAATCTTCAAAATACACACAATAATTTAGAATCACAAGAGCATAAACCAGTCGTGTTGGCCATTTTCATTTGGGCTTTGAGAATTTATTAAGAATTTATATTAAGTTCTTATTAAATAAAAAAAAATTTAATTATGAATTTTCAATTATGTATTTCTATAGCCATTAAAAATCGTAATCCTAATTCCTGGAACATGGTCAGTAAGAAAAACTTTGGTCTGTTTGGTCAGCATATATTTTTAGGTTCATGAAGGAGGGCTAAATTTAAGTTAAGTGGCACATTTACACTGCATTTGTACATTGGGAACAATCATGTAAATCTTGGAAATACCTACCGAAAAACAGGTTAGAATGCTAAAAGATCAGGCTACAAAAATATAAAATTCTTGAAAGTATTTTTGAAGTTCTTTTTGTTTCATTAATACTGAACATAAAAACAACTTGATGTAGAATGCATCTCTGACAGTCTAAATACACTGACCTTAAATATAAATGATCAAGCCTTCCAACCATATCTGCCAACTGTATGATGCTTTTGCTTCACCACTATGCCACCTGTGCTCACACAGGAAGCACTGCAGCTCAAATGCATGTGATAGACCTGTCAGACTGAAACCTGTCATATTGCGCTGGGACACGCAGGGCTTCTTGCCGGTGTGAAGTCCTGTTCCGCTAACAACAGCCAAAACTAAAATGAGCAAATGTGTGGTCAGGGTGAGTGCCTTTGCCAACTGAGCCCCTGTGGTCATCTGCTATCCCATTAAAAACATAACTTTATTTGCACCAGTGTAGGAAGCTCTCCTGATATCTTGTGTGGTGACCATGCAGAGTAGAGAGATATTATTACAGGCATTTAGCAGACACTTTTATCCAGAGCGACTTACACAACTTTTCTTTATCACAACATATTATCCATTTATACAGCTGGATATATACTGAAGCAATTCAGGTTAAGTACCTTGCTCAAGGGTACAACGGCAGTGTCCTACCTGGGAATCAAACCTGCGACCTTTCGGTTACAAGGCCAGTTCTTTAACCATTATACACTGCCGCGATGGACTGAGGGTGAAAATGATGTGGGAAAGACAAAAGGAACAAACGGGATCTGTAGATTTGTTGATTTGTTGATTTATTGTTATGGTATATGCCTATGTTTTTAACTCCCAGATGTGCATAAGGCATTGATCTTCCATAACACACACAAAAGGAAACAGTCTTCATAAAATAAATAACGGATTGCTGTCAAACACAGGCATCTCTTTTGAAGAGACCGGGCTTGTAAGGTGTTGGGTGGATGTCTGTACAAATAAGAAGTGTTTATTTGAGAAGAGAATGTCATGCAATGTGCTGTCAATGACTCACTGAGGTGAACCAATCACAGTTTTCTGTGATTGGACCATGTTAGCCAGTGATTGACAGTTCATAGCTACACCCATGCTGGGCTTCACAGCGACTCACTCTTCTGCCACTGAGGGAGAGCGAAAGGGGAAAAGGACTTAGACAAGAGGGGCACGGCACAGGTACAAACAGGAAACCAAAAAATTACTCCTGGTCTTTTTCTTCCCCATGTGTAATGATGTAGACCAGGTTCTTGTAGTCAAGGTTACCGGCCACATCTGGAGGGAACGCTGTAAACATCTGTTCCATCTAATAGAATTGTGAGAGAGCAAGTCAGGTGAGCCTGTACTCTACTCCACACACATCAAACAATGCTGTGCATGACGTATTATAAGACCATACTAGACAAAATGGTTCTCTGTTATATATAATGCATTCTGAATCTGCTGACCCTTTATGTGATTTGTACTTGTGAGACTGACATTACGTAGATTTTGTGCCTTAATGTATTCCTGAGATTATATACACTGCCTGGCCAAAAAAAAAGTCGCCGTTGCACCTGTCATGCATAGTGCCCACTGTACAAGCCTCTGGAGGCTGGTCAGGTCTAGGCTCAGCAACGTTATGCAGCAATAAAATTAAGTCAGCTGAGTACCTGAATGTACTGAATGACCAGGTTATCCCATCAATGGGCATATTCCAGGACGACAATGCCAAGATTCATCTGGCTCGAATTGTGAAAGAGTGATTCAGGGAACATGAGAAATAATTTTCACACATGAATTGGCCACCAGAGTCCTGACCTTAACCCCATTGAAAGTCTTTGGGATGTGCTGGAGAAGACTTTACGGAGTGGTTCGACTCTCCTGTCGTCAATACAAGATCTCGGCCAAAAATGAATGCAACTCTGGACGGAAATAAATGTTGTGACGTTGCATAAGTTTGTCGAAACAATGCCACGATGAACGCGCGCCGTAATCAAATCTAAAGGCGGTCCAACGAAATATTAGAGTGCGACTTTTTTTTTGGCCAGGCAGTATACCTCACACACAGACTTCATATGATGCAATTTTTTGTATTCTGAGAATTCGGTTTCATATTTCTGTACTGGTGTTTTAGAGGGACACCTGTACGGAAAGATATGCCGTCTTTGGTGCTTTTGTATGCATGTGCAACTTTACACATTGTGTGTAGGTTGCATGTGTTTGAACCCACCTCTTCCTGGGAGAACCTGTCCGCTTGGGTCGTCAGCATCTCAGTAATACTGCAGAGAGAGAGAGTTGCTTATAGCAATGAATTTAACCCTTTGAAGAGTAGGTTTTGAAATGTTTTTTAAAGTCAGTGTTCTAGAACTCTATTGCATCTTGTCAGATCAGCATTGTTTCTCTAAATCATTCAAACAACTTCACCATTTAAATATCCTTGGTATATACTGTATGAATGAAACAACACAAGCAAAAATGATGACATTCATCAGTGATGAATTTGATGCTCCATTTTTCCAAAAATGGTTTATTTACACACCATATGATATACGAATGTGCAAATAACAACTTGGTTGGACTGTAAGCCTTCATGGATATTCATCTTTTTATTCAAATACCGTAGATGTTTATAACATCAATCATGGTGGATGTGACAAGATGTAAATGTTAGGTTGCTACGCCAAAGGAGTCTGCAAGTTTTAGTCAGATTGAAGTCCATTGGGAAACTAGGACATAAATTGAGACTGCACAAACATATAACATTATTTTAAAATGCTTTGCATTTTCATCAAAATATTTTCTGGACCAACTTGGCAGTATTAATAATTTATTCCCAAAATAATCCTTTTTTTACTTTTTCATTTGTGAACAAAAATAGCTCACTGATAACAAGGTTGGGAAAATCACAAATTCCCATTCAAAAGAGAATACCACTTACTGTAAGTAATTTTGTTGTTCTTGTGGACAGAAAATCAGCTTTTCTGTCACTCTCAGCTGCCTATTCTTAAAAATGCACCCTTCTTTCCTCCACTACCACCTTCTTTCCTCCGTGCCCCGGAAACGGATCTTTGTGTTTTAATCTAATATTGCTGATTAAATCTTAAGTACGTATTAAAGGTTACATATTAATTAATGTCTCGACGCAAACCGCAATGTCAGGCACATTGCATACTGTACATGCTAATACTAGTACTCAAAATGTTCAGGCAGTTTTACATACTGCTGGTTAGGAGAGGAGTGGTAGTGGGGGAGTGGAGGAAAGGAGGTGGGGAGTGAAGAATATTGGGACGCACCCTTTCTCTCTGAGGAAGAGATGTTCAGTGTACACTTTCTGTCTGGGTGGGGTGTGAAGTGGGCACTTACAAGTCTTTCTTCAGGATCCCTTTGCCCTCAGGGTCAAAAACTTTGAAGGCGTTGAGGATGGTCTCCTCTGGATCGGCCCCTACAGAGAGAGACATTAGTGGCATCTAATAAAATTAAGCTCAGCTTGGCATGCACATTCACACTCCTTAGCCATTGCTAGCAATCTAGATGGAGTAAGAGTCTGGAAACCCTCATTCAAAGTATTCACCTCAATGTTTCACTAATGAATGGGCTAGATTTGCCATGTATGTATTGATTCACCTGTGAGTGTATCAAACTCCTACAATGCATTCCAATAGAGAGAACTGCTTAAAAATTAACGACTCTACCCTGCTCCTTCAACACAGCTTAAGCAGCAAGTGCTTCACAGCATACGGCTAGTGAATTAGGCTATAAATAGCAATGAATGGCCCGCCAGCCTAACTTTGTCTGTCTAGCTGGTGAGTTTGAAGGTTAAATTAATGGAATCCACCAGAAAGAATCAAAATTCTAAGTTTGATTCACATAAATGAATGAGTTTGCGAGAATTGGTTCACCAAAATGAATCAAACTACCCATCACTAACTACAAGACTCTCTGTCTCAGTGCATTTTAAATCAAAACTGAAGTTAATGTTACATTGATTACACAAATTAGTAATTCAATCACATTTCTGACACTTCAAAGCCCAAACAAGTTTGATTACCCTCCGTATTTTTTTCACCAACCTCTCAACCATCACTAGTTAGCTAGCTGTACTAGGCTTGTCTCACTGTCAGTAACATCCATGCACTATTCGGCAATATAAAGCCAAAGGGGCGTAACAATAGTGAGAGGCCACATCTTACGCAAAAAAGCAGTTACGCATTACCAAATCAGCACAAATATTTCAAGGATTGTTGACAATGGAGTTTCATAAGAAAGAAAATAAGGTCTCCCCAGTCAATATATAGTGTATCCTCGGCTTGGTAGTTAAGTACCACATAGTCTGACACACCAGGATATTGTACCAGCACTTCCATTGCCTTTGACTGATTACATTCCACAGCCTCATAATTCATAATTTGTACTGATATACAGTCACAATGCAGACGTATGATGTACTAGATTTTTTTTGTTCTTCTAAGTGATAAATTTGTATACATACAAAGTCCTTAGAGCCACTTTTCTCAGTTTAACCACAGTAGCCACTGTGTCTTAAGGCACCTCACTGTTCCTCCCCCTCACCTTTTAGCTTTTCACCAAACATGGTCAAAAATACAGTGAAGTTGACTGGTCCAGGGGCCTCCTTCAACATCTCGTCAATCTCCTCTTGCTTCACGTTCAGACGACCTGCAGTGCACTCAGGGAGACATGGAACCAAAAGTCAACCCTGTGAGTTTGTGGGATGTCCATGGTCTGGAGTACAGTGGGTCACTACTCATGTAGAAGTCTGTGTGCAGTGCTCAAAGACCCACCGAGGGCTGCGAAGGTGTCCCTCAGGTCGTTCTTGTCAATGAAGCCGTCTCTGTTTTGGTCCATGATTGTGAAAGCCTGCCGGTGGGAAAGAGGGGCTGTTAATGGCTGAGCGATGAGAATTAGTTCCTGGGAATGTCAGTGGCATTCTCACCCAGGCCGTAAATCACAGCTGCCCTGTGTGCAGGTGTGGCTGTCATTACGAGTAAGGGAGCGTTAGAACCAGGGGAGTGCTCGATCATGATTATTCCACTTTTATGTTCTTCGATATTCTCAGGAGTGCCGTTAATGAAAAGAACGTTTGTCCCCTTAAATTTTCCGCTTGGGTTTTTGAGAGGTGCTGCACAGCCTGGCCTGTCCCCACCTCATCCTCACAAGCTGTAACCAGGGCCGACAGAGGCTGAATTATTTAGGGAAGTGACGTTCAACATCACACAGTGGGACATTCAGAAGTTTAATCTGTTATGAACAATATTGAGCAATATTGCTGAACAAGAAACACATCTCAGAAATCCAGAAAGTATTGCAGCTATTTTGGCAACTATAGTATGATTTGGTCTGAGTATGTGTTGAATTCATTAGATGCTTGCATTTGATGTAAAATACATTCAGACGGACCCTTTCTGCATTGGTGGACAGTTGTTCTGTGCAGATGGCTTACAGGCAGACAGACACTGACCTCTTTGAACTCCTGGATCTGGGCTTGCTCAAACATGGAGAAGACGTTGGAGTTGGCTCCCTCCGATCTTTTCTTTGCCTTTTTGGGTGCCTGGGTGAGGAATCAGATTGCCTGGTTGTCACATGGTATCCACCCAGTCCAGGAACTCCGTAGACTCGCCCCAGAATCAGATAAACCCTAGTCTAGTCTGAACACCCCTGGTGAAGTTTTCACCTTGCTACTAGGTGGGGATTCACAGGAAGGGATTCCGTCTTGACATCTGGCTAGGGGAGTGGTCAGGGGCTATACAGTACAGTGGTATGGGGTGGGGTCAGAATGTATTGCTGTTGTGTGGCTTTTACTGAGGAATAATTTTTTATTTTTTAAATTATATTTCTAATATAGTATAAGGCTTTATTTTATTTTATTTATTTCTAATTTTTTTCCTTAGTTTGCTCCTGATGAAGATCCAAGTGTATCAGAATTTGCTTCCGTTTGCTTCTTTGTCTCACATTAAAATGCTAATTTAGTGTGCTAAAAATATACGTACATATATGAGTGTTATATTTTCCTCTGCTCTGTTTTACACCTGCACGTGCGGATGTGAGTTTGATTAACAGCAGTCAAAGACCTTATGGCACTTCTTGGCATCATGGCACACTAGCATCATCTTTGGTATGTGCCTTGCTCCTTAGGCTTTTAATCTTATGATTAAAGCCAATCGTTACCCTAGCAGTCACAACAAACCACAGTGTCCAGGCTTCGATGTCATGCTAAATTGAAGCCATGCCAGTAGCCTCACAAGGCTTTCTTCTACAGCAGTGAATGAAGATGTCATATTTTTGTGCACCCATCCATTCAACCAAAAATAATGATTCCCAACATAAAAAGATACAACTATTTAACATGGAAATAATGCGTTGAGATGAATACTTGGTTATCATTATCCTTGAGATGCTAGGTTATAATTAGCCTGAAGATGCCGATGACCTCTCCTGTTGCCCTGTGCGCTTGGGGGCTGTTCATCAGATGGATGGGATTACGCGTCCAGGCTGGGCGGTGACAAGCGGCCGCGCTCTCTGCCGCATTCGGGTGGAAATCCAGTGAAGGCTGGGGATTAAGCCCAGCTATTTGCGCCGCAGACGCGGGGCAAGGCGAGAAAGCATCATCCGATGACATCACATTCCGCAGAAATCGCTCGGCTCCAGGCAGCTGCTTTCTAGCACTCGATGTGGATTAGCTCGCAGCAGTTGTGCGTTAAGAATAAAGGTCATTGTGCTACATGACATTTTTCCCCACATCTGACTGTGGAGTGGGATTGCCCACCGCACGCCTCTTTTTATTTTTAGAAGTGAATGAATGCACTAGCTGAGCTCATCCATGGCTGTTTTTATTAATTAGGCAGATTTACATGTTTTCTTCATCTCTGCTGCAAATCCTCCCACCCCCCTGACATGCACTCACCAAATTCTGGTAAGTGGCATGTTTTGATAGAAAACCTTGCTTGTATGTGACAGTTTCAGGTACCATATCACAGAAAACCTACTGAACATCTCTGCCTGCCTCACCATTCACATTATCTCATCCCTGCCTGCACACGGCGGCTCTCCCTCTGTCAAAACTAAATTGCAGCTTTACTGTGTTCATTCCAGCTGAGTGCTAAAACCATCAACACAATGAAGAAATTAAGAATTCCATAAGTGGGAAAAATCAGACAATAAATAAAATAAATTTGCAACAAAATGCTGCTCTGAAACATCCAGTCAGTTTCAAAACAGGCCCCAGCAGCCCTTGGAATCAATCCCAATTTAACAAAGAGCAGTCACCATAGCACCCATAGCACCCCACCCTGCCCCCCACATTCCCCCATCCTCCGGCTTCTCTTTCCCCCTTGATACATCGTCCGACCCCCCTGAGGTCACAGCACCACAGCTGGGCCTCTTTATGCAGTGCTGAGCGCAAGCAGTGGATGGGAACACTCACCATGACTGATGCTGGAGGTGTGCTGGGCAAAAAAAGGGATTCTCGGTGTTGGGCAATGGGGGCATCCAGGGTATATTATATGTGCCCCCTCCCCCTCCTCTTCCCATTGTGTGCCTCCCCCCTGGGGCCAGGTCATATAAATAAACCATGCCTTCTATAGGCAGTGAGGCAGGTATGATAGTGCAGGCCCCTGCCTTGCCCTGCCCCTTTGGTCCACTGTCAACGCTTTGGAATAACAGTGGTTTAGAATAACACTGCCGGCATAGTGGCGCATTACAGGGGATGGAGCCTGGAGACCAGAGGAGACGTACACTTCACCGTTTCCCCAGAAATCTGGCTTTGTCTTCGGCCCCTCCCACTTCGGAAAAGCTGCAGGCTCTGATCGACAGCATCACTTGCCGGGCTCCCCAAATCCCCCACCCCCCCCCCCTCTTTTTTTGTCCAGTCCCAGCCCCACTGAGGCGACAATGGATCTGATTCCATTTTAGGGTATCACAATAGACCTACTGGGGTTACATGAGACAGTAGGCAGTTGTTTGCGGTAGAGTTTCCAGTCCATCTCTTTAAGCCATCTCTAAAAAGAGCTGTTCATCAGAAATGATCTGAAACTTTCCAAACAGTTATTATTATACCATGCAATGACTTGAAGCTCTCTGTCAGGGATGGTGTTTTTTGTTGGATATACTGTCCAGACAGATGTATAAATGCTTTTTATCTCTAACCAAATGACGCCTTATTGTTGTATTCTCCCAGAAAATGAACCACCAACCATAGAACTAACACCCCAACCACTAAGGAAAGTGAACATGTTCTTAGTTAAATACAGTTGCAGTGCTCAGGCTATAGACATGTAGATGCTGCCCATGTGCTCTGCAGATTAATTCATCTTTGCAGCATGTGGATTACCTAATGTATTGTGCACAATGAATGTAACTGACCATCCAGATGATATAAAGATCAGGTGAATCTGTATGACATGGGTCCGTAGAGCAGAAGATCTCTGTGATTGGATGGAGCTTCCATCCTGTTCCAGAAAGATGACTATACAGTCAAGTCGGAAAATCTGCACACCCCCTTCACCTTCTCCACATTTTATTACGTTACAGACATATTCTACAATAGATTGAGTTCATTTTTTGTCTCGAAATTCTACACAAAATAGTCTATAATGACAAAGTGAAAACAGGTTTTTAGACATTTGTGCTAATTTATTAAAAATCAAAATGTAAAATATCATATGTACACAAGTGTGCACACCCTTTGATATGACACCCAAAAGTGAGCTGAGGTGCATTTTGTTTCCACTGATACTGCTTGAGATGTTTCTACAACTTAATTGGAGTCCACCTGTGATAAATTCAATTGACTGGACATGATTGGGGATTGCCAACACCTGCCTCTATAAGGTCCCACAGTTGACAGTGCATGTCAGAGGGACCTTATATAGGCAAAGGAATTATCTGCAGACCTTAGAGACAGGGTTGTGTCAAGGCATAGATCTGGAGAAGGGTACGGAAAAATCTCTGCAGCTTTACAGGTCCCAAAGAGCACAGTGGCCACCATCATTCGTAAATGGAAGAAGTTTGGAACCATCAAGAATCTTCCTAGACCTGGCCGCCCGGCCAAACTGAGCAATCGGGGAAGACAGGCCTTGGCCAGGGAGGTGAGCAGGAACCCGATGGTCACTCTGACAGAGCTCCGGCGTATCCTTGTGAAGATGGGAGAACCTAGAAGATCAACCATCCAGGCAGCACTCCACCAATCAGGCCTTTATGGTAGAGTGGCCAGACGGAAGCCCCTCCTTAGTAAAAGGCACATCACAGCCCGCTTGGAGTTTGCCAAAAGGCACCTAGAAGACTCTCAAACCATGAGAATCAAGATTCTCTGGTCTGATGAAACCAGAATTTTACTTTTTGGCCTGAATACCAAGCGTCACATCTGGAGGAAACCAGGCACCGCTCATGACCTGGCTAATACCATCCCTACAGTGAAGCATGGCGGTGGCAGCATCATGATGTGGGGATGTTTTTCAGCAGCGGGAACGGGGCGACTAGTCCTGTTAGTGGGAAAAATTAATGCAACTAATTACACCGAGATCCTTGAAGAAAACCTGCTTCAGAGCGCTGTGGACCTCAGACTGGGGCCAAGGTTTAGCATCCAACATGACAACGACCCGAAGCATACAGCCAAGAGAACAAAGGAGTGGCTTCGGAGAAAGTCTGTGCATGTCCTTGAGTGGCTCAGCCAAAGCCCAGACCTGAATCCAATTGAACATCTGTGGAAAAAGCTGAAAATGGCTGTGTACCGACGCTCCCCATCCAACCTGACGGAGCTTGCAAGGATATGCCAAGAGGAATGGGCAAAAATGTCCAGAAACAAGTGTCCCAAGCTTGTAGCTTCTTTCCCAAGATGCCTTGAAGCTGTAATTGCTGCCAAAGGTGCAGCAACCAAGTATTAGGCTAAGGATTTGTACAGATATGTAACCCCTAAATAACCTATTTTTGTCAGTAAAATAAAATTGCATATTTTCTAAAAACCTGTTTTCACTTCGTCATTATTGGCTATTGTGTGTAGATGTTTGAGGCAAAAAATTAACTCAATCTATTGTAGTATAAGTCTGTAATGTAATAAAACGTGGAGAAGGTGAAAGGGGTGTGCAGACTTTCCGGCTTGACTGTATGTATAATCTGACAGGTCGTTAGCATTATTCATCATGTGTTTTAAAAGTTTGCTGGCGAAATAGACAATGGTACCATGACACATGTAAAATACAAAACCCATTAAAACATAAACATACCCAACAATAAAATATAAATAATTCACATTTTTTTAAAGTATGACTGGTGTAGATGTGTTCTGTCTTATGTACTTTTTATTAAAAAGGAATATTACACTTGGCAGCCTGTGTTGTCTTTTTTATTTATTATCCTACCTCTTCTTAATACTATAAATGTGAATGTGAAAAGAGCATCACTTGGCATCATCAGCCAGGCATCCTCCAGTCCTCCTCCAGTCCTCTTAGAACTGCTACCCTGAGTCCCAGTATGTCTGCTGGTACAGGTTCATAGACCTTTATTATAATTTAAATGTTAAGCCTGTATGCTCATGCACATGTAGTTGCTGAATGCCACATTTGAGTGGTGGGGAAAAAAACCTTCTTCTATGCCCAGTGTCATAGAGTGAGTTGCATCCATTATGCCATTAATTAGGTTGGCAGAACTTTAATAATGGCATGTAAGCTATTTTAAGACAGACGTGACTGGCATTGCTTATGTTTTTATGCGTTACTTATTTGTGGAGCTGTATATTTACGACAATTAAGTGGCTCGCCTTTTTTGTCACCTCTTGGGTTTCTGCTTATAATTCACTATGCTTGTAAATCATTATGTGTTTTAGCTCTTTAAGATTGCCAAGGTGAAGTTTTATAAAAAAGCAAACATGTAAATGCTTTGAGGGTCTTGGGTATGTAGTGCTAATTCAGCACTCTATACTGAGCCATTAGGCCGTGAGATAAGCTATCACTCACCAGCAAAGAGTATCTCCCTCTTTTTTTTGGAATCCAACTGTGAAAAGCACACACCTGGCTGGCCTGTCAACATAAAAATGAGTCCCAAACGTTCTGGAAGAAGTGCAATAACCAGCACACCAAATGGCTGAATATGCATATCCAGAATAATTGAGACTGCACTATGGCTACAGATTTGTAGACATTTAACCAAAGAGAATACAGTCAACAGCAGTACATTTTGTAATCAGGCACAGTTCAACCAACTCAGTTACTATGCAAGTTAAGATAAAAGTAGATATTTCAACTCCAAATCATCCTTATAGATGACAAGTGCATACAACCACAGACTGTGGTGTGGAGAGCCCCGTTCTTCTACCAGGGGTGATGGTGACCTTCATTTCCCCTCTATAGTATCAGCTGTCTTGGTACTTTGGGTTATTCTGAGTCTAAGACACGAATGCCAGCTGTTGTTTTGCGTGCTTTTGTGTCTGTGTGATAAAGGCATTGTCAGAGCAGTGGGGGAGCAAGCGAGAGGAGGTGAATCACATGGCTATATATAAACACATACTGTACACACTTAAATGAAGAACTCTCAGCTGCAGCTCTTCAGACCACTCTATTCATTGTAATTTATGCCACTTCAGCTGTAAAATACACTTTAAAAATACAGCCCAATCAAAGACAACAAATAAATGGAAAAAAATAAACAGCTATAAATAAGAAAAATTACACCAACCTCCCTTGTAAGATTAGATTTATTTTTTATTATTTACATTTATATTTCTTCCTTGGCTGTTGCCCCAGGTTGTGGGGATCTTGAATCTTGTTCAATTCTTAGAATAAGAATGTGAATAAGTAAAGACGCAATTAAGAAACTAAATAAATCAATAAATCATAAAAGGGAGATGATTGTCCATCTCAATTGCCTTTCTCCATTTTTTTGTTACTTTTGGTCGGATTGTACTTTTAAAAAGTGTATTTTCTTTGGCTGTGGCCACCAAGCTTAAGTGCCAGGGGAACGTTTGAGGACATCACCCATGAAGGAACGACAGTGGCAGCTCTCCACCAATCAGGTACTGGAGAGTGAATTCCACAGAGGAGCTGCAGATTGGCCAATGGACACAGGTGTTGCTGGTAACAATGCTGCAGGAGAAGTGTTCTTACATCTTTCTCCCTTTGTCTCTCGCTCTCTCTCTCTATTTTCCTCTTTTTCTTCATCTTTTGTTGGCTCTCCCTATTTATTTAATCACGCCATTCAATTTGATTTTACATTGACAGACAAAACAGACACATTTGTGTGACCAAATATACAGTATGTTAAAAAGAATCAACTGCAGCCAATTATCTGCCAAAGACTATCAAAACAACAAACCAACCATCCCCTGGCTACCCTCCTACCGTCTAGCTAGTAATGGAAAGAAAAAAAGTGTGTTCATCTCAATTGCTCTGCATCAATAAATTACATGTTTTACATAATTTTTCTGTGATATGTACTGTTATGCTAGCAGATCTGTGGATCATGTGGTTTTTAATTCCATGGAAAAAAACACAAAATAGCTCTTAAGGTGCCCCTCATGAATCTCACAGTAAAGCAGCAATATGAGGCTCTGCCTTTGGGAGTGACCTGCAGGGCTGCAGCAGCAGTGACTAACGGCTGTTCTTGGGTCTGGAAAGGACCTGCAGCCTGTGAGATCTGTGGGTTATACCAATTTATCTCCTTAATGGCCACTGGGTGGAGCTCAAAATGCACATTTAATATGTCAAGCTTATTGGATTTCAGTTCTCGGAGAACTAGTCAATACCCCAGAATCCAGCAGGGAAACAATCATTTCTAAATATTCCAGGAAGGAGGCATTGGGTCATGATTCCCAGGCATTAGGAGCCTGAGAGTGAAGTGGAATGTGGTTTAAGATTGTGAATCAATGCATGCACAGCAGCATAAAAAGGCTGAAGCCAATAATGCAGAAAATGTCCAAAATTAATTTTCTTTTGTGCAGTTGTTACATGATATGCCCGATGAACATTTCCATGGCTGGTTTCAAATTGTGTTTCTGGAAGATATTTTTTTCCACCCTGAGGTTTTAAAAAGTTAATTATATTATGAAGTCTGAGATATGCTTATTTTTCTTATATAGAATAATGGCCATACTAAACACTTCTGCCCATAATTCGGAGACTGGATTGATAAAATAAATATTTGATTTGATGATATAATAATAAAATGAACCTCAGACTTTCTTCTTAATGCCTCTGTACATTTTAAAGTAAAGTATGCACATCTCTACCTACAAGCCAAAATGTGCCCCATGTACAAAACTATCAATTTTTAAATAAAACTTTATTCTGAAATCATATGATATGCATAGCTTAAAGACATGTGAGTTAACATTTAACAACATATCATTAACAACAGAGATGTTATATGACCACACCAATGCTAAAACATCAGCCACACTATGACCACACTATTGTTAAAACATCAGCCTTGTGATTATTACTCTGCACAATAAATTAATGTTATAATTATATTTTTGTTGTAGATCTTTTTCTTTTTGGAGTTGCGGACCATTTTGCATGTTTATATGAGTGTACCCCGGGGCCAGCACCCCAACCCGCCAATTCAGGAATTCAGGAAGGGCTACTAGTGGCGCCAGCAGTCCATCTTAAAATATATATTTGCATACACATTTGATCTTGTTTGTGCCACTTCCAATTATTGATTAAATACAATTCCTTCTAATTGTGTGACTACATATTTCCCATAAATCTGTACATTTTTACGTTCTGCGCCACTGAAGGATCTCTCTGGTTTTACTTCTCCTTCAGAATTTAATCATTTACATGGGAACCGCACAATAATAATAACAAATTAAAATTTTAATTATAAATACAACTTGCCAAAGTGCATTTCTATATACATACATTACAGCTAAGGACAAATAGTTTCAGTTTAGTGATTGTAAATTATGTTTTGTAAGCTTTCAACCAATGTTAATTACATTGAAATTATACAGACTGTTACCCTCGTGGAACATGGCGATACAAAACAACAAAAAGATTTCTACAGCTCAAGAGAACCAGTGGCAGGATGACACCTGAATGGGCTGTATGTTGTGCTTGCAGCCTTGCACTGAGTCACTTTCTCAAATTCATTTTCACAGTGCTTTTACACAGCGGCAAATGCTGCTTCTGCACCTTTTAATAAGCAGAGCTGTTGAAGGCTGCTGTTTTTTTTACATGCAGACAAAAGGATTTTGAGATCTGCAGCTGTGCCCAATTATCACGTCACACATACAGTATGTGACAAGCATAATGCCCTGCCCCCACACATTCTCAAAAAAAATCACAAGATTTACTCATATAGGAATCACAACTAGCCTTTAGGCCTTTGCCCAAGACAAGCAGTTCTCTCTGTGTGCACCCATGCATGTACATATCCATGCATGTACATGCTTAGGCATAAATGTATGATTAAACTAGTATAGTACTAGTACTAGTATACGAGTAACAGTATATGTAAGGAATAAAGGAGATCACAGCAAGCCGTGTGGTTCTCATGATGCATACACGTGCCTGGGGTGGTAATACAGCACAAAACTGAAATCCCCAGAAGTGATTTGATATCTGTCAAATCAAAACTCCATTAAACGCAAGCTCCTCTTCTGTTACCAACAACCTGACCTCATGCTGTATACATTATCACTGACTCCAGCAGAATGACCTGGAACGAGAAACTCAGGTCACTCCCAATGCCAATGACCTCAATTTCACATTTCGCAGCGTGGATATCTTAGCTAGGCAGTAGGCACACAACACTGCAGACAACACCATAGCTGTATTAACAGCCATAGGCGCAATATAATGATACACACACACACACACACAAACACACACACACACACACAAACAAACACACACACAAACAAACACACACACACACAAACACACACACACAAACAAACACACACACACAAACAAACACACACACAAACAAACACACAAACAGACACACACACAAACAAACACACACACACGCACACACACACATACAAAAAAAAAAAACACACACACACACACACACACACGCATACAAACTGGTTTCAACATATAACTTGGAGGGATTCTGGGAGTTTTTCCATGGACATTGAATAATGAATAAACTACTGCTTTATTGTAAATGTGTGTATATAGAAACAGCAATATCAACATATAACTATGTCTGATTTCAAATATACAATGAATCATCGCCAAATGAGAAATGTCATTACACTTATATAACTCCAGCTTTTATTCTCTCCCCTAAGCAACAAATAAAAAGTAATAAAACTGAAACTTTTAATAACCACCTTCTATATCCCCCCCCCAGGTGTTTCTGCATATCAAAAAAATATCAATAATTTTGCCTAAAGATTGCTTTGATTTAAGTTTTAACGTGTCTTTTCTTGCAAGAAGAGAAATGGTTTGTCTGTTGTTGTTATTATTTATATTCTTCAGT
Source organism: Ilyophis sp. 1 JC-2022 (assembly GCA_022702515.1). Taxonomy (NCBI): domain Eukaryota; kingdom Metazoa; phylum Chordata; class Actinopteri; order Anguilliformes; family Synaphobranchidae; genus Ilyophis; species Ilyophis sp. 1 JC-2022. The sequence continues at coordinate 22,463,712 of CM040404.1, read as the reverse complement.
AGTATCTTACCAGTTGTTGATATTACATCTCTGAAAGCTCTTTTTTTTATTTTTTACATTTAAACTCAACTGTAAAGAGATTATTTTTTACCCCAGTCTCTGTAAAGAATATTCATCCTATATTATGCGCATGAATACAGAAAAGAATAGCTCACAATTAAGATTACAGTGACACACAAATTTATTTTTGAAGGTGCACATATATTTATGACAGAATTCCCTACAAAATAGTTTATAATGATACATACATTCGAAAGTACATATCAATACTTTCAGATGTTTAAGTCTGGAGTGAGAGGGGTAGGGAAGGACTGAGTTATACGCAGCAGGATTGGCTAGAAGCGTGTGCAGGTTGGGCGAGGAAGAATTTAATTTGAATGGTCTCCTCAATCAGAAGCCTTAAAGTAACGGACACTGACACATAAATTCACGATTAGAATTAAAATTAAATTCCAATTGCCTGTAATTTCCTCTACAGTGAGATTATTCATTATGCTGCTGTAATATATTGTAAAGGCACAAGGTGGCGCAAAATACTTGGGGAAATTGTGCAGCACTTTTATGCAGCGCGATCTTGTTTCACGATCTCAAAGAAACATGTACATGTTCTTTAGTGAATAAAAATAAATTGAAAAGGGGTGCTTTACACTAAAATGAAAAGGGCACATGTGTAGCAGTACAATAGTGTAAATGGAACGAAGAGGGAGAAAAGGAAAGGGTTCTAAGTTATATGAAGAACGTGCTAGGAATTGACAGGATCCACATGGAACCACAGGAAGGCGAAATTAATTAATTATGCAATAAACAGACTGTCCACGATGGGCCCATAATGTCCCAATCAGTTACACAGAGTTCAGGCTCTCCATACTATTGGAAAAGGAACATTAAGTACCCAAGCACTATTATGTATATTACTTATTTCTGAAAGAGTGTTTTCCATGTGTGTAATACTTAGTTCGAGTAAATATAACAGTTTACTAAGAAGACACATATTTGAATGTATGTATATTGTGCTGACAATATGTCCAGTGAACATGTATGGGAGAAGGTAAGCCAGTAACAAACGTTTGGAAGATTATAAACATTCTAAACCTCTGCCTAATTATAACAACTGTATTCACGCTGAATTATTTCTTTATAAAGCAAGCTACAGTTGTTGTTATTGTTACGCCATTGTTGGTTGTACAATTATTATTGATATATATAATAACTGGAAGTAGGGTTTATTTATTTAATGTATTCCTTTTTTATTATATTATTTCGTTTATAGTTGTTAGCTAAACTGTAGACTTCTGCACCTGTAGTTCGGAAGTGTCAATAATGTGAAATTCACTTGAATCGGGCAGGATTGTAAAATATTTGAGGCATATGGCCCTAAAAACAAAGCAAAAACGTAACTGTCGTTGATTAGTGAACATATTTCTTTACACACTCAAACGTTCTACATCACCACTTCCTCTTCATAATGTTTAAAAATGTATATATATATATATATATATATATATATCTCTTCTTAAAAGTGTCACTTAGATGATGAAAATAACCCCACAACCCAGGTAGGCTGGGCATAGGTGTCACGCAAACGACGTTGTGCATATTCCACTGATACATGTATCCCACTTCAGTATTACATTGTTAATATGCAGGGTAAATATCAAATAATGTTATGTACAGGTGTCCCGCGTCTATAGATTCTATACTTTGACTGGTAGCCTATCCATTCGAAATTTCCCAGTCACAAATATACGTATAGTCTATATAGGCCTATATACGTATACTTCACAATTATTTATTATATTGTTTATTGTTCTCCTTTTCTCATTTCCAGACGGTATTGATCATCACGTTACGTCAGTATTGATAACTTTACCAAACCAAAATCAAGTGCAATTGCACAGTGCATAAATCCCCAGGACTGCACAAATGCAGAGATAATCTTGTACTTCTTTTAAAATACACAACCCTCCGCCGGGAAAAGGCTGCTATTTTCCCAACGCCTCTTCATCTAGTTTTGTGGACTTTCTTGTTTTGATAAGCTTTTCTTTTGTGTGGACCAAGTGATCACCAACGCTGTTTAACGAGGGGAATCCAGCCCATATATTTAGTGTAGCCGGTGCGAAAAAAATTCTCTTCAATATCCCCCAAGATGGCCGCCGATGTGGGATCGATGTTTCAATATTGGAAGAAATTTGATCTACGGCGGCTTCAGGTTAGTGCTATCTTTTACCTTTCAGGAGAATATGAAAATTCAGAAGATGCTCTACCGAAAAACGAAACGAAATGTGCTTTTGGAGAGTTTTGGGGAATAAAATCAGCGGTGTAGCATTGATAGATATTAGAAATTGATCCTCTTCTGCCTTTGTTCAGTTCAATCATTGATCAGCGGTGGAGCGACCGTAGAGCAGCACTGGCTCTCTGTATGCTCCGCGTTCACTGCTGGGATCAGCGCGGTGATTTGTTTATTTTAATTTGCGGGTCATTTTTTCGCTGCCGATTAGTGGTTTTCAAGAGAATTGAAACTTTTAATGCTTTCCTGAATCTTGCCCGGTGGACTTTACTTTTTCCCCCAAGCTAAAATATTTTTAAACGATAATTGTGCGTGACTATTTGCATTCGAACCTGTTCTGCAATGTTTTTTCTTCGTTCATCTGTTCGGTATTCAATAACCAAATATATTATGATAATGACTATTGTTAATGACTTTGTATTTGATTCCGATTCATTCTGGAGTTATGGAAAGTTTTTTGTGCGTTATGTTTTTTTTTAACAAAGCCTTACAGTAGCCTACTTGTGTTAAGATGAATGTAAGCAAATCAGCGAGATGTTTATTTATCCATCAGTAGGCTATATATTTATAATGCGAGGAAATCATGCAAGCAGTAGTCTAGTTTACCAAATGTGATATTTTGAGTTACGTTTTTAAAAATCGAAGTATGTTTCTCTGTGATGTTTAAATTCAGTTTAAAATTAAACTATTATTATTGATCTATAGGCTACGTAGGAAATCTGTTTTGCCAGCCAGCTAGCCTGTAATATTTGTTTGCCAATTTACGTCTGAATTTGGCTTCATGCTCATAAAAAGTTTGACATCAGTTGATTTTGTTGCATTGATTTTGTCCAAGTTGTAAATAATCTTTATGGGTAGCCTAATTAGTGTACTTAAAAGTAGCCTAAATGACATTTATTTACTTGTTTGGCTGGAGGAAGTTTTAGGTTGCCAATGCATAGCCTACACAGTAGACCAATTCAAACGAAACCACCATAAAATCACAGTGTTGTGTGTTTGCAGTGAAACGTTAGTTAGTGTAGGCTACTTCATTATCACCAAAAATAAATCATATATTCGGTAATATTGCACCTTGTGAAACGCAATCGTTTTTGTCTTCTCACTTCGCATTTCTCTCTCTCTCTTTCTCTCTCTCTCTCTAGCCGCATTGCGAGCGGTATTCAGGCAAGGACTGTGTAATTGTATTCCCTGCTAATGTTTGTAAATCAGACTTGGGTAGCGCAAGGGCACAGTCTCTGCTGTATGATTGATGTTCTGTAACATGAGGAATGACAAGAGCATGGCAAGCCAGGTCCCGCGGAGAAGCCAGGCGAGGGGAATCAGATCTGTTCTAGGCTGCCTTGTGTGGCCCGTTTGTTATTCAAGCCTCCAAACAGGGTGCTTCTCATGCAGTCAGAGGAATTCATCGTGTGTGTCGAGCCATTGTTGCGTGGAGCAGCGTCGGGCTTCTTTCACATTCAGCCGGACTGCGAATTCCGAAAGATTGCACGCGGCGGTGTTACTAGCACGGATATTATATGAAGTGGACAATTCTCGAGGCGCCGTAATACTTATTTGATTTAAAAAAAAAAAGAATTATGGATACAGTCATTAGTTTAGCCTTGTAGCGGTAAACTCGAAAGAAGAACATTGAACAAAAACAGATTTTGACATAGAAATGTTAGCAACATTATGCTCGTGAGATGTTTTGCGCAAACATTCTATTCTTTATTGTCAAGCAACAGCCTTTTTGCCATGAAATACGCAGTGTTGAGCTGTCAGTGCGACGCTGTCTGCCGGAGAAATGTACTAGTAGCCTACTGTACATTGTAACGGCCAAAACAATGAATATCAAATACTGCGGTTCTGAAATACTCAATCACACCTGTTCACATATGAACATAAGTGAGATTAGTAGCTATCTTGGTGATAGGCGTGTTTGGGTGGTCCGCGGGCATAGGCTAGTCTACAAGGATTAAAAAAGATAAACCAACCTATTTCCGGCCAAAATTAAGGGGAGCCATTATGTTATTTCTGTGCTCCAGTTAGCTTGTGTCATTGATCTCAACTTCCAGTCGGAGAACCAGATGCCAGTGTGCAGGTTGGCTGGCAGTTTTGTTCAGTGAAAAGTGGAAGCTACAAATTTAGGGTGCTGTTTTTAAGGATGCATTTTGCAGACTGAAGGCTGTGTTAGCGAATGCAGAAGCGTTTCAATTTAATATTTAAGTTTGTTTGGACATGCTAATTGTAGTTGACATCGCTACACAGATGTGGGGTTATTGGCTACTGGCACTTTTCTGTCATTCCATATTTGGACAAACCATGACATTTCACAATACATTTTACGCGAGAAACAAATGATTAACATGAAACCACGTTTGTGTAGCTAATAATAATTGGCATACACATATATCTACGTAGCTCAGGTAGTGACCATTCCCCTACTGAATAGTAGGCTATAGCTAGCTATTCACATTAAATACCTTCAGATGTGAGCATAGACAGAAAACAATAAGTAGCCTAAGAAATTGAAAAGAAATCGCTAGCAGACGGGGGTGTGGACACTAAATCAATTTAGATCGAATTTTTCTGGCCAGTTTAAAAAGAATAATATTCTCAGATAAGATGTGTAGATTCAAGGATACAGATCTCTCATTCTGAATGAACAAAGCCTAGTAGTATTTGTGACACTTAATGCAGTGCTAAAAACGAAACATTATCATGAAACAGCATGTGGCTACAAATCTGATCGCTGAAAATACGCATTATAACAGGCTAGCAAAAGTTTGTGGTCAGTTTCAATATGAGGAATTACCACACACAGTAATATAATCATAACGTGCTTTTGTAGGCCAGCAAAAAAAGGAAAAAGCAAAAACGTGTAATTAACTGTTGTAATATGTCACATTTCCTGCCCATTGACACAGGGTAAAAGAGTAAAGTGGTATTGGCAAATGCACTTCAAAACGTACACATACTGCAGTCGGATATCTGAGCAGTTTGATGATAGGGTATTTCTGTCATGAGACATAAATTGTAATGTGTACATTCATATGTATTCATTGGAAAGTAGTCAATAGTGTTTTACTACCTCTTAGTACAATGACGCTATGTTTGGCAAGATTCCATGTTAAATAAAGTAATTGAAAGGATCACTCCTTATATAGGCAAAGAATGCTGTTAACACTGAAATTTCCAGAAGGAATTTTATAGGTGATAAATGCTTCATTTTCTGAAGAGTTTTAAGAGTGGAAGTGTTCAAGTGACAGGAAAAATGTTCAGCTATAAATAGAATATAAATTTTTATGCAGGAAAACATAATCATGTAATGTACTATGCTGCAAATAAATACATACAGTCTTAATCAACATACAATCAAACAACTTAACAACATACTTTATTTTTATAGCTTTTCAATGCTTTGTGTCTGTGCCATAATGTTAAGATATGGATGCCTTGTCCTTAATTTTGAATAATGAAATGGTAATTTTGTATGTACAAATTCCTGAGATTAGGGGTTGCTTGGATTGAGGAATTATTATTAAAAAATAAATTATATAATACATTTTAGTAAAAGAAATACATTCAATTTTGTTATTGAAAATAAGACCTTGGCATGTGAATAATGTAACATTTAATGTTGAATATGAATTAAAGTAAAAATCCTACAAAATACAGTAGTAAAAGTTTTAGTGTCACCTTCAAACTAAATATTTTCGATATCTTTTCGATTTCTAGTGTTCTATAAATTACATAAAAAGTAACGCTTTGTATAAACGGTCTTGTATGAAAAGGCTGTAATCCTCATAAGCACTACATACACATTCATGAAATGTATGCTAACTGATATAACTGTCATATGCTACTCTATAACACATCAAATGAGAGTATTCTGGTGACATCACAATTATATCTCTGATTGCGTACCAAAATTGATCCATGGTGTTTAAAAAAATTTTTTTTTCTTGAAGGTGTTACAGTATGCTGTTCTGATCCTTGATAGGAACTGTAATCAAGTGATATCATTCAACAGTGAAATTACGGCCAAGATTTTCAAAACTGAGTTAATGGTGGAGAGATATGAATAGGAAGTGGGGCAACAGGGAAACTGGCCCTGATATGGAAGCTTGGATAACAGGTAATAAGTTATTAGTTTTTTTTTTTTTTTTTGTTGGCATACACGTCGGATTTCATTGTATGGAGTCGAGAGGAGTCCTATAAATCCACTTTAAATAACACTATAAACGCCCCGCTTGCTCTCTCATTCTGCCGCAGGCAGCTGCCCCTTCCCACTCTTCTCCATGCCAACAGAAATCATACTTTAAGCTTTATCAATGACATCCAAGATTTGGCACAAGCTTCCAGTAACACCTAATGCATTTTCCCGAGTTACAGTACGCAAGCTCTAAATGCCACACACTGGATAATTACTGGATGCCTAACTATGTACTTGGGGAGCACTCATATTTCTCTTGTCAAGTTAATAAGAAGAAAACATTATTATTCTTGCACAGACCGACAAAAAAGGAACAGCAGTCAAAGTTTTTGTAGGAAACTTGACCAGGTAGCAAAACAGCAAGGCCTAAATGTTTTATGCACAGTCTGTGCTACACAACAGCCACAAGATTTTGTGTGTTATAAAAACTACAAATTGGTGGGGGGGGCATACAGGGAGGCCCACATAACAAATAGTAGTAAAATTACATTGTTTTTGCTTTCTAAATAGCCACCAGGGTATAGCCTAATTTAGTTAGGTTACCAGTTGCCGTGATCATTTTTATTTGTAGGGAGGATGTTGGATTGAAACGTAAGAGAAAGCACATTGATATTGTAATTCACAGTGGGCCAGTCCCTGGGTGATTTTGGCAATGAATCGTGCACTGCATTTATTTTTTAAATTTACATGAGAAAGGGTGGAACAGGGCTGCACCCAGTGAGACGAACAGAAATCCAAAGTTTGTGACTCATCATGAATTACATAAATGGAAATAATACAGATAATTCGTACAAGTAGTTAAAATATCACTGTGGTAAAAATGTAGTAAAGCAACATACAGCAGCTGCCTTGTTTTAGTGGCACAATACAAAGCAGCCTTAAAGCTCCATTCTTTCTTCAGTAACTTTCCAAAATGAGATTTGAGAGCTTTCTATTCTTCAATCATCAGATGATGGAGAAAAACAACTTTGAGCAGTGAGCACTAGCCACTGGCTGTATCTACCTTTCTATATGCTTTCCGTCGTTTACATGCAGTTTTTGAAACAAACACTGGAGTTGATTGATTTGTGCTTGTAATTGAGTGCTTCAAGTGAGCAAGTCACTTAATACTATATCAAAGATAAATCCATGTGTATCAAATTCCAACCAAAATATGAAATAAATCATTTTACTGATGGATAGTCACCAGCAGTTACTAAGCAGGCACTAAGAGAGATTTCATACTTTTTGGAAGGTAAACTATTAATTAATTTTATTTTATTTTTCCTCTTTTTCTGGGTCTTGAGGATGAGTGCGAAGCTGCTTTGTGAGTTCCATTCAGGCTTGTTATGTTAAAAAGAGAAGTGAAACTGAATGATGAACGCTAAGCTTAACATGAGTGGGATGTGTTTTAGATGTAAGCGATGTATGGATCAAGGCTTCTCTTGTTGAAGAGGCACTTTGGGGTTTAGATTTCTATAATTTTTTTTTCTCCCATTGATTTAAAGCTTCAGTGACAAGCACTCGGCATAAAACAACCGGGAAAATAGTTGTGACACATCGTTGTGTGTATGATTAATTTTAAAAAGAAGTTAATTGAATGACAAGGATGAATAGAGAAAAACGACTGCATTGATAAGAGAAGTAGAGATAAATGTAGTGAATGTGTTTTTGTTAACTTTTTAATTTTTTTTTAACCTGGCTGCATATTTTTGTTTATACATGAGAATAGAAATAAATTAAAATCTAGTCTGAGTGATAGTCATTTATTCAACAGTGAACTTGACTTGAAGGACCATGATTGTGTGCTTGTTGTGTCTTACCAAACATTTTCCTTGGGTTCAAATTTCTAGTACTTGTTGAATCTACATGGAATAAAAAAATGGAATTGTAGAGTTTATGACATTTTAAGCACAGGTGACCACATAAGTGTTTGTCAATTTATTTATCTAACTTTGATGACACCCTTGAGAGTGACTTGCTGTTGTAAATCAAAATACAGATTACAGAGCAAAATATAATTTTGTATTGGAGAGAAATTGTATTGGATTATGAATTTGTCTGAATGTTTTTGTTTTTGTAGATTGTTGTTATTAATTCATCCCTTTATCCAGAATTACATAAAGAGTGTTAATGTTTACATATATGCACACCAAGCAAGAAAATATTTTTGGTTTCCCACAAGCAAGAACCCCAGCATTGAGTTTTGCATCGAGTTATGGGTGGGGAGGAGAGTATCCCGTAGTAAGGTACAGGTGAAACAGGCAATCCTGACGTGATGGACAATTGTGTGGATTGTTGTTGTGATTGCGTCCATTGTCCAGGTTTTTTTTTCACGGCTACTTTTTGTAAATATTTTGAAGTAACCCAGGCTCTCATCCAATTGGATGTCATCGAATTCAAAATATTTACAAAAGTTAGCCGGCTAACTTCTCAATCCTGCTTTGTGAAATTCCCCCCAGGGGCCACATGTATAAAAGTCTGAGTAAAAGAATGCGTAAAAGAACGCTCAGGGTGAAAGTCGGAAATCTGCCTAAAAGACGTTTTGCATTTCCTACCTCTGCCTTTCTATCATGGTGTCGCCATATCACACAGAGTCCAAATATTACGTACGTATGGTGTCCATCGTGTGCAGAGGTACGCAGATTCTCACAGCATGTGTTATTTTATACATCTGAATTTCTGCGTGGAAACTCACTTACGTGGCTTTCTGAGGGCATTTTTCTGCTCAGCACTGTTTATACCTGGACCCAGGTCTGTCCAAATAGTGAACTTAATCTAGCAGCCTACCGGCTCCTGATCTTGTGACACAAACTTGGTAGTCCCAGTGTTTATTTTTGTTTGTTTTTTTGGGGGGTGGGAGGTGGGAGGGAAGCCTAGATGCATCCATGCATAGATGCATCACATCTGGAGGGGGAGGAATCTGTAGGTGTGTCTGTGTTTTTCTAGCAGATCGTTTGCAAAAAAAAAAAAGGTTGTTCAAGCTGTTGTCAAGTTTTATTTTTATTTTGTGATTTGTATGTATGTTTGTGTGTGTGTGTCTTTTTGTACATTCTCATCAAACCCCCCAACCCCATGCTATAGCTTCAGGAATTTCTTTTTGGACCTGAATATGTAGTTTGTTTTTTATTTTTATTTTTAGTGGTTTTCTAGCAGTAAGTCTGCTCTGTAGAATTCAGTGTTTGCACTTCTCTCTTGCACTTGAATTATCAGCACATTTCTGTGTTCGGTGGCTCTCACTGAGTGCTTTGAATAACAGAATTTCAATAGGCGAAAATCAATGACAGGACAACTTAAAAAATTATTAACTAACAATCAATTTTAGTGGAAAACACAGCAGCATTAGCGTCAGATCAGGGGTATGTTGTAATTTAGAAATTCCCATTAAGTCAGTTATTGAACAGCAGTGACGCTCTGTTGCCAGTATGTACCCAGGAAGTGTTCTTGGCTCTTATGACATTCCATTCTTTAACAGTCTCTGGCTAACTGACATGTTAAACAATACACACATTTCCTAGATTCCAACATCCATAAATCTATTTATTTTGGTAACTCCCAATTAAGGAGTTTTTATTTTACACTGAATGTTTCACCAACCTAAAAAATATGTAAAATGCATTCAGAACAAAGTGAAGAAGGTGAGGTCTTGTGACCTTGGTTCCTGCTGTCCGTTAGTCACATGGTCGTTGCCGGGGTAATCATTCACACCAGCCAGATGGTGTTTCTGTTGGCGCCTGTGGAAAGGACAGGTCAGGAGTATCCAGCCAGGCGCTGCTGGTCCTGTGCAGATTATTCAGCCAATGGGGAACTCGCCCACAAAATCGTTCAGCCAATGGGGGGGGGGGGGGGGGGGCTGCTCTGTGCCAGTTACGACAGGTGAGGACAAGCCATCAGAGGACACCCGCTGCCCTGTCTGTGTCTGAATGGATGCGAGTTTGTCATTTTCACACCACTGAACTGAAGATCCACGCAGCACTGAGCTCTGTGTATATATCAGTGTACCTCAAGATAAGATGTGAGCTCTGTGTGTATATCAGTGTACCTCAAGATAAGATGTGACCCCTTTTTTCATCATCATCCAGTTTGATTGCTGAGGACCGTTGGATGACTCCTAAAACAGCGGTTTGCAGATTAGTGACACACCCCTTGGTTTGCTATTGAATCCTGACTGTGCAAAGCGCTGACTGTGGCCATGAGCCCCGCAGGGCGATGTGTAATTGGCTGTAATGTCACCCAGCTCATCATGCTAGTGTCTCCTCTGGTCAATTAATTTTTTTTAAAAGTTCTCACAGTGCTGGCAAATAGACGACAGGACACGTGTTATCACCTGAAACAAGCAGCCCGTGTCACCTGCCCTAGATTGTGCCCGCTCCTCAGGCAGAAGAATCTCACTTTAGTGAAATGAGCTGAACTGTACACTGTGGCTCAGCGGCTAACTGTGGGAGCAAATTGGTACGCAAATTTAACATGAGGAATTCTTCCTTACAGTGCTGCAATGCTATTTCACTTCTTGAGTCTGGGAGTGGGATGGCGATGGAAAGGGAGAGAGACAGAGAGAGAGAGAGAGAGGTTGGGGGTGGGGTGGGGTGGGGTGGGGTGGGGAGTTGGATATGTGTTTAATGGAGGTGAGCGATGCGGTGAGATTTGAGGCCTGCAGTTGTGAGTGCTTCCGGAAGCGCGGTTCCTTTTGTCAGGGTGTTGCAGTCAGAGCGGGGCTGTTACCATGCCAAGCCTCGCGGTTTCTCCTTTTCTCTCTCTGAGGCAGAGTGGTTTGGATCAGAACCACAAGAACCCCTGATTTGTGCCTTGGCTTGCACAGATCTGGGCCCTCTCATGTCAGCTGTAATCCACACGCAAGTGGCGGCGGGATTGTTGGCAAATTGTGAAATCGCTCAGCGTGCGGCGAACGGCAGGCGAGCCTGACCGCTGCCACCCGCCTGCTGCGTGTGCTGTTTCAGCCTAGCATGCAACATGGGACAAGAGCTCCTCCTGCCCCAAGCTCAAGTCCTACAATGTCAAATTGGCTGTGAAAATGGGTCCCCATACTGTTTTTGTTCTTCCATTCACTCAAGGCAGAATAGACATGAAGGTTCCTTCTGGTGTCATATGATGCCATAAGCTCGTCGCTAATGATTTGTGTTATGATAATGATTTCTACTGGGGGGTGCGGAAAGAGACCAAATCCTGAAAACTATAGCGGTGCCCTGTGGAGTGATTTGGGGGGGCCTTCCCTGTTATTTTCAGGCAAAGCAGCTTTCGATCAAAATTGCCTCAGAATGAGGGGAAATGGAAGCAGCCTTGGAGTAGTCTGGAAGCAGCCGTAGATACCGTCAACAACAGACAGTAGGGGCAGCCCTGGGAGACCATGCAAGCAGATGCAACGGAGCCATGGGACATGCATGTGGGACTCGCATGTACACATGCACACACGCACATGTGCACACATGCACCCACACATCAACACTCTTAATCTCAGTCTTTCTCTCTCACGCACACAAAGACACACACACACACACACACACGCATACACACACTTGCTAGCTTGGTACAAAGACCCATGATACTCTTGCTGGTCTGAAATGGCTCATACAGTGGAGAGTGGGCAAGATGTTGTCGTGCAGAGCTCCCAGGGGTTATCACTGGCCCTTGACGTGTAGCTGCAGATGTCCCTGGTTGCTACCTGTGTATTGCACTGGTGTCTAGTTCCATCCTCATGGTGATGAAAAGCACCTGCCAAGGACCTTGCCAGCTGCTACATTCAGGCCCCAGTTGTGAAGGCAGTTTTCCTGAATTCAGACACGCCCTACCCAGCACTACCCCGCCCCTCCTGTCAACCTTTGTGCTCCTGGGTGTTGGACCCTGGTTGCTATGAACCTAGAAATCTTACTCCATAAATGTATTACATACTGCATTTACTTTTAAAATTGAGAACCTTTTTAATTCCCCATTTGCTGTTGTATTTGGAATGACAAATTGTAATTACTAGCCTGTCTCATTGCTGCAACTTCCAGGAATGCATAGACCATCGCGGGAATCATCTGGAAAGAGTGTAGGCCGCCACCCCTGCTTTTCGCTTTGCGGTCGACCAGATTTGCGGCAGTCAGTGCCCTGCAGGACTGCGCTACCACAACCGTCTAGCAGCTGGCGCAGGTAGGCTGTAGGTGCCCAACTGACATTTGTTGTACGATAAGGTGGGGGCTACCCTTCCAGTGGAGACTGGGTAAATTGAGTTGTGAGCTCCAGGAGTCATATCCATGCAGGCAACCTTTGAGGGAACAGAATCTGACTTGAGCATTAAGCCGTTGAACCTCCCTGTTTAGCATTAGCGGTCGACTTCAAAGTAGCAGTTGCAATGGTTGGCACGGAATGATAAGTGGGTTTCAAGCTGCAATGGTGACTATTCATTGAGGAAGAGTAGGCATGTCATAAATGTTGACTTAATCACTTTGACCTTCCTTTGGGCTGAATTTCATACCTGCGCAGTCATCTTGCCTCATTTGCAGCCGGCTGGTATCACTATAAGCCGTTGCTGTTTTTTTAAAAGTGGGTATAGAGGTTTTCAAAGACTGTAGCTGAAGCTGTGAACTTATATTAAAAAACATAGATTTGCATTTATATATAAAGATACATTTTAATATTAAAAAAACATTTATATAAAAAAAAACATTTATACTTAAAATCAGTGATGTGACTGACATGATCGACAATGGCCAGCTGCAGTTGCATTATTTATTTATTTAATTGCAGTGTTTATTTATATTTTATGCATATTAATTTTGAAGTGTTTGCTATGCATAATATGCCTGCAGACAAAATAAATAAACAAAGCCTGGGAAATGTGTCGGTCATATTGGGAAACGGAGTGGCGTAATTTATTCACCGCCAGGTCTTCTAAGGGTGTGGCAACAGCTCTTGTGACATTGTGTTGCCCTGGTTACGCACGTGCCAATATGGGCCCGTCACCTTCCCCTGCCCAGTCCATCTTAAGATCCGTGTGTTGCCAGGGGTGTGCGCGTGTGCACACACGTGTGTGTGCGCAAGCGTGCTGGCCTGCCTGCTTTTACGTTTTGGCCTTCATAATGTTTCCCAGAAGCCTGTAACGGGAGCCCGTATGCATCGATCCCTTCTCTGAGCTTGATAATGCGTCATGGTGAAAGCCCCGCTATTTTCATATTAATTTGTTTTGTCTGAAGCTCCTGGGCTGAGGCCTATCACTTGGAAGAAGTAAATAACCGGCTTTAACAAAACTTCAGGGAGGCATTAGTTCGAGGGAGGAGGGCTCTGCATTGGCAGGCTCTAGTCTCCTACCCATAAAGCAGACAGGAAGCTGTGCAGGAGGACTAATGGCTCATGGGTGAGGGTATAGAGCTGTGTCTTCTCTTCCCGCTGACAGCCAGCCCCCTGCCCACCCTGTTCATATTGAGCTGTGTACCTGTACAGAGGCATTCTTTATTTGTTGTGACTGTCTGACGGAAGGGCGTATTGAGCACCAGCCTTTCTTGTTCATTTTACCGAGCTCTTATTGAATCCCTCCATTCTCTGCTCTCTTTTCTTGATCTTTGCTTGCTGCTGCCACCCCCCCCCCCCTCCTTCCCCACCTCCTCCTTTTCCCTACCCCCCTACCCTATCCCCGGTTCTCCCACCCTTGGCAGCGCTTGGTATTGGTAGCTGTAATTCATCTCCTCTTTGTCCACCTTGCCCTTCAGGGATAAAAGAGACCCTCAGTGTGTGTGTCCTCCCCGAGCTGGCCCCAGCCCACGGTGTTTGCATTATGGCGCTAACGCTGGCGCTGGCAACCCTGTGCTGCTGTCGGCTGTTGTGTGCGTTTCTGTGCCGCTGTATGTTATTGCGCTCTCCGGTGTGACGGCTCTGTGTGCTGTGTGGCGGGGCCGTGGTTTCCTCCTCCGCCCAGCCGCACAGCGCTCTGAGCTGCTTTGTGTGCGCCTGTGCTCGTGTGCGCTACCATGTGCTGATGTGTGCTGTCATGTTCTCCTGTCCGCTATGCGAGCGCGGCTTACACCGTCTGCGCTCTTTCGGGCCACCGTGCTCCTGAGATGCCGGCAACACTTCCACCCCTCCGTGCTTCTCACAGGGCAACGATGTCCGCTCGCTCACATCGTGCTTCGTTCCAACAAAGCAAGTGTCGATTGGGGGGAGGGGGGAGGGGGGGTCAAGTAAATTTTTACTTGTAGCACCTGTCTATTTGTCTTCATTAACGGACAGGGTTTTGGGGAATAAAAAAACTAGCTTTCTCTTTGGTTCATATGAATGTTAAAGTGGCTTTGCTGTTGGCAAACAGATGTCCTTTGTTTTATCCAATAAAGCACAGGGTATATTATAGCAAAAAAAAAAAACAGATGGATCCAGCTTATAATGTTAGCCAGTCATCTTTGTACAGCTGCCTCCGTAGCAGTTAATTACTCTCTTATTCATCCTGAACAATGTAGGAGTGGATATAAATATGGAGAGACTGCCATGCTTTACCTTGAAGGTTCTGGCTGGGACCTTAAAGCAAACTGCTCCCAAGATGAGCTGTCCGTCATTTTTAATGTTGGGGAAGTGGGAAAGAGGAGCAGGGGCCTGTGATTTACACAACTGGTTGTGTCTCTTGGTGAAGCACAAGTCGTATCCCTCCACAACCCCCAGTCCTGCCTGCCATTGGCTAGCTGCTCAAGCACCCAGTATACCTTTTTGCTCTTCATCCCTTCAACTGTGGGCAGAGGGATCTGTCTTGTCTGTCATAGTTCATCCGACAGACCAAATCACACAGATGGCGCTAATAAACTGCGTCTTGCTCAATTCCACTGGATATTGTTTTGAATAGTGCTTGTAACATTGAGTAGGTTAACATAGCATGTCTTTTGTATGAGGTTTGCTCTTCCAATATTGCTATTGTGGTGGGTGGCTTGGATGGAGTGAGGTGTGTGTGTCTGTGTAAGTGTGGGGCGGGGGGTGCTGTGGAGAGACAAAGAATGCTTTCATACATCTCACTCGGTTGCCTCTGCAGGCTTGAACACAATGTCTAATCGCTTTTTTGCCTCAAAGTTTTTTCAGAAGTATCCTTTTGCTGTGAATTCACCCCTAACGGGGGAGAAAACAGCGCAGTCTCCCTGGCTGACGTTAGCCAATCAGTTTTTTAAATGGGCTTTTGGGAGAAAACAGTAGAAAGTTGCCAGCCCTCAGGCCTGCATTATTCTTTGGAAATATGAATCAAACCGCTCGATGGCACACTGAGAGCAGCGGGTTGTTGATTAAAGGGTGTTTTATTCTTTATCGTATCGAACCCAGGCGTGCTGCGGAGTGGGAGAACTGAGGGAATTCTCCAGACACAGCTGTTCAAGGACACGAACGCCTAATTAATGTGATTTGTTGCTGATTACGGTGATCAACGTATCAAAAAATCTTGTGATTTGAAGTGTGGTGAGGTGGGGATGATGGTAGTGGTTGGTGGTTGGTTGTCTGCATTGAATTATGGGACCTGGTGGAGGAGCATTGTTCTGGAGACTGGTCCCAGCCTTCTACTCAAAAAAAAAAAAAAAAACCTTCCCGCACTCCCCCACGTCCGCACGCCTCAGTTTCTTCACGACAGCTTTGCAGACGCAGTTGATGTCATCCTTCTGTTGTCACTTTTTCTTTATTCATTTTAGTTCTGGGGGCTGCTTGAGTATTGATTGTGGTAGAAACTGTTTTAGCTGCTCTGCAAGTGTGTAATGGGGCCCCCAAGGCGGTCTTGTGTTCCTGAAGTCTCAAGGTAGCTTCTGAACTTCAGTATTCTTAATTAAATATGCAATTTTTCATGGCAACAGGGTCACTTTTTAAAAAAAAATTGGGGGAGATTATTAGCATTTTAATGTGGTCACAGATTCCCTCCAACTCCCCCCTTCCATTCCCTAAGTTTAAAGAAAGGATTGTGATTGGAGTAATTAAAAAAATAAAGGAGGGAAGAACAAAGCGTTGAATTGAACCGTTCCGATTCAATTTCCCTTGTTAGTAGCTTGCTGCATTTTCTCCCTTCTTTTCTTTTTTTCCAGATGAATTCTTTTTTTTTTCTTCTTCTCTGCAGTTTTCCCCAGACAGGTTCCACAGTGTTTTAGAGGGGATGGATTTAATTGCTCTGTGGGGATTGGTTGGCTGTGCCGGGCTCGGCTGTTTAATTAGTGTACCCTGCCGGGATTGGTTTAATGCTTCGTGATCTTGAAATTGTCTGATTGTTCAGCCCTCCGGGGACTCTCCCTGCCTACGTAGACTAGCAGGTTTAGCTAAACGTTGCTGCAGGCTTTGCAGAAAGGGGCTGGGGAGAAAACCCCTTTGAGCAGTGAAACCACGGTATAAATCACACAAGGCTGGAGCAATTACCGTGACGTACCTGAGCCACCGCGTCTCAGATGGAGCAAAGCTCCAGGTGCTCTCTCCAAACCACAGTGTGGCACCACCTCCAAGCAGTCCCGCAGGGCAATATTTTATTTATTTATTTATTTTTCTGGGGGGGGGAGTCCGTGTGACAGTCATGAAAAATGAAGGGGGCTGTTTAAACCGAATAAACTAAAATATGTGAGGCTTGAGATAATGGGATGTTTGCGGCATTAAATTAAACACCATCCATTTTCTTTTTACTTGCAAATTTGAGATGCCATAAGATTGCTTCTTTCCCCTCTGTTCCTTAAGCCATGTTCTCTGAAGGTTTTACACCATTGGTTAAATGTTTTCAGGTCTTTACTTGTCAGACACTTGCCTCCCTCCTGGGCTATTCATTTAAATGTGGGCAGCGGCATTTGGTTGGCTGTCTTGCTTGGCCCACTGGTGGAGGGAGAAAAAATTCTGTCTCTCAGGCGGAGATGGGCTCCACACACACTGACAGGGAGGTGGGGGGACAGACTATGTAATTCAATTGTGCCAGTAGTGGTTAATTGCAGGGGCGCTTTCAGAATGACATCATCAAACGCAATCTAACGAGCCAATTGCGTCTCACCTTCCTCTGCTGCTCAGATGCAGCCTTTCCCTGACATTCAGCTGCATCTAGCAGAAGGCCCGTCCTCCTGTTGTCAGTGTACCGGGTTTAGCTTCGGGTCAAACCGTGATCAACGTGACCATCCGTTTCAATTTCTAGCACATCACGGTGCCACATTTGTTAAAAGAAAGACGAAAAACGTAAAAGGCTGCTGTTGAATGGGTGGGTGAGCTATATATGCTTGTTATCCGTTCAAGTTGTGTTGTGGGTAAATGTAACAGATGTGCCTTTGGTTCTGAACACACATCCACTCTGCCCTCGTAATGAGGACACGTGAAATTCTGTTTTTAGTTTAGCTCCAGTGTAAAACATTTTCGGTAGGTTGCTGGATGTTCACATGACATCTCTTTTTTTAAACTGTTTAAATATAAATCTGTAGCCTCTATTCTTCTCCTGCTCTATTTTCCGCTGGTTGGTACACTGCCATCAGGATTGCCCACGTGGATCTCTGAGTTATGTGCACAGTCACCTTGATGGAGAGCGTTGTGGAAATTGCATTTGTGCAAATGGGAGAAGGGGGTGTATTTGTCCCCTTCTCCACACCCCCCCACCCCACCATCCCTCCTCCAACTAGATGCCCTTGATTGAGCTCAATCACGACTGAGCCGTTGACCTCCACAGTTACAGCGCTTTCTGTCAGATGCTAAATAAGCAACCGCATTCTCCCTACTGAGCGTATGCAGAGGCGGCAGAGGGGCGGGGCTTCCAGCCAGCAATCTAAAGTAGAGTGCTTATGGCATGCCGTATTAAAGGCTAAACTCATTCCACTTCATTTGATTCATCGACTGCAGACTCCTTGACTGTCGTCGTCCAGTCAAGTAGAGCATCAGGCCCCGTGTTCTTGGAGGTCTCGTACTTGACATTCATGGATGTGTGTTGAAGGGAAATTTTTTATTTTTTTTTGTAATTCCAGTTTTGACATGATTTATGTTTATTTTTATTTTCCTTTTTGGGGGCTGTGTGCTCTGTCCCCAGTGACTGCTGGAGTGCTGTTGAAAGCTCTACCTATGCTTTTGGCTGTGTTAAAAAAAATAATAATAATACATTTGCAATGATGATGATTGTGAGGGAGTGTGAGCACAAATTTCAGGCTCTCCTCTGAAGTGGTTCTGCCTCATTTGAACCCATTAATGGGGAATTAAGTCAACACCACACCAAAAAAAAAGGGGGTGAAGGTCAACTGCATCTGCAATTCTTTCCTGATTAATTTCCCTGTCGTCGCACAGCCAAACATGGTGAAGACAGGCATATTTTACATCTTAAACTACACCAGTTAACAAAGGGTGTGGTGTTCTAATGGACGTCCTTAAACTGCTTTTGTGCTTTAAAAAAAACTAACAATCATTATTTGCCCCCCCAAATGTGAAATACCCAACCACATACAGCTTGCTCATCTCCACAGCCCATGTGGCAGACTATAGCTAACCACACCCTCTTCTCCTTGAAGCACATGAGATCACCAGCTGCTCATTTTCACACCGTACCCCAGAAGCCAAACTTACACATGAGTTGGAGGTGAACACTTCTTATGCAGCTTCAGCAAGCAGACCACGGGCTCCTGATCAAACAGCGGGGAGAGCAATGAGACACTGATCCCGGCCAACTGAACCCTCCCTAACCCTGTGTGACGCTAATGGCAATTATGTGTAACCCTGTGGGGCTACTGGCTGCAGTCGGCACTGGCGCAGTCAGGATTTGATAATCCTGAACTATGGGGTCCGTCCATGCTTTAGAACGGTGCCTTCCAATGATGGGCTACCCAGAAGCCCTTGTTTCTTAAAAATATTGTATTTGATGTTGAGTTGTAAAGAGTTGATTTCATCGGGACAGTCAACATAAGATGGCAGTGTGCAGGTTTTAATTGTGTTATTAAAGGGGTTCACTTCTCATTGAAATCTCTGGGATATTGTTGTAGTGTTTTAAAGGAAATTTCAGGCTAGAACACTTACATAGTAAAACGTGTAGCAGTGATGTGAAATTCAATCCTGGGTTTATTATCTGATATGTGTAATATATTTTACTTTATTGCTATTCACAATTTTTCACTTGCTATCCTGTTGGGCTTCTTCTGGATTTGCTCCAGTGTGTTATTTTCCTACGTCACCCAGAACTACCTTCGCCACTTCCCTTCATGAGATGAAGTATGGCATTACGCAGCTAGATTGACATTGACATTGGCCAACTGGCTCGTAGTACTTTTCTAAAAGCAAAGTCTGTGATCATATTCCCGCCCCCAATCCTCCACAAAGCCACGCTGTTGCATTCTGGACTATTGAGGCTGCTAACATGACCAAAATGGGTATGTCCTCTTGGTAAATGATTAATTTCTTTCAGTAGGAATATTGCAGAAAGTTGATTAGCAGGGATTCAAGGCAAAACCCTTGAATTGTTGTCCCTAAGGGGCTGAAACGAATATCTGATACTTCTAGTTGGTGCAAGAGCGAGATGAAGACACATTCTCATATTAAACTGCACTGTGACTGGTGTGGCAATATCACCGCGTGACATCACGTCTCAGAACAGAACTCAAGAACTCGAGTCTAGCTGCGAAAAAATTTAAATACTACAGAAATCAAGAAAATAGGACCTGGGAAGCGTTTTACATCACCAATGTGCAAATTCTAACAACATCAAAGTGTTTTAGCCTTTAATTTACCTTTAAGTGAATGGATATTAACTGCATTCATCTTGTATGTCAACACCTCAGAAAGAGACAGGAAGAAGGCTGGGGTATATTTGTTTTCTGTGAAATTTTGCAGGCCTGTACAAGGCGAGAGGCGGCAGAGAGCTATTACAGTGTGGAGACCAGAGGCTTCTGCCTCCCAAAGCGTTCATGCTTTATGTAGGTTCAGCATGTGACAATGTGTCTTGTCATCTCTCTGACCCCAGGGTGAGAATATTTTTCAGCCTCATACTTCTTCTGCTGGAAGGTAGTATTCACTAACCTCCTTTCTCTGTGATTTCACACGTTGATTTGTATCTCTATTGCAGTTCTAGTGTATGGCCTGTGTTCTGCACTTGGTACGGGATGCGAACCATCTGTGGGTCTGCAGCTCTATGGAATGTGTAACCCAGGAGGCTTGACCAACATAAAGATGTTCAGCCAACCTAGGCTCTTCATTTAACATGCTGTCTAGAGTGCATCAAGCACTGCTTAAAGCCTGTTCGTAAACAATCCAAGGTAATCTGTACCTTCAATTAATGGCTCTCAGTGTGGGGAAAAAATGTTTGCTAGTGTCAGTGCAAATGTAACTTTTTTTCTATATGTTCTTTTGTTCTATTGACAGAACGCACCTTGAAATGGCGACTTGGTTGTCATGGCGACATTCAGGATTTGCCATGACAAAACTGTTGCCCCTCCCCTTTCCCCCGATCTCCACCCCACCCCACTCTACACCCTGCTCAAAGCACAGGGAAAGATTCCCTGATTACTAAATGAATTATGGTGGTGGTGCCACTCTGGGAGTCCTAATTGTCTGTGTGATGATAACAGGGTTAGTATTGAGTCACAGACAGGGTGTCACTAATCCAACTGGCACATAGGCGAGCCTTAGGCTTCTTAGTTTGAAAAGATTAGGGGCATTCCTGTCCTTTTTATTAAATTGGTTTTGTTTTAATGTGAAATCAGAGCACTTTTTAGGAGCACCAAGTGGCTAGATGGATTCTTCAGTGTGGTTAGAGTCCAGTGCCAATGTGACTTTTGTCAAAGGAGCTGTGTGCTTGATCTGATAATCTGATCATTTAAACACTTTTTAAAAAAGAGTTATCCCACCCCCAAACAAACTGGCCTTAAGACATCAACCTAGTCACAACATTCTCTCACAAAAAAAACCTCTCACAAAATGTATTAAGAAATGCAACATACATGTGACCAACTGCATAATTAATTTATATTACACAAAGAAAAACAAAAACAGAATCAGAAAAGGCTGAGGTTTACTTGACAGTGGTGCCAGAATCCCTTTGACCAAATCCATTGTCACACAGGTCTCAAGCTGGCGGTCAGATTATCCTGGCCAGCTAGTACTGCAGCCGTCTGGCTAGCTCGCTATATTGACATCGAATTTAGGTTCTGAGCACCTATAAATGGGGAGTATCTTACAGATTTCAAGCAGATATTTCAGAGTATATTTGAAGAGGACCTGTTCACAGAGGTTGGTTGAAAGTATGATAAAATTAGATGCTGCAACATCCTGCTCTGAGTTGTAATGTCTCTCCTAATTAACATGTTTGTTTGTTGCATTTCCCAACAAGCTTTGGACCACATCTAAGACAAACACCCAAAAGAATCGTTGCTTAACTAACTTACTAGCCTGTAGTTCCACTCAACAGCTGGGAAGCTACTCAGCTACTCAGCTACTCAGCTACTACTGTGCTGGGGCATATGGGTGGTGTTTCTTGTGGGTGCTCTTGTTCTTAGTGAAGTGAGTTGCAGTGTTGTTTGGAACATATCAGCGTTGATTATGACTGGGGGTTCTGTGGGGGCGATGGATAATTAGCCATAGGATTGCTCAGGGAGGACGGGTTTCCGTTCAACAGGGTATGATTAGCCTTGTTTTGCAATAGTGACTCCTCTGGCCTTTCAAACACCTGGAAACTGCAGTGCAGTACCTTTGTCAGATGTGCAGTCCTTTGGCTGCAGTCGCCTAACTGGCTGATCGCAGAAGAGTGAAACGCAGAGGGTCAGCTGACCTCACACATTTTGCAGCCCGCACATGCAGATTGTGTGCACCAGCTGCGTCCCCTGCCCGCTCCTCCACCGCTACAGCTGCACGGCCCATCTGGCTGCACACGCTTAGTGTATGCTCTCCCAAACAAATGGAGGATGTTGCATCAGTGGGATAGGCTTACCGTTGCTATTGGGAATTATAGATTGGGGAATAAGGGGAAAAAGGGATCCGCCCAGCTGGCAAGGGACATCCTAGTGACATTAGGCGATGTCTCTGTTTGGTCCCTTATAGGTTATGATGCAATGTTTTCCTGCAAATGTCTTCAAAAACAATCTTAGGACCTTCATGAAGTCCAAGCTAGGTCCTAGTTTAGTTATAAAATTACATTTTAATCAGAACCTTTAGGGGATATTCCAGCCATGTTCCTGTTTGTTTATGATCACGGTCACAATGTTCAGGGGACATTCAGACCCGATCCTGTTTAGCTCTACAGTACAAAGGCATATTTCACATTCTCAGAAATTACTTAAAAGCCCATTGTGTTTATAGAATGTTTTGTTTTGTTCAAATTGTGTGAAAATAATTGTTTAAATTGTTCATTGTTTAAATGCTGCTCTGTATTGAATTTTCTTTAGTTTTTTTTAACATTGCTGTTTATAAATTCTTAGTTGAGTGGCAGATCTCAATTAAAGATGTGTGGCTCATGCTTTGTGGCTATGGTATGTCCTATGACTAGTTTTTCAGGTAAGAATATATTCATATTTTGCTCTTTTAAGAAATGGAAATGACTTTGTTTTTCAGGATATTCTGAATAAACAATTTGGTACAAAGTTGATACATAAATCTTTTGTATTTTATTGAAAACACTAAACTTGCATTGTATAACGTCAAATAAATATTTGGAGTTGAAAATATGAATAAAAAAATAAAAAAACTTGTTTAACTGAAAAATGATCTATCCAAATGTTGTTCTCAAATTGCGATTAGGAATTGGTTATCATGCTATAAATAGCGATAGTATTGCCACAATGTGCTTGCAGAGTGCTAGTGCTCACAGACCAAAATAATGGGGTGGAAATGGTATCAGCCACCACCCCCCCCCAAGCCAAATGTCCGCCATCAAAGGCCCAACACCGTTGGTAATGCACGTGCACAAATGTGAGGAGGAAGACTGCTCAGTAGCAGGTCATTCAATCAATTTAAAATTACGGTTCCTTATCAGAACTTGAGGAAATGCAGGAACAAAGAATTATAGCTAATTTTAGAACTTGTCCGTAATATTACTTATAATAAAAAATTATAATGTAAAGAAATAATGGCCGTAACAAAATGTGCAGTTGTTTGCATTTTTATGTGTGGTGCTGTAACCAGGCTAACCTGTGTAGATGGCATGCAGTTACCGCTGTCTCTGAGCCTCCAGGCTGACGGCATTGGTAATCCACGCTAAGTGTACCGCATCAGACGCTCACATCAACAACAGAGGCTGCAGACGGGCCATGATAACGGTGGGACAGACAGACAAAGGGGGGAGGGGGGCTGGGTTAGATCCCAGGGACCGCGTCCCGCTGTCTCCCGGGGTGAGGGAGCACGTGAGGCTGGCGTTTGTCTAGACGTGTGGCATCATTAACCCCTTGTGACCTGGGCCGCTGATGAATTCACACTCACATCCCGGCAGCCAAATGTCACTGACCCACCCCCACCCCTACCCCTACACCACACCACTCTCCACCCATCCCCACCACCACCTCCCACTGAAGCTACTGCCCCCCCTTCACCCACTCCCCCATGCTCTTCTGGGACCTATGGCTCATTCGGACTGGCCATAAAAGCCAGCGCCCCCGTCCAGCGCGCATAAATTGGCAAGGCGGCTGGTGTGTCTCCCAGACTGCTGAATAATTCAGGGCGTCGGGGGGGGGGGGGGGGTTCTGTCTGCCCCCGGGGTGTCGGGGGGTATGCTGGAGGTGCAGGGGTTAATAACAGGTCTGCTTCTCGCTGTCAGCAGCTGCTCCCCTCAACATATGAAAGAATCCTATTCTGTTGATTAGATTTTTCGAAATGGATCAATTTTTAATCAGCAGAGCATCTGACTACGGTCAATATGAGCGGTGCTGTGGAGACAGCTGCCGGACAAGCGCCTTTATTTACAGGAATGTTTGTCTTCTACTGTATGCAGATTCACTGGGGGGCAGGAATCGGCTGGCTGAGCCCATTCCAGCAGCACCACTGCTGTGTGTGTGTGTGTGTGTGTGTGTGTGTGTGTTTGTGGGGTTCTCTGCCTTTCTGCAATGGCACATGTGGAGGGAGGCTGACGGTATTTTGATCATCATTGTCCTCTCTCTGTAATCCTGTCCATGCAGGTTGTTCACTGTCCACAATATCGCGGCCCGTTTGTTTTATTTGATTATTTTGACCCTATATCACAGGAGTGGTGCACTTTATATGGTCGGTCTGTGTTTCTGTGTGTATGTTTATATGTTTGTGTGCTTGTGTGCATGTGAATATGTGTGTGAGTGCGTGCGTGTGCATATTTGTTTGGATGAATGCGTACCCACGTATGTGTCCCCCCCCCCCACACACACACACACACAGACACACATTTTGTGATTCCTGCACAATTGTAACTCCTGAACTTGCCATTTGCATGCGTGTAAATATCTTTGTGAGAGAGGAGCCAGTGAACCAGCTGTAATGCTGCCATCAAAGTTTCATGAGGCCACAGGGAGGTCCTGCCTTGTTAAAGAATGTGAGACCCATAAACTTTACTTTCAGACCTGCTTCAAAAAATACAGCTCAAGATTTTATGCAATAATTACAGCTTTATATGGGAGTAGAAATATGGTCTCAGACTTTTAGGGTTCTTCTTGTACAGCAGCTTTGTGGAGAACCACAACATCTTCGATTGAGCACTTGTAAGAATTATGAAAGGTTTTTTACTTATTGCTCGTTGCATTCAATTTATATTTAATCAGAGAAAGATTACTTTATTGAATGGCTGTCTGAAACGTTGGTTAGGTTATCATGTAGTAAACTTGTGGACCCAAAGTCATTTTCATGGCAGGAATCTTGTATGGTTGAATATCTTAATTGTTGTAGCATCAGTTGGGCTCGTGGTCCAATTTGTTCCTGCACTGTTAGCCGGATATTTTTCTCAACCAAAAGGGGGGAGTAGCAGTATGGAATTTTTTTTTTATATTTCTGCATTGAACTCATAACTCATTGTGTTCGTCTTGACTGATTGCAAGGCCTCTGGACTGAAATTCACAACCACACATGAAACACACAGGGGATTGATAGTCAAGAGCCAACCACTTCACTGTTCCCTCTTTAAAAAAAAATTCCTAAGCGGCCTTGTGAGTTTGGCTTTGTACAGCTATTAATTGATTTATTTATTTTTCTGAGGATGGGGCCTATATATAGGAATTGCCTTTGAATAAAGACACCATAGATTGGTCTTGCCTTTAAGATTTCTTTTCTTCATAATCACTGGGGAACATGTTTTTTGAATCTCAGTGCCATGTTGCCAGTAGCCATTTTCTTTTCCCCTTGCGCTCTGATTATGCTTCTCTGGAGGCCGGCCTATCTTTTGAATTTGAAGCTGATTGTGCGCCTGTAGCAAATAAGCTTTTTCTTGCTTTCTTTAGAACTTCCATTCTCTTGTTCAAGCGTCCTACTTTCTACAAGCTGGTGTAATAAATCAGCCTACCTTGCTATCTGGAAAGAAAATAACAATATATTTATTTATTAACTTATTTATTTATGTAGTTTATGGTAGTATATTTGGGGGGTTTTAATGAACCGTGAAATAAGGGGGGGGGATTCAGATGCTGTGCATTAATGCTTTTTAATTGACTAGGAGACGAGCTGTAGCAACATGCTGCCACACATCTAGTCCCAATAGATCATAAATGTTTCCATGATTGAAGAAGAAGAAAAAAAAAGTAATTTATGCCGTTAAGAATTGCAATTCCTGATTGCAGGCTGCGCATCTTGAACCACCTTAATTCGAGCCTTGGTCATGTTGGACAATTAGTTCTGATTATACGCAGGTTATGCAGAATCAAATGTGTTGAGGGGATTTTAAACCATAATGTCCACTGGCCTGGCTGCCTCTTCTTCCAGGTTGCAGATGTTAACTCGTTCAGATTGGTCATGTGAGTCGGGTAAGATTGTTCATGTGTATAAAACGGGTTCTCCAAATTCTTTCTGCAGCATCCCGCCCCCCTTTTTTTTTCTTTTTCTCCCCAATTTGGAATCGGCCTCTGGAGCCGCCGCTGCTCCATCCGCACTCTCACAAGGACGACTGCAGCTGAAGCTTCCCTGCTGGCCTTCATTTGATTACAGTGCGGGCCGCACAGTGATGCGGTGCGGGTCCTGTTACAGGGTTCCGTGTCGTTCGGGGGACACTCACTGAATACAGCTGATTATGGTCTGTGGGTGCCTTGTACATCGTTAGGAGGAACTGACACTATGGTAACCCGAGGAATCCAGGCCAACTTCAACCCACCATGCCCCTGACGAGACCGCTTCGACCCTGAAACCGTACTATGGGTAACCAGCCTGCACTCATTACGAGTTTCTTTACTGTCTGAGGTACTTGCGAAGCTGCAGTGTTTAAATAATGAGTGCATCTATACCCATCAACACAGGCATGGTTGCGTAGCTCACTCGTGGTTTATTTAAGGCTTTAATTTCACTGTATCGATGGCTCATTGTGCAGAAGTTCAAAAGAAATGAGGCGTAGCAGTGGCTCCAAGTTTGGTACTGGTCCCTTTTCCCCAAAAGTAATCTGTAGGAAGGTGTGTGCATTTAGGTCTTACCATTTACCCCTCTTATGTGTCCTCCAGGCTCCCTGTGCAGCCTGTGGCTACCAACAGAGGGTTCAGACCGTAACTACTGCCACCATTTTAGAAGTTAAAAAAAAATTATAATTTAGTTTCAAGTTATTAATGAATTCATGTTTTGTACTCTACAGTACCTTTCCATTTCCTGTTTATCTTTAGAATATGCTTCAAGCATTAAGGACCTGCTTGCACATTATTGACAGACAAACTGGCTGCAGTTATTAGCAGGAGCTGAAAATGAAGTTTCCTCATGCTGCTTTTTCATTGATATATAGACACCCGTCTTTCAGCAACGATGCCCCAGGACAGGGCATTTTGCAGTGTTGGACCGATGCTGCAGAGTTGGCCTCACGCAGGGGCCCTCTACATCTTAAATTATTTTGTTTGGTGTCTTTGGCATTTCAGCACATGGCCAGATTTGCTTTTCAGTCCTCTAATGAGCAGGTATGGATGCCGTTGCCATTTAAGGGGATTTATACTCAAGTTAATGCAATACCTCGTTAGGAGGGGCTGTGTCTCGTCGGTTAGAAAGGAGACTGATACTTTGTATGGTAAATTTCAGTACTGAGGGCTTCCGTTTAAAAGGGAGCCAAAGAGGGATGAAAGCTGTTGAATGAAGGAGCCAGAGCTGAGGATGAGGAAGACTGCCCTGCTGAAGATTTGTAGATATGCTTCAGTAGGTGCAGATACATGGCTGCTACTGGATACTAGTCAAGAGAAAAGAACGCTGCTCAAAAAACAGTGCAAGGTGAAATCGCAAGTATCCTCATTTATTCCTGCAGAAAAAGTAATAAGTATTCTTTCCTTTGTGTAATATTACTGCAAGAATAAATTAGGATATTTACAATTTGTTTAAATAATAATAAAAAAATTTGTGTCCAACACGGTGTCCTGAGCATGTCCAATTCCCGCCCTAATTTGGAAGGCTAACTGTCTGCAACTGCAGCTGCGGTCATCTGCGAACCCCACTGGCGATTTGGAGGCAACAGCGGTTCTCCTCCGAAACACATGGTGCTGGTTTCCCAGACACGCATTACACGTAGTCCTAGACTAAATACTCTTAATTGAATTTCTCTTTTAGTCTAGGACTAGGTTTAATCCATACTTGGGAAACTGGCCCATAGTGTCACCAGTCTGCTTCTTTTCACTCCGCAGACTACAGCTAATTTTGGATCTGAAGACATTCTTGGAATGGAACGCGGACCCCTAGCCAAATGAACCCTCCCATTCCCTGGGTGACACAATTGCCAATCGCCCTGGAGCTACCGGCTGCAGTCGGCACTGCACAGTCCGTATTCGATCCAAGACCATGGGGCTCACCCATGCACCGCAGAGTGGTGCCTTAACAGTGTGTGGACAGCATTATTCTTTCTTAGACTGTTAATTTGTGGTACACTGTTTTACCACAACACACACGCACATGCACACGCACACACACACACAGTCATGCTGCGTGATGATCAGTGGGCATTGCTCAGGGTTGCTGGGTTTTTATCATGTCCTGTGGATCAATGCGAGTGGCCTGAGGGCTTGAGTCAGCCTACACAGGTGCGCCATATACAGACATTCATTACAGACAGCTGAAGATTCAGCTTTATTAATTTCAGCTTTTTTCAGCCTGTTGACCAGCAGTGTAAGCAGAGAGAACCAGCAGCTGAGATACTGGTGGAGAAGACATCTGGGCTTGGCATCAGCCTGCCTTGACAAGCTCTAATTTACAGTGCAGATGTATGACTCATTTTATGTACCTAATCGTAAAGCATTAAGATTTATTGGAGGTAATGGGACAGGGGGGAATACCCTGGGAGAGCCACTAATTGAGCTCCAGTCCGGGTCCCTGCCAGGACTGCAGGTATACCTGGATGTCGAGGGTCCGATCTGGGGGCCAATCAGGGTCACGTGACCGTACAGGAGGAAGCCCATATTTCTCCCTTGTACCGACAGCTGATTGCCCATCTAATAAAGCAGGGAGGTCATAAAAATCGGATGGGAAAATGGATAGCACTACGTTGGATGAAGAACGGTTTATCGGTGTGACGTTTTGACCCCGACTTCGTGTTTACAATGGACTGCCTGACTCTACGCACTCTCCAGGTGGGACAACTGACCAGGACTTGAGTGAGGCGAGGATGGAGCTGGCTGAGGACCAGCATGTGCCGAAGGGGAGGTGGGGTGGGATGGGAAATGGAGTTCCGGACATCGCGATGCACTCCCAACTCTTTATATAGCCCAGTGTGGGGCTGCATATACTGTATATTCAATTCCCACCCCAATTTGCAATGTCCAATTTTCAGTGACCGCAGCCACATTCATGAATCGTGAACCCCACAGCCAACTCGGGAGAGTGTAGAAAATCTGCGGCTCTCCTACTAAACACATGGCGTCACTACTAGTTTGTTACACACTGCAGACTACAGCTAAGCTCACATAGCGAGGCTCTCACGAGATTTTTGTCCTCTTAAACCGTAGCTGCTGGAAAGAAGGGTGCCTGTTTTCCCCATTTTCTCCCAATTTGGATTGCATAATTGCAATTTTAGGCCCAGAAATTCTTCAGTATTTAGCGATGAGGTGGGGAGCACCCTGTGAAAGGAAGCCCGTCCACTTTGGTTGACACCGTGGCCGGATGCACGTGAAACCTTTTGTATGTCCAGCCATAGTCGGCACCAGCAGGGTCTGAAATGTGAGCGTATCGCTGCGCTAACCACAGGCGTCTGAATGAATGACCCTACATGCTTTGTTTGAGTTTTTTTGTGCCGTGGCATCTGGGGGTTGAACCTAACTCAATTTGTGGACTGCGCTTTTCAGAGAGTCATCGGAATTTTCGCAGAAATGCCCCGGTGCCTTTTTATTAAGAACTTGAGGAACAGAAAGCGGCCAATGGCTTTCCATTCTCCACCTGCATTAAAGTACAGCAGGAGGTGGAGGTGGGGGTGGGTAATTTCCCTGAATCTGAAAAATACAGGGAATAATTGCTCCTTCACTTTCCTTCCCTGAATGCATTGGGAAATACAGACATCATTAGCCAGCTCTGAGGTGTATTAACATTGCATGATTGTGCCTGCGTTTGATGTTAACCTGTTTGCCTCACAGGCAGTCGCATTAACCGAATTGTACTGTGTCCCTGTGCCTGTGTCTCTCTGTGCCCAAGGATGCTTAATAGACGTTGAAGACCTTTTTTGGACTAAATTGAGTTGTGCGTGCAAATTTTCAGGAGCTCAGTTCAGAACATGCTAGGGTAATGGACGCCCGTGAGCGAGCGAGGTTTGTTTTGGAGCCACCGCTGCTACTCTTTTGTGTGTCTTTCCTGAGGTGGAAACCAGCAGTAACTCAGTAAAGCATAAAACCTCGCTGGAATAGCAGAGGGAAGGGGGAGAAGTGAGCCCTTGTCTACGGTGCATTGTTGGTTCTATACAGGCATACCTCTGTCACAGGCTCTGTGCCAGTTCAACAGGGTCAATATACCTGTATTCATGCACTTTTACAAACTACATATGCTGACCTGCTTTTGGGTGAAGGGTTGAGTTATTGACTGGCCGATCAATAAATCAGTCTAATCAATCTAATCAATAATTCAATAAATCTAATGCAGAAGGGGGTCAATGCTGTACAATCTATAAATCTATATCTATATTCATCTGCACAGCAATCAATGATTTTGGCTGATCAATTTTTTTCGTCAATCCATTGGTCAATTCAACCAATGTTTTTCATTACGAGGTCACAATGTTGGTAAAAAATAAGCAACTTGCAACCAAAGAAAAATGCTCACAAAGCTGTTGATATATACGACTTTTGAAAGTGGTCTTGTCCCCTCCAACTACATACATCTGGAAAATGTGTTTAATGTTATTTATTATTGATGATTAGAATAAAAAAGCTCTTCTTAAAAATGTACTGGGCCCCGCTGTATGGTGGAAGCTCATCTGCTAAATTTTATTTGTCAGCCAAAGAAACAAAGGAACGAATTAAGTGGAATATTCTGTAATCACCTGAAATCGCTGATCTAGTTAAAATAATCAGATGTCGAGGCTGGAGTTGGTTGCAGCTCCGTTCTTCTTCTCAAGCTACTTTTATTTGTGTTGCTGAAGGAAAAGAATGGCAGGAGTGGAGAAAAGAAACCAAGTCATTACAATGCTGCCTTTGTTCTGACAAGTGCACTCTCAAAGCCTATTTTCTGTGCATGCTG
Organism: Ilyophis sp. 1 JC-2022; assembly: GCA_022702515.1. Classification (NCBI taxonomy): domain Eukaryota; kingdom Metazoa; phylum Chordata; class Actinopteri; order Anguilliformes; family Synaphobranchidae; genus Ilyophis; species Ilyophis sp. 1 JC-2022. Next base: position 22,432,546 of record CM040404.1, on the reverse strand, counting down.
AAAATTAAAATTAAAATTTCATTGTTGTATGTGATGTTTAATCCAATAATGATCTGATGTAACAAACTGCTATAATATCTTTCAGCATACTTAATCAGAGCGGACTTAGCCCTGTCACTTTTTATTAACCTCCGTTGAAATGGGAGAAGTGCTTCACTAATCTGCAATTGTTGGGTTTGGCAGTCTGTAGCTAGTGCAAAACAGATTTGGCAGTCTGAGGGAAAGTAAAGGCTTTATAATGACGACAGGGCCTTGCTGCTATTTGAGCTTATTAAATCTAATAATGTGCGGCTCTTTGAATGAGACACAAGGTGAATGGAGGGGGATGGTGGTGGTCTGAAAGACCGCTTTTTCTTTTTTCCCCTCCTTCCTTTTTTGCCTTTTTTTCCCCAATCCCTAACGGTTTAAGTCCTTCTCCCAGAGCTCCGCTCTCCCTCTCCATTTCAGCTTTTCGGCCCACAAGGAATTAGCATGCAATTAAAACCCTAATGACCTTTAAATCAAGGCCTCTGCCACTCAGAGAGCGTGTGTGTTGTGGGGAGAGGGAGTGACAGTTGGACTCTCCAGCCGTGAGACTGTTTAAAAACTGCGTGCTTTTGCTGTGTAGCCTATAGCTGTGCATGCGTGTGTCTAGCAGCAACCGTATTCTACTGTAATATCATTTATGGAGAAGGATTGATATTTTGCACTATGCTGACATTGACTGACTCTGTGTAAAGTGCAGGGGCATTTGTGCCATCATCACAATGCTCAACCTTGGTGTCCTTTCACTGTGCAGAAACACAGAAACCTATGATTTCAGTGGAGTGGGGATCAGTCACTCTAATTGGAAATTATAGCATTCTGTCTAACCCCCCCCCCCCTACATACAACATATCAATGCAACAGACAGGATTTCAGTTCAAAACTAACTGGCAGTTAATCTCTCCCGTCCTGCACTCAGTTGTATTCTCTCAGTTGTATTATTCCCCATCTTACAATTTTGTTTGTGTTCTTGGAGCTAGAGGGGATCCGGGGTGCTGTTTTTTTGTAGCTGAATCTAAATCGTGTTGATTGAATTAGACGAAGTTGGAAGATAATTAGGGGACTGCGCCGCTCGGCAAAACTGTCGGCCTTCAAAGCGATGGCTGTGAAGCGCTGCCACATCGATGAGGTCGGCCGCGCTGCCGGGTGTCAGCGGCGGGTTATGGCTGTTGACGTACTACCTCTGAGAGCCAGGTGCATCCTCTACTTTAAATGTTTTCCCAAATTGAATTTATCACTAACCCGAACCTGCGCTTCTGACACAGTAAGTCACACACAGGCCTGATTTATGGCGGCCTCTTCTTGCGGTTCTTTCTCAGCAGCACGGGAGGCTTCAAAGGACGCGCGTGAAAATTATTGTTGAGGGGGGGGGGCTACAGTTTTAAAATGCTGAGGACGGGTTTAGCCCTGCGATGTCCCTTTGGGAATTGTTTGCCATGCCATGTGTTGTATTGCGCGAGGAACTGTTGAGACTGACATTTATTCATGTAGAAAATATCTTTATGTAGCAAATAGAACAGCAGAAGGCATTTCTCCCTAATTATGCTGATAGAGAATCTATTTGAATCTAACCGTAACATAAAATTTTTCTGCGCACACCATTAAAATTATTTATGTGCGTTTTTGTGTGCGTGCCTACCTCTCACATTTCTGACACACTACAGTTTACCTGTATACACACACACACACACACACACACACACACAAACATGCACGCACACTCCCTACCTCCACCTGACTCGCATAGGCACAAACACATACTTCAATTGATAATGATGATACTGATTATACTACTACAACTACTGATGATGATGATGATGATGATGAATACAATAATAGCACTTTTAATTGTACAGTAAGAATCCCAAGGTGCTTTACATGAGCAATGTATTTCATTAAAATCCTACAACTGGTACTGTACAAACGGTCTCAAACAATAAGTGCTGTGTACAAAAATAGTTTCATAAATACAATAAGTCAACAAATAGCAAGGGGCCAGTGTTAAGATAAAACAAATACAGCATACAAACCATAAAGATACAAATTTACCTATGTGTACACCATCCACTACACACACACACACACACACACACACACACACACACACACACACACACACACACACACACACACACACACACACACACACACACACACACAGGTGTGCCACTTGGCCCAGCAGCCTCAGTCATTCAGCATCTCCCCACACATGCCGCCTCTCTGTAGTCTGGTGCTCCCATGGTGTTTTGCCTTGACATTGGGATGATGATAGTTTTTTAGCCCCGCCCACACAGAATGCTGCCACGTTCCTCTCCTCGCCCACGCCGGCTGCACCGGCTCAGTCCATAGGTCGAGCAGGGAACCTCCCAATGCTCCAAGCCCTACTCTGTGCACCCCGAGAATATTGATCTCGTTAATCGTGCCGTTCAAAGACCTCTCTGACCTCCTTTTTTGTCTTCTTTTTTTTCCTGTTTTTCTTTTTATTTCTCCTCTTCTTGCCTCACACTGAAATGGCAGATGGTATTAGAGGATAGATAGATTTTAATGCGTCACAATTTATTTGTTGACATCATTTTTCAAAAAAGTGTTAAAAGGCTCCATATAAACAGGAACGTTTATCGCGGCAATAATCCATTCTGTTATCCATTTTGCCGTAAGGAGCCGACTGAGGCAGTTTTATCCCTGCCCAATACCCCAGAGTTTCCAATATCAATGAGCCCGAAAGGTGACGTCTAATGAACAGCTGCTACCTCGCTGAGGGAAAGGGGGTTGATGCATTCCTGTATGTAATATAGTGAACTACAACTACTCAATGAAATGTAAATCTCATTTTCTGCAGTGAATAATTTGAAGAAGTCACTTAAATGCAATAAAATGTTGGGTTTGGGGTGGGAGGCTGAGTGTACAGGGTATATTGTTTTTGTTATTATTATTATTTAAATCTGTTGTTTTTTTATCTGAAGTGTGTGGGATGTTTAGTTCCCAGTCACCACATCGTTTGTCATAGAAACTTTCTCCGGCTCCCCAGACCTCACCCACCAAGTCGTCTTTGTTGGAGTCGGGAGGTTTGGTGTGGCTGTCGGTAGCGTGTCTGGATGGTGTTGATTATTCGCACCCTGGGGGTATGTGAGAGGGTGGGGGCAGGCGCAAAGGTGCTGGGGTTCCAAGGTGTGGGTGGAGGTAAGACTGGAACCCCAGAGCTCGGGTGGTGTTGAAGTGGAAGCGATGTTTGGTGGCCTGGCGGGCCGGGGTGCGGTGGAATGTGGCGTGTCAAAGGCTAATTTCTGGATCTGCTTGCGGATGCCCATCTCTCATCATGAAGTGGCAAGCACGCCAAGTGGCTTGCGCGTTGTCATGGATACTAAAGCATGGGACCCCAGAGATGGGGCGCGGGAATGAATGGCCGTCCTGGCGTATAGGATTCCTGTCAGAGCTCGCCTGATAGATGGCATTGATGGGCCATTTGTCATACTGTAATTGTTCTAGCAAACACGAAATGCCCACCAGTATAAACAGTGGTCTGCCGCTCCGCTAATAAACCGGGAAATCGGAAGAGAAGCATTGATACAGTGCCGCTTTCACTTAAAGAGACAATGTCTCTTTTGTTAGGGCCAGCTGGACTGATTAGACTGAAAATGAAGGGGGAAAAAGACCCAAGAAAATAAAAAGCAATCATAAAACAAGCTGCCATCACTTCTCTGTATTGATGCGGGCAAGTGGGGGAGAGGCATTGACAGGCTTTGTAACAACAACAGCAGGTTCGGGAGTGATTTGTTTTCCCTCTCCTTTTATTTTTCCAGGGAAATAGTCTGGGAGAATGCTTGGTCCCCCCCCCCAAAAAAAAGAGAAATAAGAGATTCATGGCTAGGACTAAAAGTTCTCTCTTGGCTGAATGTGAGACTGCCAGATCCCTGCACTGAGTGCAAATTGCACAGGGTACAAAGGTATTGTTTGTTTGTTCTGGCATTAGCATGGGTCCCATGTCCCTAACTGCTGTAATTGGAAAAAATTGGGTAGTATTTATTAACTGCTGGCTTCGTCCCACACAAGCTTTCAAGCAATAGGTGATGGGAAGATATACACACTGTACAATCACGCTTGGCTAATCCAGGTGTCATTTGGTTCAAACACAGAAATGTCTGAAAACGACCGTCCCTGGAGACGGTTTGGTAATACATAAATTGCACTTATAATTGTAGTTACATCCGAGCTTGTAAAAGACCTCTTTTTATTAAAGCTTGGATAAATTCTGTTTGTTATTCATTGTCTGTAAAATGATGTTTTCTGTGGCGATTTCATGTTTTCTGCTAGAACATTCCACATTTTCACAGTTTTGAAGAATATCCGTTCTGAACATGAAACTGAGCAGTTGGCAAAGGTGTCATGTCCAGTTAAAGGTGCTTCACTGAGTGTAAATAAATGATTCATCATTTTGGGAGAGTCAATGAATTCATGTGTACAATGAATATATTTATTTTATTCTGTGTGAAACTTAAAGGGCTGAACATTTTAATCATTTAAATGTTTAAGTGATAGCTTGTGTATTCATGATTAAATTACATTCCATTTAAAATGGCTGTACCAATTTAGTACATGCTGTGTACTACATGACTGCTCACCAGTCCCCTGTTGCTTTTGTGCTTACCCAGTGAAAGACATGATGTAGCCCGGCGATGACTAGTAGCTGGCCCCCGCACACAAACTCAACCGAGTCATGCTCGGATTGTACCATCTTTAAATTCTCATTATGTTCCAGTAGGGTGGAAAATTGGTTTAAATGGAGCAGCTTCTTTGTGTGAAATTTTGCAGTAAATTGAGCTACCCCTTTAAAGTTGAAAAAATATGGTATTTGAAAATATTTATTTTTGCATATTGCAAATTAATTATCACTCAAATAGTAATTGCTTAATAGTTGAAAATGTTGAAAAACATTTAGTAAACACCCTTATTTTTACTTTGTAGACTTCTGAGACAAGAAGAGGTTGTATTTTCCTTAAATACAATTCCCACATTAACACTGAATAATTATCTCAATTAGAATTTATACTCAAATTGTTTGGTATAATTTTCAATTTATGACATTGGTCACAGAAATGTGAGGTTAACTGAAGGGGTTTATGTATGTGTATATTTAGATTGAAGGAATTATTGTTGAGAATGTTAATATTGCTGTATTACTCAGGTCACGTAGACATGAATTGAATTGTTGAAGGTCGCTGTGTGTTCCAGTAGAGTTTCAGTAAATGTCACCACCATTTTACATCAAAGCACAGAAAACATGTCTAATGTTGCACATTATCTCAGTCTGTTAAAGGCCTGTGGAGCTGGAGGGTGTATCTTGCTGAATCGTAGTCCAGTGATGTGCCCCCACTCCAGAATCTATTTTGGATCATGCCAGTGCCTGCCCAAAAGGGAGGTTCTCAGTAGGCAAGTTTCTTGCACAATAGTGACTCCTCTGGTGGACTGGGATGAAAAGCAGCTACAGCTTAATGCACATGTTTTAGAGTATGCCTATGTTCCTCTGCACACTCCCCATGTTTTAGAGTATGCCTATGCTCCTCTGCACACTTCTCTGTTTTAGAGTATGCATGTCCCTCTGCACACTCCCCATGTTTTAGAGTATGCATGCCCCTCTGCACATTCCCCATGTTTTAGAGTATGCATGCTCCTCTGCACACTCCCCATGTTTTAGAGTATGCCTATGCTTCTCTGCACACTCCCCATGTTTTAGAGTATGCATGCTCCTCTGCACACTCCCCATGTTTTAGAGTATGCCTATGCTTCTCTGCACACTCCCCATGTTTTAGAGTATGCATGCTCCTCTGCACACTCCCCATGTTTTAGAGTATGCATGCTCCTCTGCACACTCCCCATGTTTTACAGTATGCCTATGCTCCTCTGCACACCCCCCATGTTTTAGAGTATGCATGCTCCTCTGCACACTCCCCATGTTTTAGAGTATGCATGCTCCTCTGCACACTCCCCATGTTTTAGAGTATGCATGCTTCTCTGCACACTCTCCATGTTTTAGAGTATGCATGCTCCTCTGCACACTCCCCATGTTTTAGAGTATGCACGCTCCTCTGCACACTCCCCATGTTTTAGAGTATGCCTATGCTCTTCTGCACACTCCTCTGTTTTAGAGTATGCATGCTCTTCTGCACACTCCCCCATTTTGCAGAGAGCATTGCTGTGATGGGCCTGGCCCACTAATTGTGAATGGGCATTACAAATTGGTTAGCAAGATGAGGAATACATAATTATGTATTAAAAGTGATTTTTTTGAAGGAGATTAAGAATAAACTAAATATTATGTAACTAAAGGTAGATTAGGGGATTTTTTTTTGTTGTTGTTTTGGGAATGTCCTAGTGGAAAAAGTTAATGGTCATGTACTGTCATGGACATCTTCTCAAATTTGTGCCACTCCTTTAACTTACCAGGAATATCAGGTTAAGAAAATGTGCAAACTTATACGTTGTACTCTTTGTGTTTTTTCCTTCTCAAATGCCTTTCTTCTTCTGCTGCCCTCTTGTAACTATTGCTTTTCTGTAGTTATTATGCAGAAAATGTTGACATAATGGGAGGCATTTCTGCCACGAGACCTTGTGTCCTTCAACCTCCTTTTCATTATGGAAAATGAGTGTGACGGTGGTCTGCGCTGAAGGACCTCACCCACGAGTCCAGCATTGACACAATAATGCTGGGAGCACTTTAACCCGACCTCCTCTGGCACCTCCAGCATGATGGGCAGTTAAAGCACCATTAGGAGTAATTACGACTGTGCAAGGAGAACAGTATTCATGATGTCTCAAACTGGTTCAGATTTACCAACCCCCCATGTCACCTGATTTTCACAATTTCTTTTCCATCTGGACATTGCTCAGCTGTTCATAAAAATATAATTCAAAAATCATTTGAAAGTAATAATTACTGTGAAGGAAGTCATAACCTTTTCTTCAGTCTGACTGTATATATATATGAATATACAATGCCCCCACTATTATTGGCACCCCTGGTAAAGGTGACTAAAAAGGGTTATACAAAATGAACTGTTTGGTGAATTAGCTTAATGTCACGCTGAAAAAATTTGAAAAATCCAACCTTTAATTGAAGTTAATTTATTATGAGAAAAAAAAATCCCTCATAAAGAAATAATTATTTTGAACAAAACCACGTGTGCCACAATTATTGGCACCCCTGCATTTATAGAATAAAGTAATCATTTTAAATATTTCGTCACATATCTTTTGCATGCCATGAATTTGCATGCCATGAATTCTGTACTAGCATAATTTACAGCTGAATCTAGTCGCACCTCCCAATTCCCATAGAGATAAATTAAAATGCAGAGTGGTTATAGTATCGCTTGTAACAGTACCTGAAAATAAGATATCAAGAGTCTTTTGATGTTTATGGGTCACAGACTTCAGGAAGTAACAGCATGCAAAGGATATGCAACCAAATATTAAATATGATACTTTAAAAATACATTAAAGCAAAGGGTATGAATACTTATGTAAATGAGAGTTTTTGATTTTTTATAAATTTGCTAAAATTTCTAAAAACATGTTTTCACTTTGTCATTATGGGTAATTGAGTGTAGATTGATGGGCAAAATGGCAATTTTATTTAAAAAAAATAAAATCTACAACACAATAAAGTGTGCAAAAAGTGAATACTTTCATATATAATGTGTGTGGAAACCTATTCCATTGGTATTGCACTTGTGAAAGCCACCCTTTCTGTACTAGGTGCAGACATGATCATATGATGAGACATCTACTGTACCAGTGTCCTCAGTACTGTGAGTGGCCACCAATGAGTCAAGCAAATCTATTTATGTAGTGCGTTTAGCAAAGAATGTGTCACAATAGGCTTCACAGTATACCCTGGCCTCAAGCACCCACAATGCAAGGCGGCAACAACCGTGGCAAGCGGAAAACTCACCAGATGGCATTTAGGAAGCAACCTTGGGAGTAATCAGACTCAATAGGGGGGGCATCTTTCTCTGGGTGCTTCAGGGTGTGGGCTCATAGAGAGAGAAAACCCTGTGTGCAGTTTGTCTAAGCGAACGTGTGTATGTTTGTATCAGAAGGGACTGGCACTAGGATGGCAGAGAACCACTCTGGTAGGCCACCTTCATACTGCACGCGGTCAGAACGTTGGGAAAGGTGTGCAGAGTGGCTCTGGCAATCTCATAAACACCCGTCCATGTGGAAAACCACATTTCTGCGCGCAATCGGTCAAATGCCACGTTGTGGTTGAGGTTTCATCTGCAGGTTGCAGATGTTGTTTCCAGTAATCAACAGCAATATTTACTACAAAACCTCCTTTACCTTTTTCTCTTCTCCCCTCTCTACCATCAGGGTGATTATTATACCCATGGTGAGAACAAACAGTTTCTCTGGTTAATAATTCAGATCACTTTCATCAGATATTCAAGTTACCATGGGCAATTTAGTAGTTGAATAATTTTGTGAAAAATTCATTTATTATCACTCTCCGTTATGAATCGGAGGCGATGGCAGCAGAAACTGTTGGGAGATTTTAAATTGCGTCTGCAGTGGAGATCTGAGAGCAGGTAATGTGTTCTAATGTTCCCAACCATATGCATTGTTTTCAGGGCTCATCAGTTTTACATTGATTCCCACTGAAGTGTTTAATTGCATCATGAATATGATCTAATTCTGTCCTTTTCACTGAAACTGGAGCGCTCTCTGCGAATGATGTACTGCCTTGGCTGAGCCAAATCAGGATGTATTTTATATGGAACGTAAATTATAGTGTTAAATTAGCCTGGAAAGATAACTAGCTGGCACAGGGTATGGACTCAACAGTTTAATTTAGTGTCAAAAGGCCGTGACGGGATAAATCTCACCCTCTCCTGCCAGCGAATCCCAGGTTTTAATCATTTTACCGCCCCCCCCCCCCCCCAATCCTTTCCTTTTTATTTAATCCTCACTTTATAAGACACCTGCACATTGACATGCATGTCCATTGAGGTCAAAGGTCATCTTACAGTTCTGCAGGAGGAAAAAGCACTGCAGGAAGGCAGGGATGATGTCATAATGGGCTGGCCTCTACTGAATAGAACACGCTGTAACTATTGATTTTAAAGACCTGTATAATCAAAATCAGCTTTTATATCATTATATTACATACAAGAACCATAGAAAATGCTATGATATGAATCCTATTTTACCCATTTGAGATTTTAGAAGAGACATGTTTTTTATTGTAAAAGCAGCTAAATTTCTTATACTGCCCACAAGAATTTTGTATTATTCTTTTGAAAGCCATTCCTATGTAAGTAACATGGCCAAGTGTTTTGTCGGCTGCCAATCAGAAGTGAACTCGATATAGAACGAACACTCCGTGTCAGACCTCCAGCTTTACTACTTAGAACAACATACTTTATATCAAAAGGAAATGTTATTTTCCTCTACATAAATTTGGCAAAAGTAAGCATACATTTTTATCTTGAGAATTAATGAACACTTTAATTGCAAGAAAAAAAAGTGATTGCACAGGCTTTTTAATTAGAGTCCAAACCTCTTTAAATGTAATCTCAGCAGTGTGACAAAACAACGAAACAAAAACGAAACAAAAAAAAGCCTACCCCTGCCACCTTGTATTTAAATTCTCCTGTGAAAGATTTTGCCTCTGATCCGACTGACACGGTTAGAGGTGCACCATAATGCACTAGACACAGGAGAGAGATGCCATCCTTTATCCAGCACCACTGGCTACCATTGTTCAGTTTCTCCCTCTCTCTCTGAACCCCAGCTTTTCTCCTGAGTTAGTGCAAGTGCAGGGTGAATGAATCCAGCAGTTTCTAATGGTCCCCTCAAGGTCCGTATTCATCGGAGATAAAAGCTCTCGGATGGATTTTGTTCTTGAAGAAACGCTTCTCGGTTTTTCCCCCCTCGTCCTCCAGGCGTGAAGTGTTCTCTTGAGTGCCCGCCGCTGCCCAGATTTACCCCGAGCGACCCCAATTTGCCAGCCAGGCCCCTGAAAGCGCCCCTCTCCAGAACCTCACGCTATCTTGTTTGCTCCTTCATTGATAACACCCAGCTGAAACATTTTTGGCCCAACAATCGATATTATGTGAGAACTGGTGGTGCCTCGGGTTCCCAGAAATGTCAGAGGACTGCCGGAGAGCCGACGCTGGGACTTCACAAGGGATCAAAGTCCAGCACATCCCCACCCAGGGGGAGCTCCAGGGGGGGAGCCAGAAATCCCTTCACAACAAGAACTTTGTCCGTGGTGCCCTGAGCACCAGCGGGAGGGGGCAACCATGTTTACTCTGCTGAGAGTGACCTCACCTGCTCTGCTCTGCTGAGAGTGACCTCACCTGCTCTGGGGAAGTTAGGGGGGGTCTTCATTCCTTCCCCCATCCTCCTTTTCACATGTATGTGATTTGCTTATACTGCACATATGCTATGTTAAAATTGCTGTTATTTAATATACTGTCGTGTTTGACCACTGTGAGTTCTCGATACAGTTTACCAAAGTATTTGTAAATAACGATACGGTTTATGAATTGGACAGTATGTTCAACAATACTCCGACAAATGCTGTGTTTATCAGTTTTACTGAATGAAAGTCAGTTTTGAAATTCATGACTTGGATTAGCTTTGTAAGAAAACAAAGTGATTTGCACTTCAGAAATAATCTATAACAGCAGGCTTGCTCTATTTTATGTTCATGGTTAGCTGTAACTAACAATTAGTATCAAGTTAATGTATTGATGAAATGGTTCATTGATGAAAATACATCTGACTGGTTATCCTGTGTGTTAGTTGGCTTGGTTATGAAATTAGTATAATAGTTTTAGTATCACAGCTTTGATTGACAAACTCATAAGTACATGAGTGCTGTTGCAACATTTGTTACAGAGCAGAACAAGTACTCTGTGAATTAAAATTTGAGTTTGGTATTAATGATGTCAACAAATGTCAAATTACATATGTGCATTTACATGTGTGCTTTTACAGTATAGGGATAATAGTTGCACTGGCTGTGAAAATGTGAATATGTGCAGACTACATTTACATACTTAAAATTTGAAGTCGGCATATTTTATTTTAAGATTTGCGAACACGTTTTATTAGGATAGGGCTTTATACATTTTGAAAGCAGTATATAATATAAAGAAGAAAGGAAATAACTATAAGGTAAAAAAAAAGATACCAGCCTACTTTGTTGCTAGTTGCGGCACCTCGGTGTTAGCGTTAGCTCGACTTAGCGTGACTTATTTATTTGTTGCTGCAATTCAATTTGTTTGACAATTTTTTTTTTGGATAGTACACTTTAATTAAATGTGATAACCCATTTATTTAATGCTAGTATTGATCATTATTTAATGATTTATTGGTGGTCTCTCAGCCTCTTCTGCTCATTTCATTATCTATAGGCAACGCCTGCTCTTTACAGATCAGAAAGGTCCCCAATCAAAAAAAGGGATAATTTCAGTCCATTATAATGGTTTTTAAAAGTATTATGTTCTTATTTTTAATGGGTAGCAGTGTTCTTTTTTTATATTAAAGATGCTCTAATTCCAACAAACTTGTTCCACCCAGTGAAGCCGCCGCCACCTTTCAGTATTGGATTATGCGCCTGCATCATGTGGCGCGTGCATCATGTCTTGTTTCTGCTGCGAAGCGGCTTCACATTGCTGTTGTAATGTGTGAGGTGCAGTTGTAATCTTCCAGAGACGGCAATGACCTGGGGGTAAACTCTGGTACAGTGGAAGATGTCGGCTGTGATGTCATCAGCCCGTTCCCGTCATACTGACCAAGGGCGACTGTCACAGTCTTTTTCTTTTTTTTTCACCTTTTCTTCGAAAGCAGCGCGTTAAATGTCCAGAACTGCGTTTCAAGCCCTCTTGAAAAACGGAGTGGTTCATCAGTAGAGAGGCTGGGAGTCACATCCACAGTGCTGTTGTGTTTCCATTTAGGGGAAATGGCTGCAAAACCTATCGATCTGTAGTTTTCTTGGTGTTTCTTTTTCTTTCCTTTCTAGATTTGTGGAGTGGGGGGGGGGTGTTAAATGAGCTATGGGAGGTTTGCTGAGTTTTTTTTTTCCTTCTTCTTTTCGGAGTTCAGTCAGGCGAGAATTGCTGTGTTGGGCATTTGAGGCAGCTGTGTGAAGTCATTTTCCAGGAGTGTGAGCGGGAGAGAGGTGCGGATTAGGCAGCGCTCTTGAGCCGGAACAAGCCTGTCTGGGAAGGAATGAAGGGTAGCTACATACTGTAGATGTAATTTCCCTCCCCACAGCCAGGCAGCAGTGACATTCACCCAACCAGTGTGGATTAGGCCTATTTGTTGCCTTTAGTGTGAACACACACACAGACACATACACACACACACGCACACGCACACGCACACGCGCACACAGCCTGACAGCTCGTTCGGATGCTGTTCTTTTTCTTTTTTTCCCCCTCCGCTTCTGTTCGAACACACCTCCACAAAAATCCCAAAGCTTGTACGTTTTTATCGTTGTGTGCAGCAGTGGCTCTTTATTATTGCTGACATACCAACTCACAGCACAACTGAGTTTCCAGGCTGATCTCTGGATTTAAAAAAATAAAATAAAGGCGGAGCGGAACTGAAAATCCACACACTTTGCAGGATAATGTACACCTGTGCCCGCTATTGATTGTGCAGTTTAACACAATGTGGTGAAATTCATGTCAGTTATGTTTTAGCCTGAGGTCATGAGATACCCTCAAGGTTAGTCAGGTTCAGCTGAGGCAGAGAGCAGTAGATTAGCGAGCCTGCCTCCTCCTCCCCTGAAAGCCCCACACATCCCAGCATCCCTCCTATCTGCACACACGTAGCCGTGACCTCTGGAGCAGTGTTGGGAATGGAGGTCGATGCGGCCGACCCAAATTGATTTTGTCCCTGGCTCCCACCCCTCTGCGATCGGGGACAGTCGGCTAATGGGTCAAGCTCAGCCGGAGTGAATCGGGAACAGCGAGCGCTGCATGCGTGAGACTTGAATCGGCCCCTGAAATCGGCTTTTATTTCCTTCGTGTGTGTGTGTGAGAGGAAAGGTGGACTGGCTGTTACAGTCTGTGCTGTTCTGATCGTTCGTGTGGCCTACCTGGTTCAGTCCCAGACTGTCTTCATCCATTGCTGTAGACCTGCAAGTCTGCCACCTCACCTTCTCTCACATGGAGTCATGCCAAGGTGATTCCAGACAGTTCTTTATGGAAGATGAAGTAGCAATTTAAAAGGTGGAATGCATCACAATGCATGTGACTTGCATTACTGCAGTAAGAAGGTGGTGAGATCTGTTGGAATTAATCTCACTTCAGTTATTGTGGAAATTTTCACCTCAGAAGTCCCCTGCTGACATGGCTGCTTGCTTGTTTGGTTTTTCTTATGATTTCTGTCCTGACAATCAACGCCCCCTGCAGGTACATTATCGGAAGCAGTTATAAGAATGTTTATTTATTTTAATTTTTACTCCAGAAACGGGAATGTTTTATGGAAAGTTTTCATGAATAACATATTCTGCGTTCACAAAACAACGGAATAACTATTTAACGGCCCTTGAAGTGTTTCAGAATGAGGAGTTTGACCAGTACACCACACACACCTGGGAGATGTACAGCAGGCATTTGCACCAGAATGCTCACCTCCTAGTCAGCAGCAGTTTCTTTAGCTTATAAATAAGGGGTACGATTAGGTTTCCTGGTTGAGAACTTGAGGAATGCAATGGAATCTTTAATGACCCCAGTGAGTCAGGATGTCAGTTTAACATCTCATATCAAAGACAACACCCCATACAGCACCATGTCACTGCTGTAGGGCACTGGTTTTCTACTGGGTCTGTAGAAAATACCTACCCCTACTGGCCCACTAGCATCACTTCTGACTGCTATCTGTTTTTCCCCCTGTGAATTCTCCTGTCCAATTAATAAGGGAGCCCATCAACACTTGGCTTCAGCCATTTGGAAGAAGACTACAAGGTGATATGGCTGCTGGCTGTATCCTGATTTGGCTTTTTGAGTTTTTTGGAAATTGGAGGGGTTACTGTATGTTTTTATGATCATTCCCTGCCTCCCAGTCTCTGTTTCCTCATATAGTTACCCTCAGTTATAAGGTCCGTTACAGTAGTCCTGTGGTCCTGTGGTGGTTGGAGGCTGTTTCCTCATATAGTTACCCTCAGTTATAAGGTCTGTTACAGTAACTGCCAGGCCTGTGGTGGTTGGAGGCTGTTTCCTCATATAGTTACCCTCAGTTATAAGGTCCGTTACAATGTTTCCTCATATAGTTACCCTCAGTTATAAGGTCCGTTACAGTAACCGCAAGGCATGTGGTTGTTGGAGGCTGTTTCCTCATATAGTTACCCTCAGTTATAAGGTCTGTTACAGTAACTGCAGGGCCTGTGGTGGTTGGAGGCCGTTTCCTCATATAGTTACCCTCAGTTATAAGGTCTGTTACAGTAGTCCTGTGGTCCTGTGGTGGTTGGAGGCTGTTTCTGCTTTCTCTGATGCCTGTGAAACAAAGGGAAAACCTTTCTGTTGGTCTTTGAGAAGCAGTGAATTGAAACAGTGTTCAGTGAATTAAGCTGATGAGGAAAGAGCAGAGCGAAGGAACATGTGGATCCCCCACAGGCGTGTGTGTGTGTGTGTGTGTGTGTGTGTGTGCCCGCGCGCGCGCGCGTGTGTGTGTGCCTTGCGTACGTGCGTGCATACGCACACATGTGCTTGCATGCCCATGTGTTTGTCTTTCTGTTTGTCTGTCTGTCTAACTGAATTTTGAAATGTGTTTCCAAATCATATAGATGAAGTGATACCTTCTAAGTAATGTGTATAACTGTGAATAAATGTAACTCCATTCACTCTTGTAGATTATGAAAACACTAGGACAATTTTTTTCTGAAATTCCAGGGCTCTCATTGTGGCCCATTAATATGCAGAAGATCCAAGTAAATCTTGAATGCATTGCTATGAATTGTAGCCTTTTGCTTTTTCTCTATTTTTGTATTTATGTACTTTTTTTCATAAATGGTAAGCAATTGAATCCACTCTTAAAACATTCTTTAATCTTCTGTACATTGTTTTATTTTACATACAAATTGCATCCAGGGCAACACATTTATCATAGCTCATATCCACTTGACTTTTAAATGAAAAATATTTTCAAATGAATATTAGATTCCTCCATACATAGTTTAATATAGTATGAATCGGTGTATCCATATACAGCAGAGATGATATCCAGGTATTTTTCCACTACAGCCTAAGAAACATTCTGAAACACTTTATTGGAGTAGATTATGAAGATGTAGTTACTTGTGACATGCAGCTAACATGTATTTTATCCTTTTATCTACTGTTTGTCTTTTTTGATCAAATTAGTAAATTCTGATTATATCAGCCCCTTCACTGCAACACCGTTGTCCATTTGTGAGACATGTGTACATGTCCTCTGAGCCACATGCTGCCGGCCACTGCTTCACACACAGCTGGTGTAGCCAGACTACAGATGACCAACTGGCCAGAGGAGCTGCTTTTTGACATTCATAGGGGTACCAACCATAGTTTTTTTGTACCAACCCACTGACTAGATCTTTCCATCTCTGGGCAATGCTATAGCCAATCATGTGCCACTCAGCAGGGCAGCTGCCCACAGTTGGAGCTGCCATAGTTGATATGATTTGGTAACTAATATGTTTTTGAATGCCCTTCATTGTTACTTCAGTTGATAATGAGTGGTAGAAATTTCCCAGAATTCTTTGCAGTAGTCTCCCACGGCTTATTTGGCACCCAGGGTAGTCAGAAGTCAAGATTCATGCAGGGCCAAAAAAGTGCTGCTTTTCTTGGTTGGTTTTTAACAAACATTACAACAATACAATTACATTACATAGAGTGCAGTAGATGCACCATCAAAGACAACATCAGACACGCTTGTTCCAATACCAAACGCCGTGCTTTAAATTGCTATATTCAGGGTAGAATTTCCTCAAATATTAATGAAGTGCAGTGTAACTTGTATGTCTTTCATTAGAAAGGTGCATTGCAGCTGGAAGGAAGGTGAACCTATGTCAGAATATTTTTGTATATACTTGGTATTCTGTCTCCTTTGAATACCCATTTAGTTTTTTTTCTTGTTGAAAAAGCAGTCTGTGTTAGGTGATTACCATCATTGGCCAAGTAGTTGTTATCGGTACCATATTTGCATCGGGCAATGGGAGTATAATTTCATTAAAGCAGCTATATGAAGGCCATGTGGTGCAGAACGTAGGGCAAATGACCCTCAGCCCATATATAGAAATCCCCCATGCATCCTGAGGTTCGATTCCCTGCCATGGCACTTTCTATATTGTGATCCCATCCCTATCTGTAACCATCTCTGCTTTCCGCCTACCCCATTCAATTTTTTCAAAAATACATAAGGGGGGGACTCTCCACTCTCTTTAAAAATGAGATGTTTTACTTTAAAAATTAATAAGTAGTGAAGTGCAGAAAATAACGAGTTATTTTATCTATTTGCACAAGTGTATCTGAACCTCAGTCCTGCCACATTTGTTTGCAGTGCCTTAAACATTCAGCATGTGCATCGCCGGTGTTAATGTGTTCAAACTGTGCTTAATACTCCCTAGGTAACACCTCCGTGCAGCACGGAGAACTCCTTTCACATGTAATGTAGTGATAATCATTTGGGAAGAAAGTTTTTGAGCTTTTTCAACTGTAGTCATTAAGGGAAGTTTGATCCGAACTTGAGGTGTGAGGCCGGCAGAAGAAACAGTGCTTCCTGGTAGTGTTTGTTAATTAACACATTAACAAGTGTCTGCCAACCAGAATGATATTACTGTAAGGTCTCGTGGTTCTGCTGCAGAGGAAGGGGGGAAACCGTGAAACCAAACCTGAACTTGGCGCTCAGGGGATTGCACAGAGTTAGTTACTTGTGTGCACAGGCAGGCTTTTGCTTTACACCCTCCTGTATATTTGGGGGTGACAGAATTGGGACCACATGAATACATAGAAACCTCTGTGTATAACCCCGGGATGTAGTGCAGGGTCAGCTCAGAAGTTTTGCTTCAGTAAGCTGACTATGGACCTTCAGTAAATGGGCTGTTTCAAGGGGGATGAGTGCTATACTGTACTGCAGGACTATTTACAGGTTGTGCAAAGTCTCCAGCTAAAGCACAAGTCCGCGGTTTTGTGACGCCCCATGGATCGGAATCGCTAATGTGCCAGTGGTGAACGTGGGTTGACGCATAATTGGCCAAATCATCGTCCAATGAGGGAGGGATTCAGTTGGGAGGGGATCCTCTGTGTCGCTGTGCATTAGAACGAGGCCTCTGGTTGAGCGGGCACCTGCAGTTAGTCTTCGCCAGCTGTGCAAGAAGCGTAAAATAAGCGACGGCTGGCAGCGCCCGCCCCAGAGGAAATGCGCGCTAGTCTGTGCTCTTCCTAATTGACAGAAGGCGTTGCAGTGATGTGATGGGTTTACGAATACATTTGGGCTTTCAAAATTTGGAGAGAAGTAAAAAAAAATGAAGGGATGAAATATTGTCAGTTATCTATGGATCAGTGGGGATAATCAGGTCCTTATGACTGCATCTCCCCAATTCCGAGATGCTCAGTCTTCATTTTCCGAGTGCTTTTTGGGCCCTCACTGTCCGTCCACACTCAGAATAACGGAGTACTTAATAAAGTTGTCTCACGTCAGATGAGACAAGCAGAGGGATGCAGAGGATTGTTAGTTTCCCTAGGAAATTTGAAGACTCTGACATTTTGTATTGGTTTGCAACTAACTTTCCAACGAAACAAAAATCCTCCCCGAGTCTTCTCTCCCTTCAGATTTTTGAAGGGAATCGCATCTCCTTCGGTGGAAGAGAATCGGAACTTCTTCGTTTTGTTTTACATCTGGGTGTGATGTGCGGTTTTTCGCCACTCCGCTTCCATCTGCCCGGGAGTCTCCCGTTGTCTCCCGGTGGCGTTGCGATCGTGGTTCCCCTCCCGCGTGCGACCCTGGAAGCGAGCTGAGCTGGGCTTATGCAAAATTCAGCGGCGTGGCTTTGCCCAAACGTCACCCTTCGCCCCTTCGCCTCTTTTGTCCTTTGTGAGCCAAAAGCATGATTTCCCTGGATGAACGCTTTCTCCTTTATTTAACTTTCCTCTATAGTCCTAACTCCACAATGGCGTCCTTTTAAAAGCACAGATGACCTGGTTTGAGGCAGATTGGGTCTGTGAGGCAGCCTCCAGGCCACACTCCTCCTGGGCTCAGTGGACATCTTTTCAGTGGACATCTTTGCTGGTGACATCAGAGGTTCATCGGCTCTGAGGTTGCCACAGCGACATGGCTTCAAATCACATGACTTCACATGACCTCTACTCTGCGCGCGCGGTGGCACAATGCACGAAGTAGGCGTAATGATCATGCGCGGCCATGCATTGTGATGTATTATTCCGCAGGGTCTCAAGTTTGCTCTTTATTTTCTTGTTTTATTGATTGTAAAATCAGATCAAACTTTGTGTGGCATTCAATTTGCCGCTGTGATGAAAGAACAAAGAAGGCTGCCACCACATGTTTTAATGTTTGATTGGTTCTGTGCCTCTCTGCTCAAAGCTTTTTGCTTCCTGCCGGATTGCATCAGAAACAGAAATGATGTGACACCACTTCCTCTGAGAGTCCCCGTTAAGCCTTTTGAGGTGATCTTTTTTGTTCATTTTGCTCATTTTTTTATTCCAGAGGATTTGTGCCTCAGTGATGGTTATCTCCGAATGCATACCATTTCCTCAGAACCTTATTAAACTCTCTCAGGTCCTCAGTAGTGCCCGTTTGCTAACCCCATCCTTTCCTTTACCTGTTCTGCAGCATCACCTTGTGATGTGATGTCAGGGCTTCACGAACCCTATAACGGATCATTGAACTGCCATATGCTGTCAATCAGACTTGTATGACCCAGTCAAAATGCATTTGTATTAAAAAATGCTATGATTAGTTCAAGCCAGAAAAAAAACGTGAAATGTCGCACTCCGTCAGGCGAAATCACACTTTACGTACCTCACCTTCATGCATGAAGGTTCCTTATCCCCAGCCTCCCTTTTTACCAGTGCTGTTGTTCTCAGATTGCAAGATTCAGCATCTCCCTTAAAGGTACCATTATTTGTGTACAGTAATCTCACATTAAAAGTATTTTTTTTTTCCGGTTTGTGTATCTTGCGCTGGCTTCTGCTTTTTTGTACCAGGTTAGGGTTAAGGTTAGGGTTACCTGGGGCCTGCCTGTCCTTCAGCAGAGTGGCTCTTCCCACTCTCCGCTCCCACATGGCTGCGCATGTTGTGGAGCAGCGACAGAGGAGGCGCGGGCGGGCGGGCGGGTGCTCCAGCTGCGCGAGCCGGAGCATCTGGAAGGCTGGAGTGGAAGGAGGCTCTCCAGAGGCCTCCCCATTCCTGACTCCCCCCAGGCTGAGCGACTTAGTGCGCGAAGCGGAACGGCGCCTCGCCTCGCTGTAATCTCCTCCCCCCAGGAGGCTCTGCGCTCCCTCTCCTCTCACGCTGTTCTGTGGTTCGGATTATTTCATTAAGCACCAGAGGAGAAACCCACGGAGATGCCAGGGAGATGATGGCGGCCCGTTCTATTACGATCCTCATCATCGTCTTGTGTTTTTTTTTTCTTTATTCTTCTGCCGCCCCCCCCCTCGCCCCCCCCCCCCCCTCTCTCCTCCAAAAAAGAGTTTTAACGCACTCCCCTGGCGAGATCACTGACTCCTTTACTGATGGGAGACAGTGGGCCGTGACGACTCGTGTCACAATGTGTAATAGAATCCACAGTTTAATCAAAGTTTTTGTTAAGCTCATGTTCCTTTCAAGATTGTACAACACAAAAACGTCCCATTTTTTTATCTTCTTGTCAACATGCTGTCGGAATATTGTAATCGGCCCGTGACTCAGCAGCAAACTTGCTGAATTTCTGGAAAATCTTTTTGCCCCCCACACGTCTGTCCCCCTGTCCAGACTTTCCCATATACAGTCAAGCCGGAAAGTCTGCGCACCCCTTTCACCTTCTCCACGTTTTATTACGTTACAGACATATTCTACAATAGTTCATTTTTTGCCTCAAAGATTTACACGCAATAGCCCATAATGACAAAGTGAAAACATGTTTTTAGACATTTGTGCTAATTTATTAAAAATCTAAATGTAAAATATCATATGTACACAAATGTGCACACCCTTTGATATGACACCCAAAAGTGAGCTGAGGTGCATTTTGTTTCCACTGATACTGCTTGAGATGTTTCTACAACTTAATTGGAGTCCACCTGTGATAAATTCAATTGATTGGACATGATTGGGGATTGCCAACACCTGCCTATATAAGGTCCCACAGTTGACAGTGCATGTCAGAGCCATGGGGTCAAAGGAATTATCTGCAGACTTCAGAAACAGGATTGTGTCAAGGCATAGATCTGGAGAAGGGTACGGAAGAATCTCTGCAGGTTTACAGGTCCCAAAGAGCACAGTGGCCACCATCATTCGTAAATGGAAGAAGTTTGGAACCACCAAGAATCTTCTTAGACCTGGCCGCCCGGCCAAACTGAGCAATCGGGGAAGACGGGCCTTAGCCAGGGAAGTGAGCAGGAACCCGAGGGTCAATCTGACAGAGCTCCAGCGCATCCTTGTGGAGATGGGAGAACCTTTCAGAAGATCAACCATCCAGGCAGCACTCCACCAATCAGGCCTTTATGGTAGAGTGGCCAGACGGAAGCCCCTTCTTAGTAAAAGGCACATCACAGCCCGCTTGGAGTTTTCCAAAAGGCACCTAGAGGACTCTCAAACCATGAGAATCAAGATTCTCTGGTCTGATGAAACCAAAATTTTACTTTTTGGTCTGAATACCAAGCGTCACGTCTGGAGGAAACCAGGCACTGCTCATCACCTGGCTAATACCATCCCTACAGTGAAGCATGGCGGTGGGGATGTTTTTCAGCAGTGGAAACGGGGCGACTAGTCCTGATAGAGGGAAAGGTGAATGCAGCTAAGTATGCCGAGATTCTTGAAGAAAACCTGCTCCAGAGCGCTCTGCACCTCAGACTGGGGTGAAGGTTTACCTTCCAACATGACAACGACCCGAAGCACACAGCCAAGAGAACAAAGGAGTGGCTTCGGAGAAAGTCTGTGCATGTCCTTGAGTGGCCCAGCCAGATCCCAGACCTGAATCCAATTGAACATCTGTGGAAAGAGCTGAAAATGGCTGTGTAGATGTTTGAGGCACAAAATGGACTCAATCTATTGTAGTATAAGTCTGTAACGTAATAAAACGTGGAGAAGGTGAAAGGGGTGTGCAGACTTTCCGGCTTGACTGTATGTAATGTGAATATACATAAGCATAATGATGCAGGCTGGAAAAATAAAAACAAATTAAAAACCAATAAATCATAAATAACCAAAGTTATTACGTCTGTATGTTCCATTTTTAGGCCATTTTAGGTATATTCTATGGTAGCTACAGTAGGTGCAACATGCTACACAGGTTGATGTTACACTTTGAAGGTGGTTAAATCACCACCCCCACCCCCCTTCACTATAGAGTGCTTCTTGATAATGACATGAAAGGTGCTATATAAATGCAATCCATTATTATTATTGATTATTTATTGCCGCTATCGTTATTATTTTTGTTATTATTTTACTAGTCGTATTAGTATTATACCTTTCCAATACAGAAAAGCACAGTTGTAGTGCCTTAGTATTAACAGAGCAATCTCGTATGCTGAAAGCAAGATAACTCATTAAAGAACATGTCAGCTTGACAGAACTCAGAACCTAGGAGCGTTGTGTAGCGGAAGGTATTACTGCTGAGGTCATGACTGATGCAGGATATCAGTGGTGTCAGTTTTGTGGGATGATTAATAGGGACTTGTGGTTTTGCTACTGTTTTTTTCACTTAACCAGGGTTCTTGTAAGACATGGAACAGCACGGTACGCAGGCACCTGCCTTCACATTCTTTAGCTATAGCGCACTGGCCTTGTTGTTTGTTCAGGATGCATTCAATAATTAGTATTGGTAGCATGCGATTGCCATGCTTTGATCAGCATAAATGCATGATTGTAAGTTCCCCCTCCCCTTATGTAAGAGGAATGGTTTTGTTCCTGGAGGCTTTACATTTGTGACTGGATTAATCTGCTGTGAGTGAGTACTAGGATGCATATAGGATCTACGAGTCAACATCGCTGGTGTTTGATGGGTAAACGGATAGATAGATGGATGATAAGGTGCGACATTCATCTTTTTTAGGGAAGCAGGGTTGTGAAAGCTTGGCTAATTGATTGATCGCGAGGCTTGCTGATACAATCAAAGAACTGGCTGATTTATGGCGATAAATCAATTGATTAATAAGGTCACTCCTGCCGACGAGGAGCGCTATGACGTTGGGGAAGTTTGGGGGGGTGGGATGCGAGAGTCGCACGTCTATCTTGGGCGTTTGCGCCACTGGTGTGATGCGGTGGGGGTAGTGAAAAGCGGCGGGTTCTCAGAGCTGACATTTACAAAGCGCTTGGCGTCTCCAAATGATTCCTCAGATTAACCTCCACTTGTTCGCGTAAGCACTGGGCACTATAAAAAAAAACTATAAAATTAAATGTGACATTTTTCCACCCGGTTTGCATACATCATTAGCTGAAGAATAAAAATCAATCGCACATCCGAAGTAAATAAAAACAAAATGCCCTAGCATTTGAGCGGGCTACTCCTGGTTTATCTTCCTCCAGGTTTCCTTTGAATGGGGTGTTAAAACGTTGATTGACACCAAAATGGGGACTCGCTCCCCTGTCTCTTGCCTGCTCGCCTGGCTGCCTGTTCAGAATATGAAATGGAAGTTAAACACAGCGAATCCTGGCCGTTGAATGGGAGGGCGGGGGGGGGGGGGCTTGGACGTGTGGGCAGCGTAGCATCAAATAGACTGTGTTTCCTCCCATGTAAATGCCTGATGTGTACGCCACGCACTGACACACATGAATGTAAGGAATTTGCCGTAAAGCCTTTACAGGCCTCCGGAGAGATGTGGCACGGAGTTGTGTGCTACCCTTTTGGCGGAATTGCGCTCTACCCCGTGGCGGGGTCTCTTTTGGCAGGCCAGTGGTCACGGGATACAGGACGGCACGGAGCCGAGGACAGCTCTCTCTTTAGGGGAGGCCCTGCCTCCCCCACCCCCATCTCTCAGATGAGGTGCTGCGTACAGGTCAAAGTCATGCCCGCTGATCTCTTGGCTGGAACCTTGGCACATTTATTCCAGCTCCTCCCGCACACTTATAAAGGAGTGTTAGTGCCAGTAAAGCCAGAGGGTGCTCCGTCGTCACCGCAAAGTGTAATTCGGCGGCACAGTGGTGCATGAAGCTCACCAGCGGTGGAGCACAAAAGTCCTCCATTTCATCAAAAGAAATGCACAAAAACGCCAAACAAACGGTAATGTCACTCTAGGTCTGGGCTCTGAGGGAGCCTTCTTGTTTGTGCAAATGCAAACATCCAAAAAAGCTAAAACAGGACACCAGTGCCCCCCCCACGTGTTCCACAGAAGCTGCCCTGATACATCAGACAAACAAAGGGACACTTTCCCTCCTCCAATCTGGCCATATAACCCAAGGGGCGGCGCTTCCTATTCCACAGCACGGAATAAGTCACATCTGCACCCACCTGGGTGGTATTCCCACTCTCACTGTTCTATTTAGATTCATTCATTTTTGGTTCAAATGAGATGAGAAACACACACACACACACACACACACACACACACACACACACAAAAGCATGCACGTACGAGTGAGTTGAGTGTTTGTGTGTGTGCCTGTGTTATTCTGTCTGACAGGTGGCCCTGTATCACGTCGCAGGTTCCCTCAGGGCCCTTGTAATTGAAGCTAAGAGTGAGGTGGGATGAGCCACTTTCAGTGCTACACAGGTGGTGTGAAACACAACCTCCTCTCCTCACCTGAAATATTCAAATTCATCTGGCAGCGGAGCTTTGATCTCCCGCAAACAACAGGGGAGAAGTGGAGGGGGAGGCAACAAAAACAAGAGAAGAAGAAGCACACCTGAGAGTGAGCAGATTGACATTTCTTTAGAGAGAATAAACAATTGAAGGTTATTGGTGTTGTGCCTCTCCCCCATTCTCTGTTTGTTGTGAAACTGGGCCAGTGTTGTAATGACTTGATCAGCACCGTACAGTACAGTGTGTGTGTGTGTGTGTGTGTGTGTGTGTGTGTGTGTGTGTGTGTGTGTGTGTGTGTGTGCGCTCCTGTTTACATTTAGTTGAGCTGAGCTGGTTATTTCAAAGAGATGCATGCCCTGCAGCTGTTGGATTTCAGGTCTCTACCTGGCTGTCCTCTGAAGAAATCTAAATCCCTACCAACACCCACCACACACACCGTACTGCACAAGAAAATTATTCTTTAATTTTTCATTGGGATGTGTCCATTATTTATTATAAGATGTAAGATTAGACCTTTCATTCAGAATATTTCTTTAAAGTTATAATCATTGTCTGTTAAAGAAAAACTAACTTGCATTTTCACTGAACAATTGGCAACCAGTTACTGTAATAGTTGTATTCAAGTTCAAGGCATCTAGCCTGCATGTGGATTGGAAGACAGTCCATTATGTAATCAAATACATTGATTGTATATTATAAAGACAATAGACACCCTGATTGTAACAGCATCTGAGCAGAAAAGGAATAATTAACCATTTAAGCATGAATATTTTAAATATTTTCTAATTGGATGTTGATTTTTTAATATAGCCTACGTTCTTATTGCAGATTGAGGTGGCTTGTCAGTGGAAATTTTGAAAAGGGGATGTAGCTGTACTGAGTTGGGAAGAGTTGGCCAATTTAGTAGCTGTGATCAGAGCATAGACTTGTAAAGAACCAATGGAGGCCTCAGTACAGTGAATGTCCTGTGAACTGAGCTTTCTGATTTGACAAAGATTTGGAAGAGTTTGGAAGAGTTAATAATGTGCTTCGAATGGACAGCCTGCCTTTCCAATGCTCACTATTAGACACAAGCAAATACCTCGCAGGGATATTTGCATCTTACGGATGGGTCTATAATGCAATCAATGAGCTCAGTCCCGGGTGGAAGAGCAACATTTGTTTAAAGCCTTTTCATGGAGCGACCGTGTTTTATCACAAATCCCACTGCTGCCCCCCATTCAGCGGGGAATCCTATCGCCCCGAAAATACTCTGGCTCAGCGACTTGAGAGCAAAAAGCAAAAAGAAACGGCCTTTCTCCCTTCCCTCTGAAGATCGCAATATGCTTCGTTCGTTTCCTCCGTCGTTTCTAATCTGCGTTAATGAATCCGAGAGGAAGGCAGGTGTGCTGTTTGGGAGACAGCATTGACAGATCGGGACCAAGCTGTCCCATACGTCTGGCACTAAGACCCCTAAATGAAGCTGAGTGTGACGACTAATATCTGACACCCCCAGTCACACCTTCACCGATCCTTGTAACGCTCACGTGCTCTTTATCCCCCTTGTCAGATTTACTGCATTTTACCATTTGAGGGAACGTTGACAGGCGAGGGATTAATTATTTTGGATGTGTCTCGGGTTTAATGCTTCTGTTTAGACTGTGCGCAGAGGTGATATGCTTTGCAGTAGTGCTGCACAAACAAGATGCGGCTAGACCTGTGTTCTTCCTTGTTTACCAAGAGAACGAGATCTTCTATGTGATGTCATTGCAATGTTGGTAAAAATCAAAGCTGAGAATTGTGGGTTATCGCCCCTCCCACCACTTAGTCATGGCAGATTTTACTGGCCACTGTGAAGCCACTGCTCACAAATAAGATGTATGCTCGCCTCCATCAGCAGAATGCTCTATTAGCACTGTTTTCAATTGAATACGCTAGAAATGTCATTATAATTAAGTAATGTATTAGTAGTGTGGTATTTTTGGCATCAAAACACT